>JBBBDQ010001484.1:1850000-2437500 GCA_037127315.1 Ascarosepion bandense
TATTTTTTTTTTTTTTAATCATTTTACTCCAAGCAAAGCAAGAAATTCTATTGCCACTG
The DNA here is from genome assembly GCA_037127315.1 of Ascarosepion bandense. Taxonomy (NCBI): domain Eukaryota; kingdom Metazoa; phylum Mollusca; class Cephalopoda; order Sepiida; family Sepiidae; genus Ascarosepion; species Ascarosepion bandense. Next base: position 1,850,060 of record JBBBDQ010001484.1, read on the forward strand.
TTGCGCAGGGGGTTACATTGGGGAAAGTGATGAGAAAGAGGGGTTAGTTGTAAGAAATGTCAGAAGGAGGGTAATAGACGAATGAGAATACCTAGAATGGTGATGGAGTTGATGGAGAAAAGAGCTTAATAGAATGGATGTGAGTTAGTGTGATAAGAAATATCGATTGACCTTACATTTAAATTCCTGGAGATTGTAGCTGTTGGGGAATCAAGTACATGGAAGGGAATTCCACAGGTGGAAAGTGTGTGATAAGAAGCTGTTAGAGTAGAAAATAAAGTTACATTTTATTGGTTTTCACTGTAAAAGGGTGGGACCTAGTTGCTAATCTAGTATCTTGTGTAAATTCATACATAGGGGGCACCATCTAAGTTCATTGAAGCAGAATCTGTGAAAGTACATTCAACTGAAAGCTTTAAAACTTCACTTGTTTGTTGATAAACAACATTTTATAATTAAATGTAAATGTTTTGCAAATATATTCTGATTAAAGTAACAGTATTTTATATTTTTTTAACCTTTTCGTATTTGGTCATAAGATTTTGACAAGGTGTGTATATACACACATGCACATATATATATATATATATATATATATACACAATAAAAAACATGCATACATATACACACAATAAATAAAAAAACACCCACACACACAAACGGACATAAATAAAAGAGACCCTCACAAACACACACACACACACACACACACACACACAAAATATCACCAAACCCATAAGATAATAAAGAGGCACCAGAATGCCTTAAGACAACATTTTACCCTTTCATCTGTTTGTTTATTTATTTAACTGGTCAACCCATTAGGACACATGCTAACAGAGAAAAGAGACGATTCAAACAGCATTGAACTCACATTATTCTAATTTAATTTATTTTATTATATACTTATTTATTTTCTTACTGTTCTTATTTTTGTATTTTTTTGCTGTTCTTATTTATTTTTCACATACTTCCTATTAATGTTAAACAGAATGATCAGATACTCAGAGGAACCCAAACGTAAATCAATGAATTTGTTCACCTGAAGAGAGTCAATTTTAGACTCGAAATATGTGTAGCGCAAATCATGACAAATTAATACTCCATAACTTGTATGAATCAGTCAGTCAGTGCTATACATGATATACGCTTGGGTGATCATGTCTCGAAAGAGACATGACTGACTGGGCAGAAGATTATCCCGCAGTAGTTTGCCATTGCTTTCTGCGGTAGACTGGTTGCCGAGCAAGGCTACAGAACCCAATCTGTCCTATTATTTAACCCATAACTGGAGGGAAGAGACGGATTAATACTTTTCCCAAGGGTATTTGCGCATAAGTGAATGCAAGGTATACGACTGGAATTCGAACTTGGCTTCCCGATTTCTTGTTCCGAGCCGATAGCCACTGTACCATGACGCACTCGTGTGAATACCAAACAATAAATATATATTTTAAAGAAAACGTTCACAGCTTCTCACATTTTTTATTTTATATATATATATATATATATATATATGTTTGTGTGTACATGAGTGTATTTGTGTGTAAGAGAGTGTGAATGATAGAGTTTGTCTGTGCGTGTATTATTTAAAATTTGCTATATCTATGCTGAAAAAGTGTTTACTGTTGTAGATGGAGCATTTGTTGACATTGTGGACATAGGCGTCAACATGGCATAGTAAATATAAGTTTCATGCTTCAAGAGATATTCAGACAATCTGTCAGTAATTCTTGTACTGGGTTCTTGTAGAGGACACTAGTAACCTGTGAGGAGATAGGGAAGCCAGCCCTACTATTTTTTAGTGGGGGTTGGGGTTTGGGCTGATGTTTTTGATTATTTATATTCTTGATTCGAAGTTTGTTTTATTTTATATCATAAAAGGGACACAACACATAGAAATTTTTTTTAATTATTTACTATTTTATATATTTTTCTTATATTTTCGTTAGTTTTAATACATTATGATTGATTTGTTTTTAACTGCTTATCGACAAAATATGACACAAAGAATTGATGGAGATGCTAGGCAGCCTCAACATTTTCAGGAAAGACATAAGAATAATCAAGAATCTCTACTGGCAGCAAATGGCCTGCATACGGACAGGTAACGACCTCAGTAGATACACAAAGATAGAAAAAAGGCGTAAGACAAGGATGTGTCTTTTCACCGGATTTGTTCAACCTATACAGCGAGAATATTTTGAGGACCCTAGATGACATGCCAGGATTTGTTATTGGAGGCCACAACCTGAACAACATAAGGTATGTGCTGATTGAGGTCATGGAAAGGAAACTACAAGACCTCATACAGAAAGTAGCAGTGGAGAGTGACAAGAAGGGACTACAAATAAACTTTAAGAAAACTGAGTGCATGGTCATCAGCAAAAGATACAACCCAAAATGCCAAATACAGGTGGGGGATACCAGAATCAAGCAAGTACAAAAAGTTAAGTACCTAGGAAGTGTTCTAAAAGAAGATTGAAAGTGTGACACTGAGATCCGAAGGCAAATAGGCATGGCAAAGGACGCGTTCCAGAAGATGAGAAAAATACTAACACACAGGAAAATCTCAATAGAAATGAAGAAAAGAGTGCTAGACTGCTACGTGATGTCAGTTCTTCAATATGGCAGTGAATGCTGGACAATATCATTGAAAATGAGGACAAAACTGGAGGCGGCTGAAATGTGGTTCTACAGAAGGATGCTATGGATATCGTGGACTGAGCATGCAAGCAACAAGGAGGTGTTGGAAAGAATGGCAACAAAAAGGAAATTGATGCTGAGCATCAGGAAGAGACAACTGAAGTTCCTGGGACATGCAATGAGGAAAGAGAGCCTGGAGAACCTGATACTGACTGGTCAGATAGAAGGAAGGAGAGACAGAGGAAGGCAGCGGATAACATATTTGCAGGGTCTTATCAGGTGGATGACGGAACGGGGGTTGCCAGGAGCAACAGGCTCAAACATACTAAGAGCCACAAGGGATAGGGAGACGTGGAGAACCATAATCGCCTACGTCCTGAAGGGACAGAGCACATAGAAGAAGATTAACCTTTTGCCAGTTATCTAAAGCTGAAACATATTTTGGATTGTAAGAATAATTCTGTTTTTAGAATAATTCATTTTTATTGTGAATTAAAATTACAATATTAATTTTCTGAGAACCACAATGATTTTTTTGCAGATGCAAACTCTCCTATGCAATCCATAGCTGGGAGAAGTAGATAGATCCACACCTTCCCCAACAATATCTTTGCTTAAGTGAATGTAGCAAATTCAACTAGAATTTGAACTTGGCTCTCAGATTTATCATTCCAAGCCACTATTTGTTACACCACCTGCACATCCTAAATTCTAATAGATAGAGCCACATATAGCATAATGTTATAATTTTAAGATTGTATTAAAAATGCAACAAAAGTTACCAAATTTTTCACAATAAATTCAAGCAATATAATCCATCTGGACTTTAATAAGACTAATCAGCAGAACTAATTCTTTTTTTGTCATTTGTATTTCTCCCTATGGGTTGGGACATGATGAAAGCTGCAAAGTACAAAAAAAAAAAAAACTACCAAAATATGGAATTATTCATTTTTTAAAAGAGTCATGCAAAAATTTGAAGGCAAAGTTATTTTCTATATATTTTTCTATTTTCTATTTAATTGACATGTGAGAGCACACTAAAAATTTTTGAAAATCACAGGATTATAAATACATTCTGCAACCTCTATTAGTGATACTGAATATTAGTTTTTAAACCAAAATGGGTGCAACTTTCTTTAAAATATTCGTAAAAGTCATTTTTGGCTTAATTTTAAACTTTTCATGCTTAAGTGAATATTTGGTTTTCTTTTTTAACTTGGCAGAAATTTCTTTGATTGCTGGATTCTTTGTTTCTCTCTTTCTTTTCACTCTTGGCTGTTGATTCTAGTTATCGTTTGACCCTTTCAGTCTACAGTCACATACTGCCTATTCAGTTGACAACCCACCCTGCCTCGTTATAACTTGGATTGGCCAAAAAGTTAAAAAGAATTGTATTTTTTTACCTTACTGGCAGTAACCATGTGTTGGGATGTGTGCAACTTTCTTTAAAATATTCTTAAAAGTAAGTCATTTTTTGCTTAATTTTTTACTTTTCATGATTAATTGAATGTTTGGTTTTCTTTTTAATTTGGCAGAATCTTCTTTGATTGCTGGAGCAACGATCAAAAACAACTATTCATTAATTGAAATATAGTACAAAAATCCACATATCGAAAGGAGCCCAAAAACATATCAGCACACAGGAAGTTAAAAAAAAAAGGGGTTGGGCATCAAGAAAGAAAACAAATTATGATTTGTTTGTCTCTTTCTTTTTCCTTGTCGGCTATTAGATTATTTGTTTGTCTCTTTCTTTTTCCTTGTCGGCTATTAGATTATTTGTTTGTCTCTTTCTTTTTCCTTGTCGGCTATTAGATTATTTGTTTGTCTCTTTCTTTTTCCTTGCCGGCTATTAGATTATTTGTTTCTCTTTATTTTTCCTGGCCGGCTCTTGATTCTAGTTCTTACTACCCCTCGGTCTACAGGTCAGATACTGACTACAGTTGACAACCAACCCCGCCTTGTTATAACTTGGATTGGCCAAAAATTTAAAAAGAATGTGTTGGGATGGGTGCAACTTTCTTTAAAATATTCTTAAAAGTAAGTCATTTTTTGCTTAATTTTTTACTTTTCATGCTTAACTGAACGTTTGATTTTCTTTTAAACTTGGCAGAAATTTCTTTGTTTGTTGGACTTTAACAAAGTTAAAACTTAGCAATTCACCACCCTATTTTTTTCTTTTATTTTATTTTTGTCATTTTCTTGTTTTTCTTTATCTTTTATTAATTGTAGTAGATAGAGAAATCTGTCACCCAGTTCACACTCCACCCACATCTATTGAACAGGTGTAGAGGCTCATCCCTTGTTCCCTGTTTAGGATGTGGTTTCCGGCTTTCTCTTTTCTAACAATAGGTGCCTATTCACATCTGCTCATAATGAGTGTAAGAGAATCCTGAATGATGCCAAGTGGTTGTTTGCTGAGAGAATGAGACAGTGCATAGCTGACCGCAAGTTTGGCTCCAAGGATGATTGGCAGTTATGCAAATGGGTGCTGAACAATAGCAAATTCTCTATCCCTCCTTTAATCAATGAATTTGAGGTCCTCACATCATCAGTGGACAAGGCTGAGTGCTTTGCTTGCAGATTCTCATCCAACTCCACATTTGACTCATCTGGAGTACCCCTCACTGACTTCCCTATTAGAACTGAGGCTAAACTGTGTGATGTATACATTACCCAAACAATAGTATCCCAAGTAATATCAAAACTTGGCCCCCATAAAGCGAGTGGTAGTGAAGGATTCCTGGTGATTATCCTTAAGAAATGTGCCCCTGAACTCTCCCCTGTCCTCTCTAAACTGTATAACTACTGCCTTTCTGCTTTCTGTTTTCCTGCATGCTGGAAGTCTTCTTCTGTCGTTCCTGTATTTAAGAACTCTGGTGAACCCTCGGACCCATCCAACTATCACCCTATCAGCCTTCTACCAATTTTCAGGTAAGCGTTCGAGGCCATTAATAATGCTGAAATAGTTCAACATCTTACTGCCCATAAACTATTCTCTGACAGGCAGTATGGCTTCTGCTTTGCCAGGTCCACGGCCAACATGCTAACTATCATTTCAGAGTATATGTTCCAGGCCCTTGAGGAGTCTGGCGAGGCTCGTACTGTTGCTCTGGACATCTCCAAGGCTTTTGACAGGATTTGGTATGCTGGCCATCTATGCAATCTATGGGGTTAAGGTATTACCAGACACTTGCTTGATCTGATCCAATCTTTTCTAAATAACCGCATAATGAAGGTCATTTTGAATGGGCATGCCTCCACATCCTACTGTACAAATGCAGGTGTCCCTCAGGGCTCTATCCTAGGCCTGACACTCTTCCTTATTTTCATAAATGATCTTCCAAACAAGATCAAGAGCCAAGTAGCAAAAATCAAGGACAAACATATGTCTTTTGTGCACTTTTATGTATTTCTCCAAGAGGCTCAAACTCAACTAAAATCAAGTCACTGGTAGATCAAGGTCTGATGCTTAAATATGTGAACAAAAATTTCTATAGACACACAGGCTGTGGCAAAAATCAATGAAAAATCTTGCTTTTTGGAAATCATTTATTTCTCCAAAATGCTTAGTTACATTCCAACAAAAATTGTCTTTTTTGTAACTTCTACCTTATCATATACCATAAAAATTTCACATTTTTTACAACCCCTGCCAACCCCTCCAATGGTTCAGGGACAATGCATCCATTTCTTCTGCGTCAGGATGTGATCGCATCATATTACAGGATCTGTTCTTTCAATTGTACATACATCATTCCCATTAATTGTCAAAATTGACCAAGCATGAATCTCGTTTTACAAATACAATAAAAATCAATGCTTACTTCACATTTTTTTTAACTTACACATCATGGCAACCTAGAGCTTTTTGTATAAGTACTTGACCTTACCATTTTAACATAACCACTAAAAAACACTGAGCAACACCAGGCTATACAGCTAGTATATGCATAAATATAAAAGTAGACATTGAGATCAACACCCAGTCTTTTTCCTGCTAAGCAATTTTCAAACTATCTTTAATTATGTTTTTATCCTATATATATATATATATATATATTTAGTATATCGAGGCAGCAAATAATTTTTTAAACATATACTGTTAATTATAAGAGACAATGAATGTCTATTATATTTAATTATGAGCCATTCTAAACGTCATATTTTGGCTTTAATTTCAGTTGAAAATAAAGACAAAAATTCTCCAACATTAAAATCTGGCCATAACACATTACATTGCATTTGAATACATGGTTCTGTTGTCATTTCACACTATCACATGGTGTGACGTCATAGAACCGCATTGCAAATTTGTGAACTGCGTTTGTTATTTTTGGTAACTATTGCCGTTGCCTAGCAGAGTTTTATGTCAATACAAAATAACATCGTCGGTGATGGTGGATGTTACTCTATTACCATCTTAATAACTTCTCTGAAGAGAGGCTGATGTGAGCCGAAAGCTTAGAACCAAATTAATAAAAAATTATCCAAATGTTAGAGAATTTTTGTCTTTATTTTCAACTGAAATTAAAGCCAAAATACAACGTTTAGAATGGCTCATGATTAAACATAATAGACATTCATTGTCTCTTATATTTAACAGTATATATATATATATATATATATATATATATAGTCATCTGCAGACAGTCCTGTTTTGCTGTATCACAGGTCATCAGTATGGCTAGACATATGTTTTGCTTCCAGCTGGGATTGAAAGAAAAATTGTTGGGATTTTTGGGACTGAATGCAATTTCTTTATAAACAAATATACCTGTCTCAATACATTATTGATACACCTGTAAATTTTTCTCCATGTTTCTCCTTTTAGTTGGGAAACACAAAACATTTACTTCCATCATTGAGAATCAAATAACTGATTATCTAATTCTATATGACTTCCACTTTTTTTTTTACTGCAAATTATTCCAAATTAGAATTATGCTTTGTCTTTTCAAGAGAACATCTCTTTTTGTGCAAAAGACATTTTATTATTAAAAAGTCCCTGAAACTCTATTCATTAAATCAGGGCAATTTTCAAACAATTTTTAAAATTATATTTTCATCATATATATATTTGCCCATTCTCAGACAGTTCTGTTTTGCTGTATCATGGCCCATCAGTATGGTTAGACATCTGTTTTGGTTCCAGCTGGGATTGAAAGAAAAATTGTTGGGGGTCGTTGACATAAAATGTGATTTCTTTATAAACAAATATACATGTCTCAATACATTATTGATACACCTGTACATTCTTCTTCGTGTTTCCCCTTTTTGTTGGTGAACGCAAAACATTTACTTCCTTGGTTGAGAATCAAATAACCGATTATCTAATTCTATATGACTTCTGCTTTTTTTTTGTTGCTGCAAATTATTCCAAATTGGGAGTATGCTTTGACCTTCTGAGAGAATATCATTTTTTTTATGCAGAAGACATTCTATTATTTAAAATCCTTGAAACTATTCATTGAATCAGGGCAATTTTCTCATGCAAAACAGAAGGAATGGTTGTTGAGACTGATCTGTTTATGTGCAAGGGTGATTTGTTTATAAGCACATATACCTGTCTCAATATATTATTGATGCATCTTTTTCATGCTTCTTCTTGTCAGTGAGCATAAAAGTGTTACCATGTTGAAACATTGTTTCTAGTATGATCATTGAAGTTAAGCAACATCGAACCTGGTCAGTACCTAAATGGGTGACTGCTTGAGAATCCCAGGTGCTGTGAGATTGGCTGTGTGGAGGGTGTAAAGGTTAATGGCTCGGAATTAGAAATTAGAGAACCAAGTTCCAATTCCAGTCAGTTTATACCTTTAGGAAATGCATGAATCTACCACTTTTCTTCCAACTATGTATTATTAGGACTAGTACTAGTAAATCATTATTAACTACAACAAATTCTTAGAATCTTAGAATATTTTCTGACTTTAAGTAACCTGCAAAAAGTTGGTAAACTGTGAAATGAAATTTTACAAAAAATGAATTTCTTTCATTGAGCTCTGGTGAGTTATGAGCGATAATCCATTAGCTCATTCTTTATAAGTTTATTTATTCATCTTTTTTAAGTTCATAATGTCAACTGTTATATTTGTTGTTTTCCTTTTTCATCCCTTTTAAATAACTCCATTTTTTATTGCTTTAATTAAATAGTGTACATCAAATAAGATCTTTAAGTAAATAAAGTAAAATACTGTTGTATAGATTGTAAGTTGTGTAGGGGCCTTGGTGATGTGTGGTAAATTGGCCCTGCGTTAAACATGTCTGAAGTCCCCACAATTTAAATATCAGAAGGTTGGATGTTGAAATGTGAAAGGATGTAGTATTTCGTGTCTACATTAAAGTAAAGATTTATTAGCAGAATGACAAAATTGTAAGAAGAAAAATATAAGTGGAATTTTGTTAACTGAATACAAAAACATATTTGTGAGAAGAAAAATGTTCATAAAGAAAATGCATGCAGTTTTGTAATTAAAAGTGTTCAAAGAGAAATGTAGGTATTTAAAATGTTCCACAGAAGTTTAGAGTTCATGGATGACAGTAGTAAGTAGCAATGTGTCCTGTACATAGATGGATAGTAGTAGAATGTGAAAGTCTTATTATCCTTCCTCTTTGTGGTAGCTCGACGACAGGGTGAGAAAAGAAATAAAGAAATATTACTCAGCGTGTTGTTGTGTTGTTGTTCTCATTTGCAGTGTGGAGTGAAAACGAAGAGAAGGAAATTGGAAGAAGAGCTCGAAGTGACCGAGTCAGCTTGAAGATTCTTTCTTACATTGTGAGATGCTATCAGATACTGCTCCCATTTTGACTCTGTTGACTGGTCACAGAATGTCCTTAAGTAATTAAATCTGGTCATGTGACCAGCTCCAGAGGCACTTTCTGCTTTAGGTGTGAAAAATGTTTGACTGATTTCACTATTCATTTTTCTATTTCGCATTCAATCAGGATCCAGAATTTGCTTTTCACACTGACTTGTGAAATTTGCCATGGTTTGGGTTTTTCCAAAATGTTTTTGGTCGTTTGAATCCACTTTTGCGAATGTGCAATTTTACTTTATGTATGGTTAGATCTTGAAGATTGTCACAATGCATTTAGTAAAGTAAAGAAAGGTAAAGTAGTTTTGGGGTATTACCTACCTATTATACATTAATATTTCGAAATCAAAATCTCATCTTCAGAATGGCAGAGGAGCGTGTGTCTGTCCAAATGAGCGTGTGTCTCTCCTTGTCTGTCCGAGCGTGTGTCTGTCCAAGTGAGTCCGTGCCTTTCTGAAGATGAGATTTTATTAATGTATAATAAGTAGGTAATACCCCAAAACTTAATTTACCTTCCTTTATTTTACTAAACGCATTGTGACAGCCTTCAAGACCATAACCATACACCTAATATGCACAATGCTTCAAGCAAATTACAAAACTTTCTTATCTTTACTTTATATGTTTTAGTTAGTTGATGGATGATATAGGATTTGTATCCTATAAACACTAGTGTAAAAATGTTATCGATCATATAAAGAGACCTTTCACCAACCACTGCATTGCCATCATCATTCTCGAAAAAGTAATGTCTAACCACCATATTACAATTCTAGATTTTAGAAATCTAGACAATGGCCTTCACACTAAATTGCAATTAATACACTTTTTTGATTTTTGATTTGCTATCCAATTAGGATCAAGAATTTTGCTTTTCACACTAACTTATGAAATTTTCCTTGGTCTGGTTTTTCCAAAATGTTTTTGGTCATTTGAATCCACTTTTGCGGATGTGCAATTTTACTTTATGTATGGTTAGGTCTTGAAGGTTGTCACAATGCATTTAGTAAAGTAAAGGAAGGTAAAGTAGTTTTTGGGTATTACCTACCTATTATACATTAATATTTCGAGATCAAAATCTCATCTTCTTGTCTGTCCGAGCATGTGTCTGTCCAAGTGAGTCCATGCCTTTCTGAAGATGAGATTTTATTAATGTATAATAAGTAGGTAATACCCCAAAACTTCTTTACCTTCCTTTATTTTACTAAACGCATTGTGACAGCCTTCAAGACCTAACCATACACCTAATATACACAATGCTTCAAGCAAATTACAAAACTTTCTTCTCTTTACTTTATATGTTTTAGTTAGTTGATGGATGATATAGGATCTGTATCCTATAGTTGCAAGCATTCACTGTGCCATGAGTCAGTTGTATTTTTGATTGTCTCTTCTTGAATTGTCCATGAACTTTTCTCCCATGATGAAAACATCATTTCTATCTTCTAGGAAAAGAGATAGATAACATGTTAGTGTGAAAGGCCACCCAGAGATGAGAGAAAAAAATGGTAGGAATACAAAAATGGTAATCAAACTTCCAATCATACTTCTTAATTTTATTCTTGCCTGTTTTCTTCGCTGATCTTCCCAATGAAATTATCATCTTCTTGCCTCTCAATAATTTGCTGGCACAAATTATCTTCCATCTCATTCTTTGCTGTATATTTACTTTACTCAACATTTCAGGTTAATCATTTTTATACTTCTCTTTTTATTGACCAGGTTTTTCTTCATTTATTCCTACCATCAGGCTTCTCTTCCTGTTTTTATCTTACTTTCATTCAATGATTCATTTCCTGTTTTCTTTTGCAAAAGAGATTTTCTCTTTATTTATTTGTCTTTAATTCCTTCTTTCATTCCTTTCTTTCTTTCTTTCTTTCTTTCTTTCTTTCTTTTCCTTTTTCTTTTTTCTTCCTTTCTTTTTCCTTTCAGTCTTTCTTATTTTCTTTCTTTCCCACCTCTTTCAATCCATCTTTGTTGCATTGTTTGTTTCTTCCTTTTTTGTTTGTTTGTTTCTTTACTACTTCTTCCACTTCATCTTTCTTTCTTCTCCCAGTTTATCTTATTTTTCTTTCTTTCTTTCTTTCTTTCTTTCTTTCACCACTTCTTCTTTCTTTCTTCTTCCACTCCATCTTATTTTTCTTTCTTTCTTTCTTTCTTTCTTTCTTTCTTTCTTTCTTTCTTTCTTTCTTTCTTTCTTTCTTCCACTCCATCTTATTTTTCTTTCTTTCTTTCTTTCTTTCTTTCTTTCTTTCTTTCTTTCCCACTTCTTCTTTTTTCTTCTTCTTCCACATCATGTTATTTTTCTTTCTTTCTTTCTTTCTTTCTTTCTTTCTTTCTTTCTTTCTTTACCACTTCTTCTTTCTTTCTTCTTCCACTCCATCTTATTTTTCTTTCTTTCTTTCTTTCTTTCTTTCTTTCTTTCTTTCTTTCCCTTTCTTTCTTTTTCTTCTTCTTCCACATCATCTTATTTTTCTTTATTTCTTTCTTTCTTTCTTTCTTTCTTTCTTTCTTTCTTTCTTTCTTTACCACTTCTTCTTTCTTTCTTCTTCCACTCCATCCTATTTTTCCTTTTTCTTTCTTTCTTTCTTTCTTTCTTTCTTTCTTTCTTTACCACTTCTTCTTTCTTTCTTCTTCCACTCCATCTTATTTTTCTTTCTTTCTTTCTTTCTTTCTTTCTTTCTTTCTTTCTTTACCACTTCTTCTTTCTTTCTTCTTCCACTCCATCTTATTTTTCTTTCTTTCTTTCTTTCTTTCTTTCTTTCTTTCTTTCTTTCCCACCCTTCTTCTTTTTTCTTCTTCTTCCACATCATGTTATTTTTCTTTCTTTCTTTCTTTCTTTCTTTCTTTCTTTCTTTCTTTACCACTTCTTTCTTTCTTCTTCCACTCCATCTTATTTTTCTTTCTTTCTTTCTTTCTTTCTTTCTTTCTTTCTTTCTTTCTTTCCCTTTCTTCTTCTTTTTCTTCTTCTTCCACATCATCTTATTTTTCTTTCTTTCTTTCTTTCTTTCTTTCTTTCTTTCTTTCTTTCTTTCTTTCTTTACCACTTCTTCTTTCTTTCTTCTTCCACCATCCTATTTTTCTTTATTTCTTTCTTTCTTTCTTTCTTTCTTTCTTTCTTTCTTTCTTTCTTTCTTTCTTTCTTCTTCTTTCTTTCTTTCTTCTCCATCCTTATCTTTTTTTCTTTTCTTTCTTTCTTTCTTTCTTTCTTTCTTTACCACTTCTTCTTTCTTTCTTCTTCCACTCCATCTTATTTTTCTTTCTTTCTTTCTTTCTTTCTTTCTTTCTTTCTTTCTTTACCACTTCTTCTTTCTTTCTTCTTCCACTCCATCCTATTTTTCTTTCTTTCTTTCTTTTTTACATTTTTTTTTCTCTCTTTTTCCATTCCATTTTTCTCATTTCTTCCACTTTATCTTTCTTTCTATCTTTCTTACTTCTTCTACTCTATTTTTTTCTTTATTTCTTTCTTTTCTATTTAAGTAATATTCAACGCTGAATTAAGTGCATTGACAAGAAATAAATTATGTTAAAAAATAAATCCTTTTTTCCATCAATAGGCTACAGTATTATTAATATACATATGTCTAGATCTGGTTTCGCTTATATGTGGTTAGCTCAATCAGCAAAACTTTTGAGTCCAAATGTTTATTAAACTAAAACTACATGGCCAAATATATTTGAAAGGATAGATTTTGAAGAAAAGATACAGATACACTTGCCTTTAATAAAAGCAATATTCTTTAAAAAAATCTAAAAATTAATCAATTTAATTGACCTCTATGTCTGTCATCAGACTATTACATTATTCACCTGAACTTTCCTTCATGTGAAATTTTGTGTGGAATGGAAGCAATCTTTTTCATTTTTGTTCTACTTTAGCTTATTCAAAACAAGATTCAAGAGTCACTCAAGGTAGAGTGTTACAGAGGAAAGCATGTTTTTTTTTAATCAGGTGTTGATTTCCTGGGGAAGCAAACATTAAAGTTACTGGAAAAATGGTCAGCTTATTCTGCCATGTTTTATATTTACAGGTGTCAGATCAGAACAAAAATAGAGTATTGCTACTATGTCTTGGCTGAAACTACCCAATATTCACTCTCCACCTTTGATAGAGTTAAAAAATGTCATATGATTTATTTGGGAATCATTTATTTTTCATCCTGCAAACACTTTCATTGTTGTAAGCCTAGCAGTATTTTGATGGCAAATATTCTGTTTGACCATATTTATTAGTGTGGCCAGCTTTGACCTTATTGCTAAAACTCACCTTGCTACAATCAGAGAACTGAATCACCCTCCCCACATTCCTATGTATTTCTCTGGTAATAATGGTATACTATAAAAAACAAACTTTTTCATAAGAACTTATACTTTGTGGACTCTCACATGGATTCTCCCCCAATACAAAACTCTTAACCTTTTCAACTCTAGTGTCAGTCATTATATATCTGCCGTACCCATGTAATCTTTATGTGTCCTCTGATGTGCATATTTTTCTTCTTTTATGTGCCATGTCCTTTCAGAACGTAGGCGATCATGGCTTTTCACATCTCCCTGTCCCTGGTGGCTCTTAGCACACTTTCTCCTGTTGCATCATGCAACCCACGTTCTGTCATCCACCTGATTAGCTCCTTCAAATATGTAATCCGCTGTTTTCCTCTGTCTCATTTTCCCCTCTATCTGGCCTGTTAGTAACAGGTTCTCCAAGCCCTCCTTCCTCATTGCATGTCCAAGGAACTTTAGTTGTCTCTTCCTGACACTCAGTATTAATTTCCTTCTTGTTTCCATCCTTTCCAAAACCTCATCATTGCTCACATGCTCGGTCCATGATATCCGCAGCATCCTTCTGTAGAACCATGTTTCAGCTGCTCCAAGTTTTTCCTTCATCTTTGAAGATATTGTCCAACATTCACTGCCATATTGAAGAACCAACATCACATAGCAATTCAGTACTCTCCTCGTTTCTAGTGAAATTGGCCTGTTTCTTCATACTTTACTCAACTTCTGGAATGCTTCTTTCACTATGCCAATTCACCTTTACATCTCAGTGTTGCACTTTCGTCTTCTGTTAGAACACTTTCTAGGTATTTAAATTTCTGTACCTGTTTGATTTTAGAGTCCCTCACCTGTAATTGGAATTTTGTGCTGCCCTTTTTGCTGATGACCATGCATTCGGTTTTCTTGCAGTTTATTTGTAGTCCTTTCTTGTCACTCACTTCAGCTACCTTCTGTAGGAGGTCTTGTAGCTTTCTTTCTGTGTCTGCTATCAGCACTGTATCATCTGCGTAACTTATATTGTTTAAATTGTGGCCTCCAATGACAAATCCTAGTATAACTTTTAGGGTTCTCAGAATAGTCTCGCTGTATAAGTTGAATAGATCTGGTGAAAAGATGCATCCTTACATACCTTATTCAGCAATGCTTTTTCTTTAGTGGATCTTTGACTTTCATTTGAGAAATGGCCATCAGCAAACAGAGGAGCCCAAAATTCCAATTACAGGTTGGGGATACTAAAAATTAAGCAAGTACAAAAATTTAAGTATTGGGAAGTGTTCTAATGGAAGATGGAAAGTGCGACACTGAGATCTGAATGTGAATTGGAATAGCCAAGAACACATCACATTCCAGAAACAGCAGAATATTAAGAGACCAGAAAATTTTGCTAGAAACAAAGAAGAGAGTTCTGGATTGCTGTGTGATGTCTGTTCTTCTATATAGCAGTGAATGCTGGATAATATCATCAACAATGTTGGAAAAACTTGAAGCAACTGAAATGTGGTTCTACAGAAGGATGCTGTGGATATCATGGATCAAACATGTAAGCAATGTTGAAGTTTTAGAAAGGATGGAAATGAAAAGGAAATTAATACTGAGCATGAGGAAAAGACAGCTGAAGTTCCTGGGAATATGATGAGAAAGGAAGGCTTGGATAATCAGATAGAAAGAAAGAGAGACAGGGGAAAGCAATGGATAACATATTTGATGGGCCTGAGCAGGTGGTTGGCAGAACAGGGTTTAGGTAGGGTGACAGGAGAAAGCATGCTAAGAGTTATCAGGGATAGGGAGATGTGGAAGGCCATGATCACCTACGTCCTGAAGGGACATAGCAAACAGAAAAAGATGAAAACAGAAGAAAAATCAGGATTTATTATTAATTTGTACAATACAGTTGAAATTGTGATGATGAGAGACACAGAAAGAAAACTGCATAATATTTTAGAAATGATAGTAAAAGAGAAAAAGCAGAAAAGACTAACCATCAGTTATGCAAAGACAGAATGTGTGGCTGTCAGCAAAAGGAAGAGTTCAAGGTGTAAGCAAATTGGAGACATCAAAATCAAGAATGTTTTGAAATTTGTCTTGGAGTGTTTTAACAGATAAAAGAAAATATGACAAAAAATACAAAGGTATATTGGGAAAGCAAATGATGCTAAAGAAAGTATTAAGAAACTGGAATTTCATTTGATCTAAAGAATCCATGTTTCAAAATTCTAACCATTGCACATTTGTCATTTTATTTGAAGATCTATAAATTACTTTTTATCTTGAAATGCCAACTGTCAACAAAAATATTTTCTCTGCTTGCTAAAACTACCTGATATTGCTTAAATTAATATCTGTCATTCTTTGTTTTTAACAGTGGAATGAGAGATAAGGATTATTTTTAGAATTTATCATTTCTTTATTATTGGTAATTTTTTTTATTGTTGTTTAATCTTCCAAATTTATCATCAATCCACTTTGGTAAAGGTTGATCAAAAAACAGGACTTACACCACATTTTTAATTGTTTTTTGGTAGTAATTTTTAACACCTGCCTTGTATTCATGTTCCACTTAAGTCTTTTACCACTAAGAAATTGTTTAAATATGCCTATAAGGAAAAACTACAAAATAAAAATGTAAATGTAAAAATTTGAGAAAGGTATAAAGACAAAGATTAATAATAAGATATAAATATACTGTTAGACATGTGAGGCAGATTTGAAAAACGTTGTTAAAATGTTGGATAGATACATTTATAGATAAGAAAAGAGAGATGAAAAGAGAATGAAATAGGTAAAAAGTACAAAAATAGTAACAATTTTAAGCAAAGAATATCTGAAATAATGAGAAATGCTTTCACCTCAACATTTCAGCAATACTTCAGATTATATATTCAGTATATTTTAATTAATGTTGCATTTGAAGTTAAACTGACTAAATTATAATAAAAAGGTATTAAAGTTTAGAAATTTAAAAAACTATCACAGAAAATTGAATAACAGAAGCCAGTAACCTAACTAAAAGCCTGTGTAAACGGATAGCAGAACAGAGAATGTGAAGGATAATAACAAAGGCATTGCTTTCAATGGATAGGAAGTTGTGGAGAGCCATGATCATTTACATCTTCAAGGAAGCTAACATCCAGAAGAATAATATAAGAAGGATATTAAGAAAACACTGCTAAGAGTTGCAAAACACTTAGAATCAAAAGCAGTTAAGAATTCTGGTGCAAATAATGAGGAAAGAAAGCTTGGAAAATTTAACACTCACAAAACATATCTAAGGCAAGAGGATGAGACAAAAGCAGAAAGAAATCTACTGAGCAGTTTTGTGTAAATGGATAGAACATAGAACTGAAGAGAGTGTAAAAAGACATAGATTGCTAGGGGCTACAAATGATAAGAAGTTGTAAAAAGACATACTTGTCCATGTCCTGAATGAACATGACATATAGAAGACAAGGTCATAACTAAGCATAATATAAAGAAAATAATGGAAATACTTTATTTCAAAATCTCAAAACAACTTAAGAGTTTTAATTTACAGATGAAGAATAGATAAAAAAATATGAAACAAAAAAAATATATAATGAGTCAGATAATGAAAGTATTTTATTTTAGAACCTCAGACAATTTAGTTTATGAGTGGACAATTTCATAAAAGAAAAGAATTTATATTAAGTCATTTTTTTTCTAATAATGGCTGTTGCAGCAATTTTGTTAATTAACATATCTCTTGCAAAGGAGACACAATTTTTCTTCTAAAAAACTATGATAAAAAACTGCCTTGCATTTTGTTTATATGATGAATATCAGAAATGAAGAGGAAAAATAAAATTTAACAAGAAAACATGTGTCACACCAGTTATTTTCATCTCACAATTTGCATGCAAGTCTTTGATAATGATCTCATTTAAAGATATAAAAACTTATAATGTTTACCATTTTTTTAAAATACACAAACCCCAGCCTTAATGCAAATTTTGTTTCTTTTAAATGCCTAGCTGAAACGTTTTTTATAAATGTTCATTCATTTTTAATATTCTTATTATCAAAGATGAATAAATTTATGAAAGTTTTCCTAAGAACTAGATTTCCTTAAAATATTTCACCTTTTTTTTTCTTCTTTTAGAAATGATTAATTTTTTTAGACCTTGTCAACACTATTTAAAACCAAGGAATTTTAAAAATAATTCTTTTCTTTTTGAAAGTGAATACTTCATTAAGAATTTCTAGAATGTGCAATGATTCTTTCAGTTCTACTATTTAACCTATAACTGGTGGAGGAGAAGTGATGAATTGAAACCTTTCTCTAGGATATTTACCTGTAAGTGAATGTACAAAATTTTCCTGGAATTTTAAATTGGCTTTCTAATTTCATAACAAGCTAAAGCTGCTATCCATTACACTTTCTTTCAGAAAAGTGATGGTAATCTTCATTGTATTCAGATAATACAACTCTGTTTCAGATGAGGCTTGCAAACAAAAGTGTCTCTGTTTATATTTCTATGATGAGGTATTTACATTGTTTTGACTGTTGTTCTCATCTTTGTTGCCATATTCACAATGATTCACACAATGTTCCGATGATAGTTCTTGGCCCAGTGGATTGGTTGAAATATTCAAATGGGTCTTGAGTTAAAATTACCTAGCAAGAATTAACAATTCTTGAAAAAGTCAGGATGAATAACATTGCAAATTTTCCTTTGGATTTCATCAAGCTTCTCTAAATACAGAGCAGAAGCACCAGACAAGGTATAACTGCAATATTCAATGCATGGATGGGTGGTAGACTTATAAATGTTTAAGATAAATTCTAGTAAAAAATTATCCAGCACAACAGAATGAACTGATTTTTCTATCAGCAAGTCAAGCGATTGATTCAATATAATCTTTCTCCTTCTTTCCAGTATAAATCTTAATGTGAAAATATGCAATGTGCCACTATCCTGGAGGTTAGCATCACTAAAAAAAAAATGAAAATTCTAAAAAAGTGGTTTTGAATTCAGTGTTGTCTTTCTCCAAGATTCCAAAAAATAAAACCTAAGGTAAACTAAAAAAACTATGGTCAGTTATTAGAATGAAAACTGTGATTGGCACATAGATGATTCCTTCAATTTTCAGTAAGTGAAATTAAAGAATGCTTAACACTGCAGTGTATGGATCAGGTATACTACATTTAGTACAGGAAATAAATTTGAAGTTTCTTCTTCCTTAATGCACACACACATTATATATATATATATATATATAATTCTAAGTGAAGAGGACTCAATGTTTTTTTATATTTTGAGTGCTCTGGCATTTATTTCATTATAAACAGTGCTCAATATAATGAGTATTATAGAGCTTGATATAATATAATATAATTATATGGTTATGTCAATTTTACATTGCGACATGAAAATTTCTATGTTTTGAGATTAATTCTAATCATCAGGCAATGTTGGTGTTGTTGTGCAGATGATTTACATTTAAATGACAAATACTTTCGGTTTACTGTGAATGTATGTGGTTGTTTTTTTTTGTATGTGTGTGTGGCTAATCAGAATGGAGATTCACTTTGGGGTTTGACCCCCAGAGAATTTCTGTGCTAACCAACTTTTTTCCTCCTCTTTTTTCTTCTTTCTTTGACCCTATTCTTCCCTTGTCTATTTTCCCTTGCATTCATCTGATCTTATCATTTCCCCTTCAGTTTTATTACATTTTATATGATATTCTTTTTAGTAGTAGTATCAATCTTCTTTCTCATCTTCTTAAGTCTATTTGTTAAATAAAATATTTTTTCCAAAAAATCCCTGAACTGCTATTTTTTTGGCTCCATCTATCAATTTGCTGTAAAGGAAAACTAACTTATTCTATTCTTGGCTTTATTTTTATTTTTATTTTTACCTATTACCCATGAAATTGAAGAATATCTAAAATTTTTTCTAGATTATATATATATATATATATATTTATAATCTAGAAAAATTTTTAGATATTCTTCAATTTCATGGGTAATACGTATTTTGCAGGCAAACCTTGCTGCTCATCAGACCCATGTGATACAACAGTTAATCTGATTAACTGTTGTATCATTTGGGTCTGATGAACAGCAAGATTTGCCTGCAAAATATGTATTACCCATGAAATTGTAGAATATTCAAAGTTTTTTGTATTAACAGAGTAACTATTGTATCATTTGCAGAATATCTAAAAAATTTTGTACTAACAGATTTCTGTTGCTCCTGGTCTCTTTTGTTACCTTTGAGGACATTTGTCCAGCACTCACTGCTATATAAGAAGACAGACATCATATAACAGTTTCAGTACACTTTTGTTTCTTTCTCATAATGTTTCTCTGTTTCTTAATACTCTGTTGTTCTACAGAAGATTTCTGAAGTTATCATGTTCCGAATATGTAATCAACAAGGAAGTTTTAAAAAAAATAAAAAGAAACAGGAAACTTGTACTTAACATCAGGAAATGACAATTGAAATCTTAAATTCCTAGCATTTGAAGAATGCCAGAGCGTACAGTGGCTGAAACATTGTACAAATGACAAAAAAGATGAGGACAATAGTCCAAATAATGTAAATACTACCTCATCTTAAAAATATAGACAGAAATCTCAAGGGTATCTAATGAGAAAAGCAGAAATGGAAAATCTTATACTCACATGAAAAATTGAAGACAAGAGAGACAGAGAAAAAACAACACATTATATACTCAGTGAGCTTGATTTAATAGATGGTGAAACATTTTTTAGAAGAGATAACAAAAAGACAATATTCATTAAGAGTTACAAAGGACAGGAAGTTGTGGAGAGCAATGATTGTATGATATGTAAAGAAGATTTTCTGGTTGTATTTTCTCCCCTCAGTATTTGTCTATATTTCTGAGATGTGGTATTGTAATTATTTTCATTGTTTAGACTGTAGTCCTTGTAGCAGACAAAAAAAACTGTTGTCCTTGTAGCAGATAAGAAATCAATTAAAATCAACCTTCTTCTTCACTTTTACAAAAATTCACAATGAAGTGTAAAATCCTGGTTTTCTCAAATAGAAAAAGGATTGACCATGTGCTTAAAGAAAAAGTCAAAACCAGATTTCGCAAGTAGGTGTTAAAATGATTTTTGAGGAATGGAAGTGACCTGCAAGATCAAAAAGGACTTTGTGAGTGAGTGTGAAAAATCTAGATTACAATAAAAGGACTTCATCAACTTCAGTCAATCAGAATGTCAGATGGGAACTGTGAGACAAACATCTAAAATGTAACTTCAACTTCAAGCAACTTGGACATTGTCCTTTTTCTCTTTCTCCTTATCTCTTTCAACAATTACTACTAAGAACGTTTTGTATGAACTCTTGATATCCTTAAATTTCTCATTGAACTTTAATTTCTACAAATTCTCCTTTTAATAAATTTCTATTTTAAAATACAAAATGTATATTTTATTCTTATACTATTCCACACAATTTCACATATTCCAACCTGCCGACAACCAACTAATGATGAAAACCTTCTGATGATAATTCTGCAGAAAACTTGTAAGCTGTAGGGAGTTTGGTTAAGTCTGACACAAGGCTGAATCAAAGAAACATTAACCATCCTCCTATGCTACATCCTTATCTTTATTGCCATATTTCCAATGTTTTGACCGTTGTAATATCCAACTTTCTTTAAATGATCAAAATAAAGGGTTCATTTCAAAATTCCAATCACCTGAAGAAATTCCGAGTGTACAACAGCCGAAACATCATAATAATGGCAATAAAGATGAGGAAAATAGTCTGAACAATGTAAAGAATGTAAAGTGTTTTCTCCTCCTTTTTAGCAATCATATGTTATTGTCCTCGTTTGATTCTTAAATGTGAAGAGTGATAACGCATTACTTCTTTTTAGTTGTTTCTTTATTATATCATGTTTTTATTTTTTTAGTCTTTCTCTTCCTTCCAATTTTTGGTACTTTTTGTATATATTTATGCATACTTTTAAAATGTCTGTTTATTATTTTATTGGGAATTGAGTTAATTTAACCAACGTCATGGGAACTGTCTTGACTTGTGACCTATCATGAGGGAATCATGTTCAGATCAACTGAACCCTGTTAGTAATAAGTCCCCATGACCTAATCTATGAGAAACTATATTGATATTTCAAAACAACTAAAGAAAACTTTGATTGTTTTGTTTATACTGTGCTTTTACTGGAGAGAAATTATAATGTTTCACTAACCATAGGGTAAGGAGATGGGTGACCTGACTCATCGATGAGTCATAAAACATCATGAAATATTTCTATCTAGCAAACAAACACTTTTAATCTGCTACACAAACAAATGCTGATGTACGAGACTTAACTGAACATTAAGGAGATGGGTGTCCTGACTCATCGATGAGTCATAAAACATCATGAAATATTTCTATCTAGCAAACAAACACTTTTAATCTGCTACACAAACAAATGCTGATGTACGAGACTTAACTGAACATTAAGGAGATGGGTGTCCTGACTCATCGATGAGTCATAAAACATCATGAAATATTTCTATCTAGCAAAACTGAATATTAAGGAGATGGGTGTCCTGACTCATCGAAGAGACATAAAACATTATGAAATATTTCTATCTAACAAACAAACACTTTTAATCTGCTACACAAACAAATGCTGATGTACTAGACTTAACTGAACATTTTTTTTAAAGTCTTCAGATTTGTTGCAACATGTTATTTCTTTTTAAAGTTATCTGCATAAGGTATTTATATTCAAGATAAATACATTAATATTAGCCTATGTAACATTATGGGCATCAAGTAACTGATTTTCTAAGCACTGCTTAGATGTTTCACAAAGCTGAAAGTTTGAGGTATCCCATGAGAATTGAACTCAGTTGTAATAGGTGCTAGTGAGACAATCTTCTTAACCATTACACCACGTCAAGGTGCCCATTGAGTAATTTATCAAGTTGAATTCTTTCACAAACTAGCAGTATAGCCTGCCATTGCTCGGGTGTAATGAAAACATTAAAACTAATCCATGACCCTAGAGCTCGGACTCTTTTGACATTGGCACGAAAGACTAAAAAGCAATAATTGTTTCCAGTTAAAGCAAAACTGTAGACTGAAAGAAAAATGAATGGATGTAATTCAAATTTTGATTTCCTGGTATCGGTAACAAATAAGTTTTTTTCATCGTAGACTGAATTTTGAAGGCTAAATAAGTTCTCTGAGCAAATGGCATCATGGCTGAGACTAAGAACTACAATTATACCTACTTAGAGCCAAACCCAAACCAAAACCTAAAATAAAAGGGCTGAAAAAAATACAGACATACAGGCAGATAAACAGACACACACACACACAATCATCTTGTCTTTTATATATATATATATTATTGGTTTTCTGCACTATTGTAAGAACTGCAACCTTGAAACAGTATCATTTCTTATGTCTTTGTCTATGAGTGTATCAAGTTTGATTAAAATTGAGCCACTCCTTCTATAACCCGATTTTTTCGATTATCAATTTTCAATATTTATCAGGGGTACCTCAACACAAAACCTAGCTATGAACACTTGCAGACGCTTATAGTACAACTGTATAAATTTTCAAGAAAATCAGTTCAGCCGTTTTGGAGTCTATAGGTAATGGACACACAGACACACACACACACACACACACACACACACACAGACAAAGATCTATTTATAAATAAGTTTAGATACCCTTGGTAAAGATATGAATCCAACACTCCTCTCTCCAGCTATGGATTGAATAGCAGAACAGACTGAGTTCTTTGGCCTTGTTTGGCAAACAGTTTTAACCTTGTTGGTTATTGTTGTTATCTAATAGGTAGTATCACATGGTCATATTTTTCTTGGGTCTTGATATATTACTAATCTTTGAGTAGATTGCTCAGCGGAAATCCCAAGAGAGGATACTATGTATTATCAAGAGGAACCTCTTAATACAGTACTATTTGTGAAATACATAGTATCCTCTCTTGGGATTTCTGCTGAGCAATCTACTCAAAGACTGTATAGTTATATCACACTGTGAACACTGAACTCTGCTACTCAGCTGTAGCTAGTATGACTGTTGCTGCTATTCCTAATCTGGATGATCCTAGGTTGATCAACCCAGAAAAATTAATTCTTATAGTTTTATTAGTTATCTGGTGATCAGTGTTTAATCACATGTGTTAGTGTTGACACTTCTTTTTATATGACAGCAACCTACTGCAGAAAAATCTACCTAGTCACTAATGGATCGAAATAGATATGATTGCCCAGGTGTGTATCTTGTATGGCAATTAACTGACTGACATAATTTATAGTTAAGGTTTAAAAAGAAAAAAATCATCGAAATATAACAATAAACAGCTACAAACAGGTTACTGAAAATATATTGTATTTTTGGAATATGATATATTTGACTGGATCAGTTAATGGTTACAAGTCAGTTATCATCTCTCTTCTCATCCATACAAACTACATTTAAACATAACTATCTACGATGAGTGATCCATGGGCCTTGTACAGGGTGAATCTTTCTGTGAAAAAATGAAAAAACTGAAACTTCCTCAAGAAAAAGGATAAAAACAGGAGGTGACAAGGTGATTTAATTAGTCTGTTAATTGATTAATTAGCAGTCAGTAAGAAGGTGAGATTTCCTGCAATAAATTATTTACTTCATCCAAAATTCTTTAATTAAATTTTTGTCCTGGTAGTGAGCAAATGGACTAAAAGTATACTCGAGTAGGGGTAGTTCTCTCAGTAACTATATCCTCTCCATTGCTGATGAGTAATCAGCAACAGTTCCCAGCTGTAACCAATAGGGTTAGGGCATTACAAACTCAATGCTTTGTGACATTTATTATTGTAAGAAAATCATTCAACTGGTCAAAAAATGTTTTTAGTCGTATAATGAGAAATTGAACTGCTACAATTTTTGGGTATTGGCTTGAAATCCACTATGAAGAGATAACCAACCTCCAGTTCAGGCAACTGAGGATATTAGTATTTCGTAATGTTTAACATTCATACATGCAAAAAAACTAAAAAGACTATGTGTGAGAATTACACTGTTTTTTGACTCAGCAATGTTTATTATTAAGAAAAGTGATGGTTAAAACCTACATATATGAGAGTTCATTTTTACATTTTATTTATTTTTGATAAAAAACTATTTATTATATTACTTCTTTGCAAGAATGATTTTATATTTACAATATAAATATGTGAACCAATTATAAAGAAATATTTATTATTTACCATTCTGCAATGAAATAAATATGAAAAGAAATCTTTATATTCATAAAGTTATAAAAATTCTAAGAACAAGAAAATTTAATGACAAGTAAAACAAATGTGCGTTTGTGGTGCAGTAGATATTGGCTCAAAATGAGAGATCAGAGAGCCATGTTTGAATTCCAGTTGAATTCACAGTATTCACTTACATGTAAACACCCTTGAGAAATGAATTAATCTGTTGCTTCTTCCTTCAGCTGTTGGTTAAATTGCAGGAGATATTGAATTTCTAGTCTCAGCTGGCAATCAGTCTACCACAAAAAGTAATGGCAACATACTGTAGAAAAATTTTCTACCTAGTCAGTCATGTCTCTTTCAAGACATGATTGCCCAAGCTTGTATAACGTATGGCATTTAACTGAATGACTTATAAATGTTGGAATAATGCATTTTCTGACCTTTTCTTTCATTTGATATTGCCATATAAATTTCCTAAAATAGATGAGAGCGTCTCTTTTTCTGAACCAACCATTTTATTAATTTTAGATTTTAAGGTAAATTCTCAAACACAATATTTTAAGTGTATATTAGATGGACAAACTTTTCCTTACATTGTCATTAATTTATACATTTTGATAATTTTGTAATTTTTTAAAAACTTTTTTAATAAAAACATTTAATTTCAAATGGGTTTCTTTATAAAATGGTAAATGATAAATCCTTATAAGAGGTAAATCATAAATGCAGTATTGTACTAATAAACATTTCCAAAGGACTAAAATAGTGTAATAACATTTAAAATGGCTATATGTAACCATGATTTGATTATGAATTGAGTTGAATATGGAGAAAGGGAAAGAGAACCAAGGGAAAGCAGCTTGAGACATTGTTATCTTTTTAACATGTCAAATTAAAACAGTTATGGAAATATAGGACATAGGCAATCATGGTTCTCTATGTTTCCCTATCCCTTGTGGCTCTTAGTATGTTTGCTCCTGTTAACCCCCGTTCCGTCATCCACCTGATCAGACCCTGCAAATATGTTATCTGCTGCCTTCCTCTGTCTCTCTTTCCTTCTATCTGACCAGTCAGTATCAGGTTCTCCAGGCTCTCTTTCCTCATTGCGTGTCCCAGGAACTTCAGTTGTCTCTTCCTGATGCTCAGTATCAATTTCCTTTTTGTTGCCATTCTTTCCAACACCTCATCGTTGCTTGCATGCTCAGTCCACAATATAAAATAATGAAATAAATTAAATGGTGAAAAAATAATTAAATAAATTAAATGGTGAAAAATATGCTCTGGTATGGATAGTAGAATGAGAACAATCTAGTTGATTGAATTATGTGTTTAAGTCAAAATCTTTGGAAGTTTACCAACTATGAGTGATAACAAAGATGACTAGAGAGTACAACAAACCATAACAACAAAGATGAGAATACTAATTCATGTCGGTCAAAATTTAACAATATCTTGCTGGTTCATGCTCATTGTCAAATTGACAAGGTGTCATTCATGGCAGATTAAAACCCAGACATTTAGGAAATTAGTTTAAGTCATTTGAAAAGTGATGCAATGAATAGGTAAACTATATATATATATATATATATATATATATAGTCATCCGCAGACAGATCTGTTTTGCTGTATTTACAACTCATCAATGGGTAATTTGTAATGGTGCTTAATGCCAAAATTGCAGTCATTTTTCTTGTTTACTAATACAGTCATTTTTGACATGCAGTTTTTTTGTCATAAAGGGCTCAGTAATGACACAGAGTGTTAATAGAATTAATGCAGAGAGGTTTTTCACTTAACTGAGTAGTGTTGTTTCAGTTATGTTGACTTCAAAGTTTCATGAAGGCATTATGATGTAATGAATAGGTAATTAATATGTATACACCTTGGTTCCTCTCACTGGAATGTGATTGGCTGGTGTCAGCCATAAATATATACTAAGGCAAGGACGTCTAGAGATCTACCACTAGAGGTCTACATCCATTGACTACACCTATGTCCCAGGATGCTGCATATGATGAGTACTGTACGTTATGTCTACTTACTAGATTGTGTTACTCTGTTACATTTGCCTAAACCACTTAACTAACTTGAATGGTATATATATCCCTTTCCGGAATATATCAAGAAGATATATGTTTTATTCTGATTTACCTATGTTTTATAAATTATGCAAGTTTCATTTATTTGGGAAAAATATTAGCACAATCCAAAACATATACTGGAAGTGAGCAAGCTGTTTGCATATGGATAAGTAATGAATTTAGTAAATACACAAAAATAGAAAAGAAAATAAGACAAGGATGTGACTTCTCACCAGATATTTCAGCGTCATACTGAGAGAAATAAAAGTCTTATCAGGATTCATTATTGATGGCCAAAATTTTATCAATATAAGATATGTAGTTGATATTGTGTTGATGGAGGATACTAAAAAAAACTAAGGAACTCTTAAGGAACTCTTACAAAATGCCATAAAGGATAGAGAGAAGGAAAGACTATTTATTATATGGGTGTCAGCAAAAGAATAACCCTATTACTAGCAGTATAGCTTGCCGTTGCTCGGGTGTAATGAAAGCTTTAAAACTAAACCATGGTTCTGGAACTCAGACTCTTTGGACATTGACACGAAAGACTGAAAAGCAATAGTCTTTCCAGTTAAAGCGAAACCGTAGACTGAAAGAAAAATGAATGGATGTAAGTCAAATTTTGATTTTCTGGTTTCGATATCAAATAAGTTTTTTTCCTCATAGACTGAATTTTGAAGGTTAAATAAATTCTATGAGTAAATGGTATCATGGCTGAGACTAAGAACTACAATTATACCTACTTAGAGCCAAACCTGATGCAAAAACTAAAATAAAAGGGCTGAAAAAAGTAAAGACATACAGGCAGATAAACAGACACACACACAAACATTTGCCTTTTATATATATATATATATATATATATATATATATATATATATATTATCAATTTTCTGCACCAATGTAAGAACTGCAACCTTGAAACTTCTGAATATCATTTCTTATGTCTTTGTCTATGAGTGTATCAAATTTGATTAAAATTGAACCACTCCTTCTATAACCCGATTTTTTTTTATTATCAATTTTCGATATTTATCAGGGGTACCTTGACACAAAACCTAGCTACGAACACTTGCAGACGCTTATAGTATAACTGTGTAAAATTTCAGGAAGATTGGTTCAGCCGTTTCAGTGTCTATAGGTAATGGACACACACAAACACAAAGTTCCTGTTATAAATAAGTTTAGATAATCAGAAAGAAACAGTTGAACTTTATTGGACAAATAATGTGGAAAAAGAGCTTAATGAATATGAATCCCACAGGAATTATCAAGACATGAAAAACAATATAAAGCAATGAGTATTCTAGCTAATAAGCTTATCAAAATTTCTGGAAAAATAGAGATGGTGGGATGGTGAAATGAAAAAGTTATCAAGAGTTTCAATGGAGAAGAAAATGTGTAGAGCTATTATTGTTCAGTCCCTGAACAATAATAGCTTAATATAGCTATTAATATATAGCTTATAATACCTGAACAATAAGAAAATGTGTAGAGCTATTATTGTTCAGTCCCTGAACAATAATAGCTTAATATAGCTATTAATATATAGCTTATAATACCTGAACAATAAGAAAATGTGTAGAGCTATTATTGTTCAGTCCCTGAACAATAATAGCTTAATATAGCTATTAATATATAGCTTATAATACCTGAACAATAAGAAAATGTGTAGAGCTATTATTGTTCAGTCCCTGAACATAGCAGATAGAAGAAAATTACTTCTGGGAATTTCAAACATTTTTTTTATATTATCACTAATGTAAATGTGGGATTACTGTGTAGAATTTTAGTTTTGACACTGACTAATAAGTCTTTTTGTTTTGGTTTGTTATCATTTGGGAAACCTGCAATTGACCTTGATGATTCAGGGTATATAAGTTACTTGAATTAATTGTTGTGTTCTTGGTAATACTTCATATTTCCCTTAAATCATATATTACTTTCAGGCATACATCACAGGATTAAACTTTCATTTACATGTTTTAACCTGTCAGAGAAGGCTTAGAATATACTGACTGAATCCCTTCTTAAGAAGTAAAACCCTTACTCAAAAGGAACCAATTTTCAGGAAGATGGAAACAAAAAGAACGTTTATACAGACTTGGATATAAACCCAAATAAAGCTTATCTTTTGACTCAAGTGCAAATTGAATGTAAATTCTAATGTACTAAAAATATTAACTAAATGCATAAAATCAATTTTTCCAAAATCCGCGAAATGTGACAGTTTGGTGAAGAAGTACATGAAAATTGATTTTTCAATAATACTTTTTATGATGACTGTCAAACTACAGATGGACATGATAGCAAGATCAAAGATTTCATCCTTCAGAGAAATACTTAGCCAATGCAAGTACTACTAGTGATATGGAGAATGATTTTGGTTAGCATCAGAGGTCCCTTCAATGTATTGAGCAAGATGTTTTTCAACCGTGAAATGTCATAATTAAGAACATTTAAGTTAATGCGTATATTCAGGCAAGAATATTTATATTCTACAATGTTAACTTTTATGCATCTTGTCTATAAGTATTTTAAGATTATAAATAAAGTTATATTGGCCATGTAAAAAATATTTAACTTGCCCACAAAGAAAAAAGAAAGGATCAGATAAAAACAGGTGAAGTGTTAATCCAAAGGTTTCATATTTTAGAATTTGTTGAAGTGTTTTAAAAAATGTTTTCTTTTTTCTTTTATTCCAGTTTTTTCTTATGAAGACGGTTTTCCTACAACTGGAAATACACTAACCACAGGAAAATTTCTTAATGGTTTTGACTCAGCCTGTTACATGACACAATCATTATTGACTTATCACTTCATATGTTGTCCTTTTATTTTTACTTGACATGTAAAATTCATAGCAGTACTGAAACATGAATAAATATTAACAGAAAAATTCTTGGCTCTATTTTAAAGTGTGTTATTTGAAGAGGATACAATTACTATTAGCATCATCTATGTTTTGTGTCCATTCAGATCATTGGCAATCATTGCTCTCCACTATTTTCTGTCCTTTATAGCTCTTAATAAATTTTGTAATTTTGTTATCTCACCTAAAACCTTTTCTGCCATCAATTTATTCAACAGAGAATCTGCAGTGTGATTGATACCGACTTGGCACCTCGGATACTGTCACTTTCTCACTGGTGCAGTGTGGCTTCCTTGCATCTCTTCTACAAGTACTTTCACGGATTCTGCTCTGATGAACTTAGCTCACTGGTATATATGAATTTACTTGAGCCATAAGATTAGCAATTAGGTCCCACCCTCTTACTGTGAAACCAATAAGATGTAAACACAAATTCTACTCCAACAGTTTCTTTTCTTGCACTTCCCACCTGTAGAATTCCCTTCCATTAACTTGCTTCCCCAACAGCTACAACCGTTAAGAATTTAAATGTAAAGTCAAAAATCATCTTCTATCTCACTAACTTGCATCCTCTCTTTCATGCTCTCATCTCATTTCTGCAGTGTTTTCATCCCTCTCCTACCCGCTTCCTGACACCCCTGTATTCTCTCACTCTTTCTCATAACTTTCTTCCTATGTAACCCCCTGCACAACAGTGGCAGTATAATGACATGCTTGGGGCAATACAATTATAAAAGAAAAAGTAGTTAAATATAAATAAGGAGTAAAAATGAAAAAAAAAAGACATGGTATAGTATTGAATTGTGGTTTGGATTGAGGAATCAGCTAGCTGAGTTCAAATTCCGGTTGAGTTCATTATATTCATATATGTGTTAATAACCTTGAGAAAAGTATAAATCCAACACTTCTCCCTTCACCTATGAGTAGATCACAAAGCAGACTGGGTTCTGTAACATTGGTCTAGGAGAAAGAAAACTTTGAATTCAAAGCTGTAGCCCTGATCAAGTACATACTATGAGGCTAATGAAAGGATTGTTC
This sequence comes from Ascarosepion bandense, assembly GCA_037127315.1. Classification (NCBI taxonomy): domain Eukaryota; kingdom Metazoa; phylum Mollusca; class Cephalopoda; order Sepiida; family Sepiidae; genus Ascarosepion; species Ascarosepion bandense. The sequence continues at coordinate 1,881,032 of JBBBDQ010001484.1, forward strand.
ACATTAACTCAATGATCCTGACTACAGTCAACACTGGTTTAGGAGAAAGAAATTTCTGAATTCAAAACTGTAAATAGCCATTATTAAGCACATACTATGTAGCTAAGCAAAGGATCATTCACATTGATTTGATTATCCTGACTATGGCCAACTCCAACCCAGGAGAAAGACAACTTTCAATTCAAAACTGTATGTAGTCATGATAAAGCATATATTATGCAGCTAAGGAAAAGATTGTTTGCATTAATTTTATGATCCCGACTATGGCCAACTCCAACCCAGGAGAAAGACAACTTTCATTTCAAAACTGTCAGGGTAAAGTACATACTATGCAGCTAAGGAAAGGATCATTTGCATTGATTTGATGATCTTGATTACAGTCAACTCTAGTCTAGGAGAAAGAGAACTCTAAGTTCACAATTGTATGTAGTCCTAGTAAAGCAAATTCTATGCAGCTATGGAAAAGATCGTTCACATTGACTCAATTATCTTGACTATGGTCGACTTCTTAAAAAATTAATAAACACCACTATAATTTACCTACAAATAACTTTACTCTGATCCACAATTATTTCTACTCAATGGTTGTTTTAATTTGAATAATTTGAAAGATAACTGCTAACCACATAATAATGAGTAAACTGAATAAAAAAAAATATGACTATATAATTAAATTTGAATTTTCTTTCCTGATTGTCTTCTGTAACTTAATTGATAAAGTACAGGCTACTTATTTCTAATCTATTAGAAATGTAGAATATGACACAATATGAACGTCATTATAAATTGCAACAATTTAAACTTAAAACTAATAGAAATCTTATCAAATCTTTTATTAAAGATGCTATTGTCAAAACATGGTAATGTCTTTTAATATCCCATGAGTAAACCACGTGATTAAACATGTTAAAATCTACAGGCTAAATAAAAAAATCAAACCTATTTTTAATCTTCTTTTATGTATCATGTGCTTTCAGAACACTGGCTATCATGGCCCACCACAATATCCTGTCTTCACATCCATCTTCTATTATCCAGTGGTGAATGTGAAATAAAAATAACTCTTTTCTTCACTGTTACCGAATTTGTGAGGCTGTGCAAAAATTTATTCTGACCAATTGGAAAAAGATTGACTCCAGGTTGGAAAAAACCAAGACAATTTTTAGTGAGCCTATGTGAAAATTTACCTTGACCAATGAAAAGAGAGCAGCTTATAAACTGAGAAAATGTAATGAGACAATGTCAGATCGCATTTTGATATAACTAGGCAGAGAAAGTTGAATCAAAGAGAAGTGAGCGAGAGAGAGAGAGAGAGAGAGAGAGAGAGTGAGTCTGTCTCATGTGCCTGAATAATGCTAGTGTTAAATTACACACTGATACATTATCAGCCTCTAATGAGAGCTGGAGAATTTCACAGAACTCTATTCAACTCTAAGCTAAGTACCTTAAGATATATCTTTTTATTCATGTTAAATACAATCATATAACTTTTATGTGAGAAACGAATTCTCTCATTTTATTGTAAGCATTTTGGAATATTGTTTCATTTCTCTTCTTGACAATTGATCAAAACTATGAACCTTTTATATTCGATTACTTGTTCTGAAACAAGCTACTGAAACTTCAAATGTGTAAATTTTAAAATAAATTCCTTCTTGTGTTTGATTAAAAATAACACGTGTTTCCTTGTCATTATCCCTAAATATTTCAATCGCACTTGGTATTGACAGAAAGGCTCATTAGAAGGTACATTTTAAATCTATAAATAAGGAATCAAATTTTATTTCTACCTCTTTTTAGTCCCTTTATTTATTGCTTTGAAATGTAGTTAACATCAATAATAAATGCTGCTAACTAAGTGCATTCACTTCCTTGGTCCTTTCTTGAGTTTTGAACTTTTTCACATGTACTCATATGCATACATGTCTATAACACATGCTTGTTGCACATGCACAAACATATTTTTCTTAAAGCTAGTTTTAAAGTTATTTCTTTCATTACAATTGTGTACACATATAATTCCTTTTGTTCATAAAATGCATTGTTGTTTGTTTTATATTAAGTGTTTTGTGTTTTCTTATTTTTACCCACCCTGACACTGAGTCTGCAAATATTGTTTCAGGGAAAATGTTCCAAGATACTATAAATATTTAGTAACCAAAGTATTGATTTCCAGAGCATAATCATAACTTATTTGTACCTAAATGTCATACTAATATCCCAGAACTCCATATGTTCCCAAAAATTAATTAAGAAAGATACTTCTTCTCCTACTCTTTCCATCAGTATACCCTGTGAGTGTTAAGTTCTCTAATTAATCTTTCCTCATTATGTTTCCAAGAAATTTCTTTGGTCTTTTTTCCTTGTAAGTGTAAGTCTCTTTATAGTCTCTATTTTTTGTAAAACTTCCTGGTTGCTCACATATTATGTCCATAGTGTTTGTAACATTTACCAGTAGAACCACATGACTCTTGCTTCAAATCTTTTATTCATCTGTGAAGAGAATTCCACACAAATTAGATTTGATATGACATATAGTTCCATTCTTCTTTTCTTTAGTTCTAACAGCATATTTCTACCTTTAATACTTTGATTAATTTCCAAAATGCTCCTTTTACTATTCATATATCCATTCAGATTTCTGTGTCACAGATTCCATCTTCTGTTACAATACTACTCAAATAGATTTCTGCACCCCAATTTGATTGATTTTGATGTTCCTAATATGTAGCTCACACCTAAGATTGTCTCTTATGCTGACAACCTTTTGGATGATAACCATACATTCTGTTTATTTTTATCATATATTAAAAAGTAATTGCATTCATGCTTATACTGTTATGTTAATGGTAATATTAAATCTGCATAGAAGCTAATAAGTTTTAAATCAGTAGCAGGAGGTTTGGCACACCTGCTGGTTAAAAGTGGATCAGCTCTGCAGCTGTATTTGAGCTGCCAGTTTCTGCCTTGTCACTTTGAACAAGAACTTTCTGTTGTTTTTTCTGGGATTTTCTCTTACATCTACTAATTCCACATATTTACAATTCAGCTTTCTTTCTGTTGTTTTTATTGAAAATACCTGAAAATATCTGGTAATATATTTTAAACTTTTGATAAATTTTGAATGTTGTTTTTTTTTCTGATAGGGTAGTGACCTTACTGAGCTTGCTTGCATTACATTAATCAACAAGTTGGAGAATAAACAGAATCATTCCAATGCACACACTGACCTTGTCGTAATCATACTTAACCAAGGCAATGATGAAATTGTCTGTTTTGTCAACTCCATGTTGCAGAATGACTTTGTGTTGAAAGTGGAAGTTTTGGTCATACAAAGAGCACAAGATAAGGGTCAGAGGAGAGTAGAAGGTTTTTGTTTTACAGGGAAGAAGTTATAAAAAAATCTTTGAATATTAACCATAAGACATTAATTTAGGGTCTTCAGCATTAGAAAATTTGGAGAGAAGTTAAAGAATGGAAGTATAGTAGCTAATTGAGTTAAACCTATATTATGGAAATACACATTTCTTTTTATGCCAGCATTTAAACATTAATTCATTTCTTTGATTCAATAGCTGGCTTGGATTATTGCATTTTATAATTCAAATTTTTTCTCCTAAACATAAGTTACACTTATCTCTAAAACAATTAGGTAAACCGTAATGGTAATGTTAGATCTGCATAGAATCTAATTATATTTAAATCATCAGTTGATATCTTGGCACTCCTGCTGGTTAAAAGTTGTTCAATCTTGGAGCTGTATTTAAACTCTGCCACTTTCTCCTATGACAGTTTTTGTATCATGTGCTTGGTGATGTCTTGTCAGTTTGAACAAGAAATGTTTGTTGTTATTCTATTCTTCAAAATTTTGTCTCTACTTATACAGATATGAGTTTTTTCCTTTTAAGGAACCATTTGACATTTGTTAAGTGAGCGCTACTTTCAGTAAAAAATTATAAAATCTTTCTATTAAAACAATTTTTCAGGAAAATAGGTTTCTCATGTTTACTAACCTTTATCCCTCTTTCCAGTATTGATGGAAGCTTCCTTCCTAACATTTTGTTAGAAGTAGTGTGGAATGCCAACATCTTGATTATGTCATTCTTTTCTCTTTGAATTGCATGTGCTATGCATTACAGTTGTTACTGCTGTTGCAAGTCCACAAGGGATGTGGTTTCTGTTTTTTGATAATATTTTTTTTTGTGATTCTGTGTTGCCAGTCCACCAAGTTTGAAAAAGGATGGTCCTCTTCAAATCTACAGGGTTCATTTACATTAATACAAAGAGTTGGTCTTTAATAAAACCACGGTTAGCATGCTAATCTTGAATGTCATTGTTTCTAAGTGTATACCACATTAGACTCTCTGTTAATGTGATTATCTTCTTGTGGTGCAATTATATCATATTTTGTCTCAAAATAAATATGTTCTCCTGTACTCTAAAGTCATGTGCTTTAAAAGATTCTGAATATTGAAATAATTGTGTTAGCATAATTTCATAATTTAGGGATGGGAGGTATTTAAAATTTTATATTTGTTTAGCCGCCCAGTGGGGCCATCTATTCATACAGTATCTTTTTAAAAAAAGCTGTGGATGACAGTGGTGTCCCCAAATTGGAAAGTACTGGCAGCTTGTGCAATTTTTGAAAGGCTGCTTATATCTCTATTTAAATTGTCCTTGTCTTACATTGACTGTTTAGGTGCATGTATAAATTCACATAATTGTATCAAAGTATATAGTCATATAGTATCAAAATTTAAATTCCCTTTAAATCAAATGTAAGAGATAAAATTATTTTTGAGGATATAACCTATACCAATGGTACTGACTTACATTTTTGAACTAATATATATATATACTTAGCACTTTGCTAACTTATGAGATGTTTTGATGGGGCACAATTTGATGCCTTGTTATGAGTATCTCTTTTCTGGATGCCTGAGAAATATATTTCTTCGATAATATTACTTTTGACTCTGAAATATATATATATATATATATATTCTAAACATATATTGTTAAATATAACAGACAATGAATGTCTATTATATTGAGTCATGAGCTGTTCTAAACATCATATTTTGGCTTTAATTTCAGAGGAAAATAAAGCTGGTTCTAAGCTTTTGGCTCACATGAGCCAACTTCAAAGTGGTTACAGGGATGTTAACAAACATCTACCATCAACCTGTATTTGGCATTTTGGGCTGCCCTTTTTACTGATGACCATGCATTCGGTTTTCTTGCAGTTTATTTCTACTCCTTTTTTGTTACTTTATCTCTAGTATCCCTAAATAGTATCTATTTTTTATTTTTGCTTACCCAATAATCGGATTATCTCTATGAAATGGCAAACTTCTAGAGGCAAGAAAGCGAATTACAGAAACCACATGGATCAACAGTTTATGTCAATATTCCTGCTTTAAGCGATGTTGGTCAAGTAATAAAGAAGCCACACTTTCAGTTTCTTTATGCCTTATCAAATATGCTGTCATGCACTTTCAATATTTTTCTCAATTTTCATGTTCTATAATAACACTGCCGTGCTTCCACTCATTGAACGTTGATGTAGCAAAGGAAGACTTTCTTGGACAACAGGCAAGCATACTAAGCAATACAAATGACCTTGGAATGGGGAATAGAATAGCCATTCACATTTTTACACTCGCTGTTCTGAAATTCACGCTTGAATATATTGTTTGATAAATACGATACCTTCATACTCTCCACTCCAGCTGTTTTATACACTATGTGTGAGTTTGAAATGTTGATATCTTGATTCTGACATGACAAAGGCCCACTATAAATCCATCAATGTTAATATCATGTTTCATAGCTCTGGATTCAACTTTTGAATTTTAAACTCTTTTACAGCTGCCGATTTGGGTATTACCTTTGGTAAAATGTCACCATCAGCAACAACCAATGACTGTTTGCCTGCTGAAACTGAACAATTGGTAGCAGAAATGGCTGTAGATGTGGATGCTATATTTGTAGAAATATGTTGCCATGTTGCATCTGTGTCAATCTACAATGTTAATTTAGAAGGTCTTCCTATTTTCACCTTCTCCTTTGCAGCTCTTTTCTTCTGTGTTCCACTCAAAACATTATATCTCATTTCTACTGAAAGGGTTATTCCCCTGGAAATATAAATCTATATATGATGACCAGAAGGTACTTGGTTGAAACTTTGTGTCTATTATAACACCTATATCAACCAAGATGAGAACAAAAGTTCAAAATAAATCCAAGAGTATTGAAAATTACTAATCTCAGAAATAAATACAAATTATGACAAGTGGCATGAACTAACATAATCCAGTTGTCAAAATCCATCAGATACTGATAATAAAAGGCTCCAAAAATGCACCACTAAGGTCCTTTGGGACAGTGACATAGTGGATATAGTAGTTGGTTATACATGTGTTAGTATCATCTAGTGGTCGTGAGTTTGATCCTTGGACTTGGTAGTGATGAACTAAATTTCAACATGAAAGAACAATAATTGATTTCACATGTTTTTTTGCAATAATTGACAAGATAATCCACATCAGCCAATCTATGGACACCTGATGATGACCAGAGGATACTTGGACGAAATGTTGTGTCTATTATAACACCTATATCAACCAAGATGAGAACAAAAGTTTGAAATAATTCTAAAACTTAAATATTTAAACATTTTGCTTTTATAATGAACATGTCCTTCAATTGTATAAACAATAATTTTCTTAATATTCTTTCTACTGTGCACTGATTTAAAAAATTGCAAGACCGAAACTAAATATAGCTTATTGGTATGGTCTAGCCTCATCTGTGTATAGGTCTACAAGGCTAAATTCAACATTTTTTTCAACTTGGACAATTAAAAGTTTTATCCATTCAAATATTCACAAACTATCAATACATGGTAATTATAATGCATCATAAGTTTATAATCTTAAATAATTATTACATGCTTACCATATGAGTATTCAATATATATATATATATATATATATATATGAGTATTCAATATTGTAACTGAATCTCAAGTTCAATCTCTAATAACCTATGCATAGATCTATACCTTAGTTCATATGCAAATATATAAATATATCCAATAATCATGTTGTTGCTATTAATACTGCTACAGTAGGTCTAATGTTAAAATTATTTGTTCTAGTTAAGACAGCTGAATTTCTGTTTTTGTTTTGAAAAGAACATCAGAGATTAGGACAAGTCCCTATTTTGTCATTGTTGCAACAAAAAGAAAAAAGAGAGAGAAGGTGAAAGAAAAGGAGAATAAAGAAATACCATCAATGATAAAGTTTTATAACTATTAAAATAATTTATTTACAAAAGTAAAAATGTAATTACATTGCAATTAAACATTCAAAATGATATTGATTCCATCTATGGCAAATTTAGAAATTAAATCAAACCAAAAAAATAATGTAATATTGCCTCCAACAAAAAGCCAACAATAGTCTTGGTTACAAATATTAAAAGATATAAATGAGTTTTACTGGAGAGTCTGTGTTAAGAAAGTGCAAAGACTGATCGTTGAGAGTCTGGGTTAGTTCTTCTATATTTTCTGTGATAGTGAAATTTTCAGTAAGAGAACTGAACTGACAAAGCAAACCAGCTCTTTAATCTATATAGGGATGGCTTCTTTGAAGAAATTCCTAGCCATTTTCAAGGTTATCTAGGTCAAAAGGAGACATTCTCACACTTTCTGTTTTATTAGCAAACAAACTCAAATGAAATGGATTTTCCTATTATGACATATATTTTCACCAATCAACTAGACATAGATTGTTGTAGTAATTTCTATTTTTAATATTTCTTAAAAAGTTTCTTCTGTATCACAAGTCATATAACATACACAGATTAGCATAGGTCTTCAGTGTTTGTGGGCCATAGGCAAGTGCACATCAGGCACGTGCTTTAAGGATATCTCTGGCGTCAGTCCTATCAACTCTTTATCATTATTTCTTTATTAAATATTCATAGAACTATATTCCTTAATTCAACTCATTCTGACAAAACTATGATCCACCAGGCCATGCACATTGTACTGAACAGCCCTCATTCACTTCATATTCTATTAGTGAAATATAAATTCTACTCAAGAAGCTTACTCCAATGAACTGCTGCATTGTGAAACCAACCCCCAAGATTCTTTTTCTTTTTCTCTGGGCTGTGTCCCTTCAGGATGTAGGCAATCACAGCCTTCCACATCTTCTTAACCCTTGCAGCTTTTAACCCCCCTTTCTCTTGTTAACCTTCCCAAAACTCCCTCTACTATCCATTTGCTCAAGCCCATCAAATATGTCACACATTGCTTTGCCCTGTCTCTGTCCTGTAAGTATCAGATTTTCCAAGCCTTCTTTCTTTAATACATGTCCCAGAAACTTCAGCTGTCTTCTCCTGATGCTAAGTATCAGTTTCCTTTTGTTTCCATCCTCTTCAAATCTTTGTCATTGCTTCAATGTTTGGTCCATGCTATCCTCAGCATCCTTCTGTAGAATCCCATTTCACTTTACTCTCAAGATTATAAATCTGAGTTACTATAATTTAAGCCTTTTCAAGTTTAGCTTTAATCCCACATGTGCCTATAAATTTGTGTCACTTACTCTCTAACTCTCTACTTTGGGCCTTATGCAGGGTGAACATTAATTTAAAAAAAACAAAAAAAAAAACAAGGAATGTCAAAACCAGAAAGTAAATAATGATGGAATATAAGTGAAAGTGAGTAATATCTGCTGATTAGTTTTTGTAGCAAAATGAAGAATGTATTGTATGTCAATCATGCTTCAAAAGGCAGATGTGAGTTTAGACCTCATTGAATATATGGTTGTCATTTATTTGCTCATGAAATTTAATATTTCCTCATTGTGTTTACTAGGTATCATGCTTGAGTGATCATGTCTCTTTTGATCCATGACTGACGAATCAAAATATTGTCCTGCAGCAAGTTGCCATTTCTTTCTGTAGCAGACTGGCTACCAATCAAGACTTAGTTTGTCCTACTATTCAACCCATAGCTAGAAGGAGAAGAGATGAATTCATACCTTTCCCGAGATTACTTGCACATAAGTGAATGCAATGAATTCAACTGGAATCAAACACGGCTCATCGATTTCTCATTTGGAGCCAATATCCATTACACCACAATGCACATCATTGCTTTTGTTATAATTTATTTTGTGATTTATTACAAGTTTCAGATTAATTTTATGTTGTACAGGCGTTAGGAAAGAAATAGAACTTGGAAAAAAAGTATATACTGCAGAAGAATTTTAAGCTCCTTATTTGAAGAACAAAAATAGATGAAATGGTCAAGCAACAAATGTTGATGTTAATTAAAAGAATAATCTGAAATTTCAAATTATAGCTATCAATAAGACAGGTTACAAAAAAGAAAATTATGTTGAAAGAAAAGTTAGTCAAAAATTAAATATTGAAATGTTTCATATACAATATTCATAGCATAATTGGAGTAGATAGACTAAACTATTGCCTGGTTCACACTCCACCCATGTCTATTGAACAGGTGAAGAGGTTCATGTCTTGTTCCCTGTTTAGGATGTGGTTTCCGGCTTTCTCTTTTCCAATCTTTTCACTCCTATGTAGCCCCCTGCACATCAAAGGCATTACTGCCTTGCTCGGGGTGATATGATTAAAAAAAAAAATTAAAAAAAATAATGATAATCCATGTATACTGTCTTAATATGCATAGAAAAAACTACTAAAAAGTTGTAAGTTAAAAATGTATTTTTTTGACAGTATTTATTTATTTCTATTATATATATATATATATATATATATATAAATAATAATAATAATAATAATAATAGAAATAAATAAATACTGTCAAAAATACATTTTTAACTTTTTAGTAGTTTTTCCTATTCTATATATATATTATATATAATAATAGAAATAAATAAATACTGTCAAAAAATACATTTTTAACTTACAACTTTTTATTAGTTTTTTCTATATACAACATTCAGCTATTTTAAATCTATTATATCTTATACTACTATTTAAATATAAGCAAGAAAGAAAAATGAACAGAAAGAAAAATTGGTGTCAATAAAGTATGTGGCCTATCTCTTTGATTCTGGCAAACATGTGGTTTGAATGTGTCCAACCTATATAAGTGTATATTTATAGATATAAGTATACTGTCATGTATTGAAACTAATTATTTTAGCCTAATGCTAACCAGACAGTTATAATACTTCCTAATAATATTCCTTTTAAGGTAGACCATATACTATACCAGTAAAAGAGTTTGGTAGGTTAGATTTAAAAAGTAGGCTATATACTATACCAAGACAAAAAAGTTAAACAAAAATTAATAATTAAAATCATTCATGTACAATATTTAGATATCTTCAGACTAATAAGTCTGATACCACTTCTTCTTCATTGTCCGTGTCCCTTCAGGATGTAGATGATTATGAACTTCTACTTGGGCCTGTCTCTTGTCGCTCTCAAAATTTTTCCTCTTGATATCTCTTCCAAAACCCACTTTGCCATTCATTTGCTCAGACCTATCAAGTAGATCTTGTTCTGCTTTTCTCTGTCTCTCTTTCCCTCTATCCATTCTGTGAGTGTTAAATTCTTCAGTCCCTGCTTCCTCATTACATGTCCCAGAAACCTCATCTACCTCTTTCTTATATTAAGTATGAGTTTTCTCTTCATTTCCGTCCTTTCCAATGCCTTGTTGTTAGTCAGGTGCTCAGTCCATGGTATCCTCAGCATCCTTCTGTAAAACCACATTTCTTCTGCCTCAAGCCTCTCCTTCATCCTTGAAGATAATGTCCAACATTCACTGCTATACAGAAAAACAGATATCAAATAGCAATCCAGCACTCTCTTCTTTGTTTCCAAAGAGATTTTCAGAACTCTGGCTAGCTTTTGAAATGCATCCTTGGCCATGCCAATATGTCTTTGGATCTCAACATTGCACTGAGCAAAAATAAGCTGAAACAAAAATTAATAAAAAATTAATATATAATAAAATGTCAATCATAATATGACTATTATGTCTAATATTACTATTAAATGTAAAGGTAAACAAGAAAAACATTATCTGAAAGAAAAACTAATAATAACAATACTTGATTTAACTTATTTGGACAACTTTAAGAATTAATTAAAATTAATAACAATGTTTTATCAAGAAAGTTGGATAAATATCATTATGTTTAAGAAATATTCTGTTTCATTTTCCTATCACTGATCAGCTCTTTCATATAAGTCAATCTAATATAAACGTGCCTGTATATATATATATATATATATATATATTCACAAATTCACCTAACTTACAGCAAACACAAAGATATGGAGATAAAGGATTTGGTAAGAATCACTTCCTTCTTTGCTTAGATATTGAGTACTTTGGCACCAGCGCCACTTCTTGGCACTTATGTTTGGCAAAGCTTGTTTCCTGAGAGAATCTTCACTTTTCTTTCTTCCTGATGGCAATTCATCTCGGCTGATTGTCTTATCAATTCAAAGAGGGACAAACACCAATAAAATGACTCATTATAAAAATGGTCAGAGCTGCAAGATAATGCTCAGGGGCAAGGAATTTAATTTGTGGGCAAGGCTAATGGCTGTGCTGGTTTAGTGGTCCTTGCTAATGAATAAAGTAATAGCTAAATCTGGCTCCTGTTGTCTATTAACAACATTCTTCTTCTATGTGCCCTGTTCGTTCAGGATGTAGGCGATCATAGCTTTCCACGTTTCCATACCTCTGGTGGCTCTGATCACGCCTTCTCCTGTTACACCATGCAACCCTGGTTTCATCATCTACCTGATTAGGTCCTACAAATATGTTATCCATTGCTTTCCCCTGTCTCTTTTTCCCTCTATCTGACCTGTTGATATCATCTTGTGTTGACATAAAACATTGCTATGTGATGATAAGAGTCACTGAATAGCAGATGCAGGTCATAAATTTGTAATGCGGTTCTATAACATCATAACACATGAGAGACTGAAGTGTTAACAACAGAACCATCTGTCTAATTGCAATGTAATGTTTTGTGGCTAGATTGAAATGTGATTTTATTGAGTGTTTTTGATTTAACATAGATGGCCTACAATATCTGAAGGTTCATTTTACTGTGTGTATGTGTAAGTATTATTGTGTTATCGACTAAAATTTGTGTAATATTGCCTACATGGCTACGTTTTTCTAAAACTGTTGTTTAATTGAACTATGATCAGAAAGGTAGCAGATAAGTCTATGGGAGAGCATGGTTGTAGTAAAACCAATTTATCAACTGGTTTTATTATTAGTACCAGAGATACAATCTCTGAATAGACATGTAAATTGATACACTACATTGGTTTTTTTTGTAGAGAATTTGTTGTGTGGTTATAGAGTTCTTAGAGACTATGAGGTCAATTGTTTTAAATTTTTTATAATATATGTTGAGCTTAATTTTTTTATTATTATTAATTGGTTTAATATTTCTACCTATTATGTTTCTGAGTGTTGTTTCATCATATTTGTAATTATTATGCATTTGGTTGCAACAATATAAGTTAATAGTATTATGTTTATTTTGACATGTACTATTATTATTAATATTATCAATATTGTTAGAGGTATTATTAAGATTATAGAGATACTTTTTAATTTTTTGATCAATATATATATATTACTGAGATCTGTTACAGTCAAATATTGTAGGTTTTTAATCTGTATTTTTTTATGATTATGTATGAAATATATATTATTTCTACAAAAAGGTACCTATACAAGAAAATCACATTTTTAATCTTTTTTGTTTCATATAAGAATTGGTTACACACTCCAGATCTCAAATATATATTAAAGACAATTCTACTCCTGCAGCTTCTTTTGACAATTCTACTCCTTCAGCTTCTTCTCTCGCACTTCCCGCCTGTGGAACTCGCTCCCGTATTCTTGCTTTCCTGACGGCTACAACCTCCAGAAATTTAAATGCAAAGTCAATACTCATCTACTAACCACTGGACTCTAGCTCTCTCCCCACCCCTGTATAACCTTCCCTTTCTCTCCACCTATGTATCTGTCATTGCACTTGCTTTCTATTGTTCCTTTCTAACTAATTTGTACTCCTCACTCTTTTCTAATTAATCTTTTTACATTTATGTAACCTCCTGCACATCAGTGGCATTTCCGCCTTGCTTGGGGTGAAATGATTAAAAAAAAAAAAATGTTTGGTGAATTTTAGGAGTAGGATCCAGTTATGTAAATTCATTGTAAATACTGATCCCTTGAAGCTAACTAAAGAAAATTAACAGTAACTAAAAGTAAAGCATTAATAAGAAGAATAAAGAGAAAAGGTAAAAATATATATTTGTCGGTGTTTTGAAACAATTTATAATTTTTGTATGTTCCCATTTTTTAACAAAATACTGGGAAAATATATGATTTAAATAATAAAAGTATTAATTTTAAAAAAATTTAACTTTAAATTAAATTTTATAAGGTAACAAAGAATATGGTTTAAATTCATATTTTGCAGCTATTTTTAAGCAATTTAAAATTTTGTTAACATTATTTTAACAAAACACTGGAGAAATGCATGATTTAAACAATATAAATATTAATCTTTTTAAATTTTAACCTTAAATTAATTGACTTTGTTTAAAGTTAGTAAGAATGAGTGAATTTTGTGGGGAGGGAACTTGTATAGATGTATCAATTTACAATGAATTTACAAAACAAACAAAAAATTCCCTCTTAAAATTATTTTTTTTATGATTTGGAATGCTTAATTATTAATCATCTTTTTCTATATGTTATGTCACTTCAAGATGTGGGAAACATGGCTCTCCACAACATTCTATCTCTCGTAACTTTTAACAACATTTGTTTTTTTGCCAAGACTCTCACCGCCTCTATATTTTACCATCCATTCACACAAGCTAATTAAATAAGTGGTCAGTTGCCTTCACCTATCTCTTTTTCTTTTGACATATCCTGTGAGTCTCATATTCTTTAAGCCCTCTGTCTTCATATGTCCAAGAAATTTTGGCTCACTTTCTGATGCTAAGTGTCTTTTTTATTTCCATTTTTTTTTAGATGTCCTTATTACTTTTTAGCACTGTCTATAGCATTCCCAGCATCCTTCTGTAGAAAGAATATTTCTGTTATCTCCAGTTTTCTCTTTATTCTGATGAGATTTTCTATCATTAATTGGCATCGAGGAGAATTAATACACTCTATTCTTTTTTCTAATAATATTTTTCCATCTCTTAGTACTTTGTTTAGGATTTAAAAGGTATCTTTTGCTATTCTAATGCATACTCAAATTTTTTTTTTAAATTATTATTTTTTTGAGAGATAAATTTTGTAGAAAGTTCAATATTTTCATTCCAGCCTTTGTTATATCAAACATCAAATTTCTTTTCAGTGATGGATCGAGCATGGGAGCAATGATGAGGTTTTGGAAATGATGGAAACAAAAAGGAAATTAATACTGAGCATCAGGAAGAGACAGCTGAAGTTCCTGGGACATGCAATGAGGAAGAAGGGCTTGGCAAATCAAGCAGGTTCAAAAATTTAAATACCTGGGAAGTGTTATAACAGAAGACGGAAAGTGCAACACAGTGATCCGAAGGCAAATTGGCATGGCAAAGGAGGCATTCCAGAAGTTGACTAAGGTATTAAGAAACAGAACAATTTCGCTAGAAACTAGGAAGAGAGTACTGGATTGCTATGTGTTGTTCGTCTTTCAGTATGGCAGTGAATGCTGGACAATACCATCAAAGATGAAGGAAAAACTTGAAGCAACTGAAATGTGGTTCTACAGAAGGATGCTGCGAATCTCATGGATGAGGTCTTGGAAATGATGGAAACAAAAAAGAAATTAATATTGAGCATCAGGAAGAGACAGCTGAAGTTTCTGGGACATGCAATGAGGAAGTAGGGCCTGGAGAACCTGATACTAACAGGCCAGATAGAGGGGAAAAAGAGACAGGGGAAAGCAACGGATAACATATTTGAAGGACCTAATCAGGTGAATGACAGAATGAGGATTGCATGGTGTAACAGGTGAAGGTGTGCTCAGAGCCACCAGGGACAAGGAAACATGTGGAAAGCCATGATCACCTACCTTCTGAGAGGACAGGGCACATAGAAGAAGAAGAGATGCTGAGTGAATTTGAACTTTTCTTTGAAAAACATCTCAAAATAAAAATTCTGGAAAAAGGAATACGTTATATTTATCTGCAAATATTTTTGAAAAATTTATTGAATTAATAGAACAACTGGTTCTTCGTACTATTCTTCAAGAAATAAAAGAGTCAGTAAGCGTAGATTTTCCTCCAGACATTTCAAGCACAGACCAACTGACATTTATTGTCCGATACATTAAATCCTCTAGAAAATTTCTTGATATTCATCCACATCTTTTTAAAACTTTTTTTTATAATGTTTTAACATTTTTTTAGAGTGTTCTAACACCAGTTGTGTGTAAGTGTCAATCAAATATATTTTTAATTTTATTGCCCATTTAATTTTTTACTTCTGTGAATGGTTGTTTTAGGAACCTCAGACCCACTGGTTTGCTCAGAGCCCCCAGCACAGTGGTTTGCCTAGGGGCACATAATTCTGTTAAAACAAGACTGTTTGAAATTTTTGGCTTTTTTTTTAATCATTTTACTCCAAGTAAGGCAGTTTTACTTCCACTGTTGAGCAGGGGGTTACACAGGGGGAAAGTGATGAGAAAGAGGGACAGGTTATGTGGGGTGTCAGGAAGAGGGTCATAGAAGGATGAGAATATTGGAGTGATGGGGTGGAGTGGATAGAGAAAAGATTTTGAGAGAAAAGATGTGAGTTAGTGAGATAGGAGATGACTATTGACCTTACATTTAAATTCTTGGAGATTGTAGCTGTCGGGGAAGCAAGTATACAGAAGGGAATTCCACAGGCAGGAAATGCGAGAAAAGAAGCTGATAGAGTAGAAACTGCAGTTACGTTTTATTGGTTTCACTGTAAAAGGGTGGGATGTAGTTGCTACTGTAGTAGCTTGAGTAAAATCATACATAGAGGGCACGAGGGAGCTAAGTTCATTGGAGAAGAAGCCATGAAAGTATTTGTAGAAGAGACACAGGGAAGCAACATCACATCGATAAGAGAGTGACTGTAGCTGAGCTGCCAAGTTGGGATTGATCACATTACAGATTCTCTGTTGGATTTTGTCAAGAACCTTGAGGTGAATAGCAGAGGCACCCGACCAGATATGGCAACAGTATTCAATACACAGACGGAGGGTAGATTTATATATGTACAAGATGGATTCAGATGGGAAAAACTTCCTGGCCTTGCACAGTGAACCAACATTCTTGGCAGTGAATTTAGCTATGGATTTGATATGATCATTCCACTTGAGGTCTGCTGAGAGAGCTAGGCTAAGCTGTGAGAAAAGGGTTGTAGAGCTGAAAATATTTTATCACCCACAAGGACAGAGGCACTTTTGAAATCTATCAAGACTTGAAATTGAGGCTGGGCAGCGCATACGCATGTATGGTAGCAGTCCTCCATTTCAAGCCTGATCAGGCTCTTGCAAAAGTAGAGGATATCAGCTAATTACTAGAACAATACAGGGAACTGACCATTTTTCTATCGTCTTTAGCAATGAATCAAATGTACAAGTTTGTTTCTTTAGAATAGCTTTCTTTTTCTTCTATCATGTGCCGTGTCCCATCAGGATGTAAGTGATCATGTCCATCCACATCTCTTTATCCTTAGTAGCTCTTACACCTCCCAAACCTCTATTTGCTCAAGCCCATCAAGTATGTTGTGCCCTGTTTCTCTCTCCTTCTCTTTGACCTGTATCAGATTCTCCAAACACTCCTTACTCATTACATGTCCCAGAAACTTCAGCTGTCTTTTCCTGTTGTTATATATAGTTTCCTTTTCATTTCTATCACCTCCAAAATCTTATCATTGCTCACATGCTCAGTCCATGGTATCCTCAGTATCTTTCTGTAAAACCACATTTCAGTTGCTTCAAGTCTTCCCTTCATCTTTGGTGAGATTTACCGACCTTCACTGCTATATTGAAGAACAGACATCACATAACAACCCAGCACTGTCTTCTTTGTTGCCAGCAAAGCTTTCCTGTCTCTCAGTATTCTACTCAGCTTCTGGAATGTATCCTTGGCCATGCTAATTTGTCTTCAGATCTTAGTATCTCACTTTATATCCTCTGTTAGAACATTTCCCAGATATTTAGATTTCTGTATCTGCTTGATTTTAGTATCCCCCACCTGTTGTTGGCACTTTGAGCTCCTCTTTTTACTGATGACCATGCATTCAGTTTTCTTGTAGCTTATATTTAGTCATTTCTTTCCACTTTCTTCAGCTACCTAGTATAGGAGGTCTTGTTGTTTCCTTTCCCTGTCTTTTATCAGCACTGTATCATCTGTGTATCTTATATTGTTCAGATTGTGGCCGCCAATGACAAATACTGGCGTGTCTTCTAGGGCTGTCAGAATTGTCTCACTGTATAGGTTGAATATATCTGGTGAGAAGACACATCCTTTTCTTACACCTCTTTCTATCTTTGTGTATCTGCTGAACTCATTTTTTGCCTGTATGTAAGCAGTTTGCTGCCAATAGAGGTTCTTGATTACTCTAATGTCTTTGCCAAATATGTCTCAGTTGCCTGAGCATCTCTACCAAGACTTTGTGGCGTACTTTGTCAAATGCCTTTACTTGGTCTATGAAATACAGGTACACATTCTTCTGCATTTGCATTACACTTTTTGATAGCATTCTAATAAATATAAAATATCGTATACCTTGTTCCAGTTGTCTTGTCGCATTGTTCCTGTCCTATCCTTGGCCTGAGTCTGATAAATTCGTGAACATTTCTCAAAAACTGAATGAACTATTTATTGAACATGTTCTTCATTTGAAAAAGGCTGCTAAATATTGTGAATTTAAGAAACTGAGATCAGAAAGCCACTCAATTAAAAAGGATTTGATTCAAATAAAATTGGCAAACAGCCTTCAAAATGAGAAAAAAGTTGTCACTAGAACATTATGTCCAATTTATTCAGCAAAAAAATTGATTCTGAAATTTAATACAGTGAAAGTTATAGATCTGGTAATGGACACATTCACAATAAAGAAAATGACAGATTAATGTGCACTTGGTGGGGTTATAAACATCAAGGAGAAAAACAAAAATGTCTGGCATATAAAATGATGTGAAAAATCTTTCAAAATGAATGTGTAAATTCAAAAAGAGAAACCTAGAGATGGTGCAAGAAAATGAAAGGAAATAAGCATAGATGTTTCTCATTGAAAAAAGATATGGAAAAGGGCTATAAAGCAAGATACTGGTAGTGATATAAAAATACGATATGCTACCAGGATGATATTTGTATTGGTGCTATTAACAATGAAGAACTTAAATAGAAAACTGGTGTTGTTTTGAATAAGTTAAAAAATGCTTGATTACCAATTAATGAAAACAAAATCTATCTACAACACTAAAATTAATTATTAATTGACAAAATATTAAAAATTAAAGTACCTAAGAACAAAAAAATAGGAATCTTTTTTATAATTAGTAAAATAATATTTAGAGCAATGCTTCAAATTGACAAAACCTTTTTCTGGTTTAACAAAAAATAATATAAAATTTATTTGGACAAAAGAACAAGTGGCATTAGAAAATTTAAAAACTGTTCTGGCAAAGAAGCCAGTTGTAAAAATATTCAAACCTAGAAAGGAAATACTAGTAACAAATGATGCAAGTCAAAACTCAACTTTAGGAATCTTCTTCTATGTGCCCTGGCCCTTCAGGAGGTAAATGATCATGGCTTTCCACATGTTTCCTTGTCCCTGGTGGCTCTGAGCATGCCTTAACCTGTTAC
The DNA here is from genome assembly GCA_037127315.1 of Ascarosepion bandense. Lineage (NCBI taxonomy): Eukaryota > Metazoa > Mollusca > Cephalopoda > Sepiida > Sepiidae > Ascarosepion > Ascarosepion bandense. The sequence goes on from JBBBDQ010001484.1 coordinate 1,899,920, forward strand.
ACCATGCAATCCTCATTCTGTCATTCACCTGATTAAGTCCTTCAAATATGTTATCCGTTGCTTTCCCCTGTCTCTTTTTCCCTCTATCTGGCCTGTTAGTATCAGGTTCTCCAGGCCCTACTTCCTCATTGCATGTCCCAGAAACTTCAGCTGTCTCTTCCTGATGCTCAATATTAATTTCCTTTTTGTTTCCATCCTTTTTAAAACCTCATCATTGCTCAAATGTTAGATCCCTGATATCCACATCATCCTTCTGTAGAACCACATTTCAGTTGCTTCAAGTTTTTCTTTCATCTTCGATGATATTGTCCACCATTCACTGCCATATTGAAGAATTGACATCATATAGCAATCCAGCACTCTCTTCTTTGTTTCTAGTGAAACTGTCCTGTTTCTTAATACTTTACTTAACTTCTGGAATGCTTCCTTCACCATGCAAATTCACCTTCGGGTCTCTGTGTCACACTTTCCATCTTCTGTTATAATACTTCCAAGGTATTTAAATTTTTGTACCGGCTTGATTCTAGTATCCCTGCCCTGTATTTGGCATATTAGGCTGCCCTTTTTACTGATGACCATGCATTCGGTTTTCTTGCAGTTTATTTGTAGTCTTTTCTTTTCACTCTCTTTAGCTACCTTCTGTAGGAGGTCTTATAGTTTCCTTAGGAATGGCCATCCTATTATCTTTTAAGAAAATTGTCAAAATCCAAATGAAACTACTCAAATATTGAAAAATATTGAGAAACAAGCTGTTGCCATGATATGGATGATAAATAGAGCTTGTCAGTTTTTGACTGGAAATAGATTTCAACTAAGGTCTGACCACAGACCATTACAATTCATATTTAATCCTAGGAAGGTAATATCATTTATAATACTAAGACAGGTCTTAATGCTAATGGTTTTTGACATTAATATTGAATATATGAAAGGCAATACCATTTTGTATGTCAATGCTTTGTCAAGATTGAGTTTCATTCCTTCTGAAAGTGAGAAAGAATAAGAAAAATTTGAAGATAGTTTCTTATACAGGGTTGAAGCTGATATTTTTTTGATAGAGGATACAAAGTCACTGAGGATATGAAGTGAGTTCACATAGTAAATAGCATATTGTTCAAAATAAAAATATTAAGTGGAATAATTGTTCACATGCAGAAAGTTATTTTAAAGAGGTTAAGCATAAACTAACTGTGGAAAACAATGTAATGAAGACATAGTGGTTTCACCAACAATGCAAAGAAGCAAAATTTTAAGAGCATACATGATGGTTTTTATTGCGGGATAATGTTTACACAAAGGAGGTTAAGGATAGAAGCATGGTGGCCAGGCAATTCTACAGATGTAGAAGAATACGTAAAAAATTGTAAAACCTGCATTGAAAGAAGATATTTCAGACAGACAAGAAAACACATACATGCCCTAAAAAGTCCCAACCCTGCATTGATCATACTCATATTAATAGAATAGCATTATTATTAATACTGGTAGATGCCTATTCAAGCTGACCAGAAGTAATACAAGTCTCCAACAAAAGAAATTTGACCATAAAGCAAGCATTAGATATCATTTTTTTTCAAGAAGAGAAATTCCAGGAACACTAATATCTGACAACACACCAGAGTTCTGTTACAAGAAACCATAACAGTGATTGAACAAAATTATAAGCAAATGATCTACAATCAAATTAGCAGAAAGTATGGTGCTATAAAACTATAAAAATGTACCAAAAATATGTCTACAATGAAAGAAAAAATAGAAATGTTTCTTCCAAGATTATTGCTAAGCTACAGGACAATACCACATGCTGGAAGACCAAAAAGCCCTTCCCCACTCATGGGTAGACAAATTAGGACCCCACTGAATATTTCTTGACAACTGCTGTAAAAAGAATAGTGAATCTAATCTACAAGAGGCAAGATTCATAAGGCAACAAGGACAGAACAACATAATGAAAAAAAAAAAAGAAATTGGATATGAGCACATGAAGACCAAGTTAGATTACAACATGATAATTATGAAGAAATGTACAGTTAGCCTGAGAGTAATGAAAGTGAAAGCCTCATGTCAATACAAGACAAGTATGACTGTGAAATCAACAGCAATATAGATTCAGAAGATGAATCATTGTTGGAGGAACTTCTTCTCTGTACCTTATTCTTTAAGTATGTAAGCGATCATAGCCCTCCATTTCTACCTATCCCTGATGGCTCTTAGCAAACTTTCTCCTGTAACATCTCACAACCTCTGTTCTATCATCCACCTGCTCAGGCCCTTCAAATATGTTCATCACTGCTTTCCCATCACTATTTCCCTCTATCTGGCCTGTTAGTATCAGGTTCTCCAAACCTCCTTTCCTCATTGCATATCCCAGGAACTTCAGTTGTCATTTCCTGATGTTCAGTATTAATTTCCTTTTTGTTTCCATTCTTTCCAACATCTCATCATTGCTCACATGCTCGGTCCATGATATCCGCATCATCCTGCTGTAGAACTACATTTCAGCTGCTTCAAGTTTTTCCTTCATCTTTGATGATATTGTCCAACATTCACTGCCATATTGAAGAATTGACATCACAAAGCAATCTAGTACTCTCTTCTTTCTTTCTGGTGAAAGTTTCCTGTATCTTAATACTTTATTCAGCTTCTGGAACACGTCCTTCACCATGCCAATTCACCTTCGGCTCTCTGTGTCTCACTCCTATTAAAAAAGCAAAAGACCAAGATCTTCTATATCTAGACAATCTTACAGGGAGAGGGAAGAATTATAGTGAGAAAAAAAAAAGCTCTCAGAGTAAGTATGTAGGGGTAGTAGTAAGGGAATAAAATCACTTTGGTACAGGAAGATGAAGTGACTCATTTTCATAGAAAGTCATCAAATGTATAAATCACTACAGTTATTATCCATGAGGCAGTTAAGTGTCTACTACCTCTCATGAGTCAGTAATACTACACCAAAATTGGTCATTTATATGTGAAACTATGAATATTTATTATTTCAATTATGGTATTATTCATTTATATTTGAATATATGTATAAGTGTTTACTTGATTCAGTTACATGTAAACTTTGGATATTTATATTTGACTCCATAAGCATTTACTTGGTTCCGATATAGGTAAATATTGGTTATTTATATCTAAAAATTTGTTATTGGATAGGTAAATATTGTTCATAATTATGTTTGTATCAGTAAGCACTTTCTTGGTTTGTGTATAGATAATTATTTGCCATTTGTCTTTCAGCATTTATTTGATAAATAATGATAATTTATATTTGAGTCTGGAGTAAGATTTGACTTTGTATGTGGCCTCTGTGTGAGGAGGCATTAACCCCACTGCAGGAGATACAACTGAAATATTCTTGACCTTGCCTCAAGGGAAAATATTTATATAAAAGCACGATTGCAACTGCTACATGGTAACAATATTAATAGCACAATACTGCACCCAGTAGAATTAGCATGAAATATTGGACTAAAAATTTTAGAAGTGAAGGTTCCTGTTTAATAGAAACAATGGAAAATATACCACTAACTGCTTTTTTACAATCAAATTAGTTTTGTCAAACTCTCCTGGATATTGAATTGTCATTATTAATTTCTGTTTAGTTTTTCTTTCTGAAAACCTCTAAAAACTAAACATTTCTTTATGGATGTCATGAGAAGGACAGCTTTGGTAGTCACTGAAGAGTATTGTCCTGAGAAGGACAGTTTTGGTAGTCACTGAAGAGCATTGTTTGGAAAAGGACAGTTTTGGTAGTCACTGAAGGGCATTGTTCTGAGAAGGACAGCTTTGGTAGTTACTGAAGAGCATTGTTCTGAGAAGGAAGGTTTTGGTAGTCACTGAAGAGCATTGTTCCGAGAAGGACAGATTTGGTAGTCACTGAAGAGCACTGTTCTGAGAAGGACAGTTTTGGTAGTCACTGAAGAGCATTGTTCTGAGAAGGACAGCTTTGGTAGTCACTGAAGAGCATTGTTCTGAGAAGGACAGTTTTGGTAGTCACTGAAGAGCATTGTTCTGAGAAGGACAGCTTTGGTAGTCACTGAAGAGCATAGTTCTGAGAAGGACAGCTTTGGTAGTTACTGAAGAGCATTGTTCTGAGAAGGACAGCTTTGGTAGTTACTGAAGAGCATTGTTCTGAGAAGGACAGCTTTGGTAGTCACTGAAGAGCATTGTTCTGAGAAGGACAGCTTTGGTAGTTACTGAAGAGCATTGTTCTGAGAAGGACAGCTTTGGTAGTCACTGAAGAGCATTGTTCTGAGAAGGACAGCTTTGGTAGTTACTGAAGAGCATTGTTCTGAGAAGGACAGCTTTGGTAGTCACGGAAGAGAATTGTTTGGAGAAGGACAGTTTTGGCAGTCACTGAAGAGCATTGTTCTGAGAAGGACAGCTTTGGTAGTCACTGAAGAGCATTGTTCTGAGAAGGACAGCTTTGGTGGTCACTGAAGAGCATTGTTCTGAGAAGGACAGCTTCGGTGGTCACTGAAGAGCATTGTTCTGAGAAGGACAGCTTTGGTAGTCACTGAAGGGCATTGTTCTGAGAAGGACAGCTTTGGTAGTCACTGAAGGGCATTGTTCTGAGAAGGACAGCTTTGGTAGTCACTGAAGAGCATTGTTTGGAGAAGGACAGCTTTGGTAGTTACTGAAGAGCATTGTTCTGAGAAGGACAGCTTTGGTAGTCACTGAAGAGCATTGTTCTGAGAAGGACAGCTTTGGTAGTTACTGAAGAGCATTGTTGTGAGAAGGACAGCTTTGGTAGTCACTGAAGAGCATTGTTTGGAGAAGGACAGTTTTGGCAGTCACTGAAGAGCATTGTTCTGAGAAGGACAGCTTTGGTAGTCACTGAAGAGCATTGTTCTGAGAAGGACAGCTTTGGTAGTCACTGAAGAGCATTGTTCTGAGAAGGACAGCTTTGGTAGTTACTGAAGAGCATTGTTCTGAGAAGGAAGGTTTTGGTAGTCACTGAAGAGCATTGTTCCGAGAAGGACAGTTTTGGTAGTCACTGAAGAGCATTGTTTGGAGAAGGACAGTTTTGGTAGACACTGAAGAGCATTGTTCTGAGAAGGACAGCTTTGGTAGTCACTGAAGAGCATTGTTCTGAGAAGGACAGCTTTGGTAGTCACTGAAGAGCATTGTTCTGAGAAGGGCAGCTTTGGTAGTCACTGAAGAGCATTGTTTTGAGAAGGACAGTTTTGGTAGTCACTGAAGAGCATTGTTCCGAGAAGGACAGTTTTGGTAGTCACTGAAGAGCATTGTTCTGAGAAGGACAGTTTTGGTAGTCACTGAAGAGCATTGTTCTGAGAAGGACAGCTTTGGTAGTCACTGAAGAGCATTGTTCTGAGAAGGACAGCTTTGGTAGTCACTGAAGAGCATTGTTCTGAGAAGGACAGCTTTGGTAGTCACTGAAGAGCATTGTTCTGAGAAGGACAGTTTTGGTAGTCGCTGAAGAGCATTGTTTGGAGAAGGAAAGTTTTGGTAGTCACTGAAGAGCATTGTTCTGAGAAGGACAGCTTTGGTAGTCACTGAAGGGCATTGTTCTGAGAAGGACAGCTTTGGTAGTCGCTGAAGAGCATTGTTCTGAGAAGGACAGTTTTGGTAGTCGCTGAAGAGCATTGTTTGGAGAAGGACAGTTTTGGTAGTCACTGAAGAGCATTGTTCTGAGAAGGACAGCTTTGGTAGTCACAGAAGGGCATTGTTCTGAGAAGGACAGCATTGGTAGTCACTGAAGAGCATTGTTCTGAGAAGGACAGCTTTGGTAGTTACTGAAGAGCATTGTTCTGAGAAGGACAGCTTTGGTAGTCACTGAAGAGCATTGTTCTGAGAAGGACAGTTTTGGTAGTCACTGAAGAGCATTGTTTGGAGAAGGACAGTTTTGGTAGTCACTGAAGGGCATTGTTCTGAGAAGGACAGCTTTGGTAGTCACTGAAGGGCATTGTTCTGAGAAGGACAGCTTTGGTAGTCACTGAAGAGCATTGTTCTGAGAAGGACAGCTTTGGTAGTCACTGAAGAGCATTGTTCTGAGAAGGACAGTTTTGGTAGTCACTGAAGAGCATTGTTCTGAGAAGGACAGTTTTGGTAGTCACTGAAGAGCATTGTTTGGAGAAGGACAGTTTTGGTAGTCACTGAAGAGCATTGTTCTGAGAAGGACAGCTTTGGTAGTCACTGAAGAGCATTGTTCTGAGAAGGACAGCTTTGGTAGTCACTGAAGAGCATTGTTCTGAGAATGACAGTTTTGGTAGTCACTGAAGAGCATTTTTCCGAGAATGACAGTTTGGTAGTCACTGAGCTTGTTATTTCCGAGAAGGACGTTTGGTAGTCACTGAAGAGCACTGTTCCGAAGGACAGTTTTGGTAGTCACTGAAGAGCATTGTTCCGAGAAAGGACAGCTTTGGTAGTAACTGAAGAGCATTGTTCTGAGAGAAGGACGGTTTTGGTAGTCACTGAAACATTGTTCTGAGAAGGACAGCTTTGGTAGTCACTGAAGAGCATTGTTCTGAGAAGGACAGCTTGTTGGTCACTGAAAGAGCATTGTTCTGAGAAGGACAGCTTTGGTGAGTCACTGAAGAGCATTGTTCTGAGAAGGACAGCTTTGGTAGTCACTGAAGGGCATTGTTCTGAGAAGGACAGCTTTGGTAGTCACTGAAGGAGCACATTGTTCTGAGAAGGACAGCTTTGGTAGTCACTGAAGAGCATTGTTTGGAGAAAGGACAGCTTTGGTAGTTACTGAAGAGCATTGTTCCTGAGAAGGACAGCTTTGGTAGTGCTGAAAGAGCATTGTTCTGAGAAGGACAGCTTTGGTAGTTACTGAAGAGCATTATTTTGAGAAGGACAGCTTTGGTAGTCACAGAAGAGCATTGTTTGGAGAAGGACAGTTTTGGCAGTCACTGAAGAGCATTGTTCTGAGGACAGCTTGCTGGTAGTCACTGAAGAGCATTGTTCTGAAGGACGAGCTTTGGTAGTCACTGAAGGCATTGTTCTGAGAAGGACAGCTTTGGTAGTTACTGAAGAGCATTGTTCTGAGAAGGAGGTTTTGGTAGTCACTGAAGAGCATTGTTCCGAGAAGGACAGTTTTGGTAGTCACTGAAGAGCATTGTTCGGAGAAGGACGGTTTTGGTAGACACTGAAGAGCATTGTTCTGAGAAGGACAGCTTTGGTAGTCGCTAGAGAGCATTGTTCTGGAGAAGGACAGTTTTGGTAGTCGCTGAAGAGCATTGTTTGAGAAGGACAGTTTTGGTAGTCACTGAAGAGCATTGTTCTGAGAAGGACAGCTTTGGTAGTCAATGAGGCATTGTTCTGAGAAGGACAGCTTTGGTAGTCGCTGAAGAGCATTGTTCTGAGAAGGACAGTTTTGGTAGTCGCTGAAGAGCATTGTTTGGAGAAGGACAGTTTGTTAGTCACTGAAGAGCATTGTTCTGAGAAGGACAGCTTTGGTAGTCTAGAAGGGCATTGTTCTGAGAAGGACAGCTTTGGTAGTCACTGAAGAGCATTGTTCTGAGAAGGACAGCTTTGGCAGTTACTGAAGAGAGCATTGTTTCTGAGAAGGACAACTGGTAGTCACTGAAGCATTGTTCTGAGAAGGACAGTTTTGGTAGTCACTGAAGAGCATTGTTTGGAGAAGGAGAGCTTTGGTAGTCACTGAAGAGCATTGTTCTGAGAAGGACAGTTTTGGTAGTCACTAGAGACGTTTTGTTTGAGAAGGATTGGCTGGTAGTCACTGAAGGGCATTGTTCTGAAAGGACAGTTTTGGTAGTCACTGAAGAGCATTGTTCTGAGAAGGACAGTTTTGGTAGTCACTGAAGAGCATTGTTCCGAGAAGGTTCAGTTTTGGTAGTCACTGAAGAGCGTTGTTCCAAGAAGGACAGTTTTGGTAGTCACTGAAGAGCATTGTTCCGAGAAGGACAGTTTTGGTAGTCACTGAAGAGCATTGTTTGGAGAAGGACAGTTTTGGTAGTCACTGAAGAGCATTGTTCTGAGAAGGACAGCTTTGGTAGTCACTGAAGAGCATTGTTCTGAGAAGGACAGCTTTGGTAGTTACAGAAGAGCATTGTTCTGAGAAGGACAGCTTTGGTAGTCACTGAAGAGCATTGTTTGGAGAAGGACAGTTTTGGTAGTCACTGAAGAGCATTGTTCTGAGAAGGACAGCTTTGGTAGTCACTGAAGAGCATCGTTCTGAGAAGGACAGCTTTGGTATTCACTGAAGAGCATTGTTCTGAGAAGGACAGCTTTGGTAGTCACTGAAGAGCATTGTTCTGAGAAGGACAGTTTTGGTAGTCACTGAAGAGCATTGTTTGGAGAAGGACAGTTTTGGTAGTCACTGAAGAGCATTGTTCCGAGAAGGACAGTTTTGGTAGTCACTGAAGAGCATTGTTTGGAGAAGGACAGTTTTGGTAGTCACTGAAGAGCATTGTTCTGAGAAGGACAGCTTTGGTAGTCACTGAAGAGCATTGTTCTGAGAAGGACAGTTTTGGTAGTCACTGAAGAGCATTGTTCTGAGAAGGACAGCTTTGGTAGTCACTGAAGAGCATTGTTCTGAGAAGGACAGTTTTGGTAGTCACTGAAGAGCATTGTTCTGAGAAGGACAGTTTTGGTAGTCACTGAAGAGCATTGTTTGGAGAAGGACAGTTTTGGTAGTCACTGAAGAGCATTGTTTGGAGGAGGACAGCTTTGGTAGTTACTGAAGAGCATTGTTCTGAGAAGGACAGTTTTGGTAGTCACTGAAGGGCATTGTTTGGAGAAGGACAGTTTTGGTAGTCACTGAAGAGCATTGTTTGGAGAAGGACAGCTTTGGTAGTCACTGAAGGGCATTTTTCTGAGAAGGACAGTTTTGGTAGTCACTGAAGAGCATTGTTCTGAGAAGGACAGTTTTGGTAGTCACTGAAGAGCATTGTTTGGAGAAGGACAGTTTTGGTAGTCACTGAAGAGCATTGTTCTGAGAAGGACAGCTTTGGTAGTCACTGAAGAGCATTGTTCTGAGAAGGACAGCTTTGGTAGTCACTGAAGTGCATTGTTCTGAGAAGGACAGCTTTGGTAGTCACTGAAGAGCATTGTTCTGAGAAGGACAGCTTTGGTAGTCACTGAAGAGCATTGTTCTGAGAAGGACAGCTTTGGTAGTTACTGAAGAGCATTGTTCTGAGAAGGACAGCTTTGGTAGTCACTGAAGAGCATTGTTTGGAGAAGGACAGTTTTGGTAGTCACTGAAGAGCATTGTTCTGAGAAGGACAGCTTTGGTAGTCACTGAAGAGCATTGTTCTGAGAAGGACAGTTTTGGTAATCACTGAAGAGCATTGTTTGGAGAAGGACAGTTTTGGTAGTCACTGAAGAGCATTGTTCTGAGTAGGACAGCTTTCGTATTCACTGAAGAGCATTGTTCTGAGGAGGACAGCTTTGGTAGTCACTGAAGAGCATTGTTCTGAGAAGGACAGCTTTGGTAGTCAGTGAAGAGCATTGTTCTGAGAAGGACAGTTTTGGTAGTCACTGAAGAGCATTGTTTGGAGAATGACAGTTTTGGTAGTCACTGAAGAGCATTGTTCCGAGAAGGACAGTTTTGGTAGTCTCTGAAGAGCATTGTTTGGAGAAGGAGAGTTTTGGTAGTCACTGAAGAGCATTGTTCTGAGAAGGACAGCTTTGGTAGTCACTGAAGAGCATTGTTCTGAGAAGGACAGTTTTGGTAATCACTGAAGAGCATTGTTTGGAGAAGGACAGTGTTGGTAGTCACTGAAGAGCATTGTTCTGAGTAGGACAGCTTTCGTAGTCACTGAAGAGCATTGTTCTGAGAAGGACAGTTTTGGTAGTCACTGAAGAGCATTGTTCTGAGAAGGACAGTTTTGGTAGTCACTGAAGAGCATTGTTTGGAGAAGGACAGTTTTGGTAGTCACTGAAGAGCATTGTTTGGAGAAGGACAGCTTTGGTAGTTACTGAACAGCATTGTTCTGAGAAGGACAGTTTTGGTAGTCACTGAAGAGCATTGTTTGGAGAAGGACAGTTTTGGTAGTCACTGAAGAGCATTGTTCTGAGAAGGACAGCTTTGGTAGTCACTGAAGAGCATTGTTCTGAGAAGGACAGTTTTGGTAGTCACTGAAGAGCATTGTTTAGAGAAGGACAGCTTTGGTAGTCACTGAAGGGCATTGTTCTGAGAAGGACAGTTTTGGTAGTCACTGAAGATCATTGTTCTGAGAAGGACAGTTTTGGTAGTCACTGAAGAGCATTGTTCCGAGAAGGACAGTTTTGGTAGTCACTGAAGAGCGTTGTTCCAAGAAGGACAGTTTTGGTAGTCACTGAAGAGCATTGTTCTGAGAAGGACAGCTTTGGTAGTCACTGAAGAGCATTTTTCTGAGAAGGACAGCTTTGGTAGTCACTGAAGAGCATTGTTCTGAGAAGGACAGCTTTGGTAGTCACTGAAGAGCATTGTTCTGAGAAGGACAGCTTTGGTAGTTACTGAAGAGCATTGTTCTGAGAAGGACAGCTTTGGTAGTCACTGAAGAGCATTGTTCTGAGAAGGACTGCTTTGGTAGTTACTGAAGAGCATTGTTCTGAGAAGGACAGCTTTGGTAGTCACTGAAGAGCATTGTTCTGAGAAGGACAGCTTTGGTAGTTACAGAAGAGCATTGTTCTGAGAAGGACAGCTTTGGTAGTCACTGAAGAGCATTGTTTGGAGAAGGACAGTTTTGGTAGTCACTGAAGAGCATTGTTCTGAGAAGGACAGCTTTGGTAGTCACTGAAGAGCATCGTTCTGAGAAGGACAGCTTTGGTATTCTCTGAAGAGCATTGTTCTGAGAAGGACAGCTTTGGTAGTCACTGAAGAGCATTGTTCTGAGAAGGACAGTTTTGGTAGTCACTGAAGAGCATTGTTTGGAGAAGGACAGTTTTGGTAGTCACTGAAGAGCATTGTTCCGAGAAGGACAGTTTTGGTAGTCACTGAAGAGCATTGTTTGGAGAAGGACAGTTTTGGTAGTCACTGAAGAGCATTGTACTGAGAAGGACAGTTTTGGTAGTCACTGAAGAGCATTGTTCTGAGAAGGACAGCTTTGGTAGTTACTGAAGAGCATTGTTCTGAGAAGAACAGATTTGGTAGTCACTGAAGAGCATTGTTCTGTGAAGGAAGGTTTTGGTAGTCACTGAAGAGCATTGTTTGGAGAAGGACAGTTTTGGTAGTCACTGAAGAGCATTGTTCTGAGAAGGACAGCTTTGGTAGTCACTGAAGAGCATTGTTCTGAGAAGGACAGTTTTGGTAGTCACTGAAGAGCATTGTTCTGAGAAGGACAGCTTTGGTAGTCACTGAAGAGCATTGTTCTGAGAAGGACAGTTTTGGTAGTCACTGAAGAGCATTGTTCTGAGAAGGACAGTTTTGGTAGTCACTGAAGAGCATTGTTTGGAGAAGGACAGTTTTGGTAGTCACTGAAGAGCATTGTTTGGAGAAGGACAGCTTTGGTAGTTACTGAAGAGCATTGTTCTGAGAAGGACAGTTTTGGTAGTCACTGAAGAGCATTGTTTGGAGAAGGACAGTTTTGGTAGTCACTGAAGAGCATTGTTTGGAGAAGGACAGCTTTGGTAGTCACTGAAGGGCATTTTTCTGAGAAGGACAGTTTTGGTAGTCACTGAAGAGCATTGTTCTGAGAAGGACAGTTTTGGTAGTCACTGAAGAGCATTGTTTGGAGAAGGACAGTTTTGGTAGTCACTGAAGAGCATTGTTCTGAGAAGGACAGCTTTGGTAGTCACTGAAGAGCATTGTTCTGAGAAGGACAGCTTTGGTAGTCACTGAAGTGCATTGTTCTGAGAAGGACAGCTTTGGTAGTCACTGAAGAGCATTGTTCTGAGAAGGACAGCTTTGGTAGTCACTGAAGAGCATTGTTCTGAGAAGGACAGCTTTGGTAGTTACTGATGAGCATTGTTCTGAGAAGGACAGCTTTGGTAGTCACTGAAGAGCATTGTTCTGAGAAGGACAGCTTTGGTAGTTACAGAAGAGCATTGTTCTGAGAAGGACAGCTTTGGTAGTCACTGAAGAGCATTGTTTGGAGAAGGACAGTTTTGGTAGTCACTGAAGAGCATTGTTCTGAGAAGGACAGCTTTGGTAGTCACTGAAGAGCATTGTTCTGAGAAGGACAGCTTTGGTAGTCACTGAAGAGCATTGTTCTGAGAAGGACAGCTTTGGTAGTTACGGAAGAGCATTGTTTGGAGAAGGACAGTTTTGGTAGTCACTGAAGAGCATTGTTCTGAGAAGGACAATTTTGGTAGTCACTGAAGAGCATTGTTCTGAGAAGGACAGCTTTGGTAGTTACTGAAGAGCATTGTTCTGAGAAGGACAGCTTTGGTAGTCACTGAAGAGCATTGTTCTGTGAAGGAAGGTTTTGGTAGTCACTGAAGAGCATTGTTTGGAGAAGGACAGTTTTGGTAGTCACTGAAGAGCATTGTTCTGAGAAGGACAGCTTTGGTAGTCATGAAGAGCATTGTTCTGAGAAGGACAGTTTTGGTAATCACTGAAGAAGCATTGTTTGGAGAAGGACAGTTTTGGTAGTCACTGAAGAGCATTGTTCTGATGGACAGCTTTCGTAGTCACTGAGAGAGCATTGTTCTGAGAAGGACAGCTTTGGTAGTCACTGAAGAGCATTGTTCTGAGAAGGACAGCTTTGGTAGTCACTGAAGAGCATTGTTCTGAGAAGGACAGTTTTGGTAGTCACTGAAGAGCATTGTTTGGAGAAGGACAGTTTTGGTAGTCACTGAAGAGCATTGTTCTGAGAAGGACAGTTTTGGTAGTCACTGAAGAGCATTGTTCTGAGAAGGACAGCTTTGGTAGTTACTGAAGAGCATTGTTCTGAGAAGGACAGCTTTGGTAGTCACTGAGAGAGCATTGTTCTGTGAAGGAAGGTTTTGAAATAGTCACTGAAGAGCATTGTTTGGAGAAGGACAGTTTTGGTAGTCACTGAAGAGCATTGTTCTGAGAAGGACAGTTTTGGTAGTCACTGAAGAGCATTGTTTAAGGAAAGGACGGTTTTGGTAGTCACTGAAGAGCATTGTTCTGAGAAGGACAGCTTTGGTAGTCACTGAAGAGCATTGTTCTGAGAAGGACAGTTTTGGTAATCACTGAAGAGCATTGTTTGGAGAAGGACAGTTTTGGTAGTCACTGAAGAGCATTGTTCTGAGTGGGACAGCTTTCGTAGTCACTGAAAGAGCATTGTTCTGAGAAGGACAGTTTTGGTAGTCACTGAAGAGCATTGTTCTGAGAAGGACAGTTTTGACAGTCACTGAAGAGCATTGTTTGGAGAAGGACAGTTTTTGGTAGTCACTGAAGAGCATTGTTTGGAGAAGGACAGCTTTGGTAGTTACTGAAGAGCATTGTTCTGAGAAGGACAGTTTGGTAGTCACTGAAGAGCATTGTTTGGAGAAGGACAGTTTTGGTAGTCACTGAAGAGCATTGTTTGGAGAAGGACAGTTTTGGTAGTCACTGAAGAGCATTGTTCTGAGAAGGACAGCTTTGGTAGTCACTGAAGAGCATTGTTCGAGAAGGACAGCTTTGGTAGTCACTGAAGAGCATTGTTTGTAGAAGGACAGTTTTGGTAGTCACTGAGGAGCATTGTTCTGAGAAGGACAGCTTTGGTAGTCACTGAAGAGCATTGTTCTGAGAAGGACAGTTTTGGTAGTCACTGAAGAGCATTGTTTGGAGAAGGACAGCTTTGGTAGTCACTGAAGGGCATTGTTCTGAGAAGGACAGTTTTGGTAGTCACTGAAGAGCATTGTTTTGAGAAGGACAGTTTTGGTAGTCACTGAAGAGCATTGTTTGGAGAAGGACAGTTTTGGTAGTCACTGAAGAGCATTGTTCTGAGAAGGACAGCTTTGGTAGTCACTGAAGAGCATTGTTCTGAGAAGGACAGTTTTGGTAGTCACTGAAGAGCTTTGTTTGGAGAAGGACAGTTTTGGTAGTCACTGAAGAGCATTGTTCTGAGAAGGACATTTTTTGTAGTCACTGAAGAGCATTGTTCTGAGAAGGACAGTTTTGGTAGTCACTGAAGGGCATTGTTCTGAGAAGGACAGTTTTGGTAGTCACTGAAGGGCATTGTTCTGAGAAGGACAGTTTTGGTAGTCACTGAAGAGCATTGTTCTGAGAAGGACAGTTTTGGTAGTCACTGAAGGGCATTGTTCTGAGAAGGACAGTTTTGGTAGTCACTGAAGGGCATTGTTCTGAGAAGGACAGCTTTGGTAGTCACTGAAGAGCATTTTTCTGAGAAGGAAGGCTTTGGTAGTCACTGAAAAGCATTTTTTGGACAAGGACAGTTTTGGTAGTCACTGAAGAGCATTGTTCTGATAAGGACAGTTTTGGTAGTCACTGAAGAGCATTGTTCTGAGAAGGACAGTTTTGGTAGTCACTGAAGGGCATTGTTCTGAGAAGGACAGTTTTGGTAGTCACTGAAGAGCATTGTTCTGAGAAGGACAGTTTTGGTAGTCACTGAAGGGCATTGTTCTGAGAGGACTGTTTTGGTAGTCACTGAAGAGCATTGTTCTGAGAAGGACAGTTTTGGTAGTCACTGAAGGGCATTGTTCTGAGAAGGACAGCTTTGGTAGTTACGGAAGAGCATTGTTTGGAGAAGGACAGTTTTGGTAGTCACTGAAGAGCATTGTTCTGAGAAGGACAATTTTGGTAGTCACTGAAGAGCATTGTTCTGAGAAGGACAGCTTTGGTAGTTACTGAAGAGCATTGTTCTGAGAAGGACAGCTTTGGTAGTCACTGAAGAGCATTGTTCTGTGAAGGAAGGTTTTGGTAGTCACTGAAGAGCATTGTTTGGAGAAGGACAGTTTTGGTAGTCACTGAAGAGCATTGTTCTGAGAAGGACAGCTTTGGTAGTCACTGAAGAGCATTGTTCTGAGAAGGACAGTTTTGGTAATCACTGAAGAGCATTGTTTGGAGAAGGACAGTTTTGGTAGTCACTGAAGAGCATTGTTCTGAGTAGGACAGCTTTCGTAGTCACTGAAGAGCATTGTTCTGAGAAGGACAGCTTTGGTAGTCACTGAAGAGCATTGTTCTGAGAAGGACAGCTTTGGTAGTCACTGAAGAGCATTGTTCTGAGAAGGAGAGTTTTGGTAGTCACTGAAGAGCATTGTTTGGAGAAGGACAGTTTTGGTAGTCACTGAAGAGCATTGTTCCGAGAAGGACAGTTTTGGTAGTCACTGAAGAGCATTGTTTGGAGAAGGACAGTTTTGGTAGTCACTGAAGAGCATTGTTCTGAGAAGGACAGTTTTGGTAGTCACTGAAGAGCATTGTTCTGAGAAGGACAGCTTTGGTAGTTACTGAAGAGCATTGTTCTGAGAAGGACAGCTTTGGTAGTCACTGAAGAGCATTGTTCTGTGAAGGAAGGTTTTGGTAGTCACTGAAGAGCATTGTTTGGAGAAGGACAGTTTTGGTAGTCACTGAAGAGCATTGTTCTGAGAAGGACAGTTTTGGTAGTCACTGAAGAGCATTGTTCTGAGAAGGACAGTTTTGGTAGTCACTGAAGAGCATTGTTCTGAGAAGGACAGCTTTGGTAGTCACTGAAGAGCATTGTTCTGAGAAGGACAGTTTTGGTAATCACTGAAGAGCATTGTTTGGAGAAGGACAGTTTTGGTAGTCACTGAAGAGCATTGTTCTGAGTAGGACAGCTTTCGTAGTCACTGAAGAGCATTGTTCTGAGAAGGACAGTTTTGGTAGTCACTGAAGAGCATTGTTCTGAGAAGGACAGTTTTGGTAGTCACTGAAGAGCATTGTTTGGAGAAGGACAGTTTTGGTAGTCACTGAAGAGCATTGTTTGGAGAAGGACAGTTTTGGTAGTCACTGAAGAGCATTGTTCTGAGAAGGACAGCTTTGGTAGTCACTGAAGAGCATTGTTCCGAGAAGGACAGCTTTGGTAGTCACTGAAGAGCATTGTTTGTAGAAGGAGAGTTTTGGTAGTCACTGAGGAGCATTGTTCTGAGAAGGACAGCTTTGGTAGTCACTGAAGAGCATTGTTCTGAGAAGGACAGTTTTGGTAGTCACTGAAGAGCATTGTTTGGAGAAGGACAGCTTTGGTAGTCACTGAAGGGCATTGTTCTGAGAAGGACAGTTTTGGTAGTCACTGAAGAGCATTGTTTTGAGAAGGACAGTTTTGGTAGTCACTGAAGAGCATTGTTTGGAGAAGGACAGTTTTGGTAGTCACTGAAGAGCATTGTTCTGAGAAGGACAGCTTTGGTAGTCACTGAAGAGCATTGTTCTGAGAAGGACAGTTTTGGTAGTCACTGAAGAGCTTTGTTTGGAGAAGGACAGTTTTGGTAGTCACTGAAGAGCATTGTTCTGAGAAGGACATTTTTTGTAGTCACTGAAGAGCATTGTTCTGAGAAGGACAGTTTTGGTAGTCACTGAAGGGCATTGTTCTGAGAAGGACAGTTTTGGTAGTCACTGAAGGGCATTGTTCTGAGAAGGACAGTTTTGGTAGTCACTGAAGAGCATTGTTCTGAGAAGGACAGTTTTGGTAGTCACTGAAGGGCATTGTTCTGAGAAGGACAGTTTTGGTAGTCACTGAAGGGCATTGTTCTGAGAAGGACAGCTTTGGTAGTCACTGAAGAGCATTTTTCTGAGAAGGAAGGCTTTGGTAGTCACTGAAAAGCATTTTTTGGACAAGGACAGTTTTGGTAGTCACTGAAGAGCATTGTTCTGATAAGGACAGTTTTGGTAGTCACTGAAGAGCATTGTTCTGAGAAGGACAGTTTTGGTAGTCACTGAAGGGCATTGTTCTGAGAAGGACAGTTTTGGTAGTCACTGAAGAGCATTGTTCTGAGAAGGACAGTTTTGGTAGTCACTGAAGGGCATTGTTCTGAGAGGACTGTTTTGGTAGTCACTGAAGAGCATTGTTCTGAGAAGGACAGTTTTGGTAGTCACTGAAGGGCATTGTTCTGAGAAGGACAGTTTTGGTAGTCACTGAAGAACATATTTTGGAGAAAGACAGCTTTGGTAGTCACTGAAGGGCATTGTTCTGAGAAGGATAGTTTTGGTAGTCACTGAAGAGCATTGTTCTGAGAAGGACAGTTTTGGTAGTCACTGAAGAGCATTGTTCTGAGAAGGACAGTTTTGGTAGTCACTGAAGAGCATTGTTCTGAAAAGGACAGTTTTGGTAGTCACTGAAGGGCATTGTTCTGAGAAGGACAGTTTTGGTAGTCACTGAAGAGCATTGTTCTGAGAAGGACAGTTTTGGTAGTCACTGAAGAGCATTGTTCTGAGAAGGACAGTTTTGGTAGTCACTGAAGAGCATTGTTCTGAGAAGGACAGCTTTGGTAGTCACTGAAGAGCATTGTTCTGAGAAGGACAGTTTTGGTAGTCACTGAAGAGCATTGTTCTGAGAAGGACAGTTTTGGTAGTCACTGAAGGGCATTGTTCTGAGAAGGACAGTTTTGGTAGTCACTGAAGAGCATTGTTCTGAGAAGGACAGTTTTGGTAGTCACTGAAGTGCATTGTTCTGAGAAGGACAGTTTTGGTAGTCACTGAAGAGCATTGTTCTGAGAAGGACAGTTTTGGTAGTCACTGAAGAGCATTGTTCTGAGAAGGACAGTTTTGGTAGTCACTGAAGAGCATTGTTCTGAGAAGGACAGTATTGGTAGTCACTGAAGGGCATTGTTCTGAGAAGGACAGTTTTGGTAGTCACTGAAGAGCATTGTTCTGAGAAGGACAGTTTTGGTAGTCACTGAAGGGCATTGTTCTGAGAAGGACAGTTTTGGTAGTCACTGAAGAGCATTGTTCTGAGAAGGACAGTTTTGGTAGTCACTGAAGGGCATTGTTCTGAGAAGGACAGTTTTGGTAGTCACTGAAGAGCATTGTTCTGAGAAGGACAGTTTTGGTAGTCACTGAAGGGCATTGTTCTGAGAAGGACAGTTTTGGTAGTCACTGAAGAGCATTGTTCTGAGAAGGACTGTTTTGGTAGTCACTGAAGGGCATTGTTCTGAGAAGGACAGTTTTGGTAGTCACTAAAGGGCATTGTTCTGAGAAGGACAGTTTTGGTAGTCACTGAAGAGCATTGTTCTGAGAAGGACAGTTTTGGTAGTCACTGAAGAGCATTGTTCCGAGAAGGACAGTTTTGGTAGTCACTGAAGAGCATTGTTCTGAGGAGGACAGCTTTCGTAGTCACTGAAGAGCATTGTTCTGAGAAGGACAGTTTTGGTAGTCACTGAAGGGCATTGTTCTGAGAAGGACAGTTTTTGTAGTCACTGAAGAGCATTGTTTGGAGAAGGACAGTTTTGGTAGTCACTGAAGAGCATTGTTTGGAGAAGGACAGCTTTGCTAGTCACTGAAGAGCATTGTTCTGAGAAGGACAGCTTTGGTAGTTACTGAAGAGCATTGTTCTGAGAAGGACAGCTTTGGTAGTCACTGAAGAGCATTGTTCTGTGAAGGAAGGTTTTGGTACTCACTGAAGCGCATTGTTTGGAGAAGGACAGTTTTGGTAGTCACTGAAGAGCATTGTTCTGAGAAGGACAGCTTTGGTAGTCACTGAAGAGCATTGTTCTGAGAAGGACAGCTTTGGTAGTCACTGAAGAGCATTGTTCTGAGAAGGACAGCTTTGGTAGTTACTGAAGAGCATTGTTCTGAGAAGGACAGCTTTGGTAGTCACTGAAGAGCATTGTTCTGTGAAGGAAGGTTTTGGTAGTCACTGAAGAGCATTGTTTGGAGAAGGACAGTTTTGGTAGTCACTGAAGAGCATTGTTCTGAGTAGGACAGCTTTCGTAGTTACTGAAGAGCATTGTTCCGAGAAGGACAGCTTTGGTAGTCACTGAAGAGCATTGTTTGGAGAAGGACAGTTTTGGTAGTCACTGAAGAGCATTGTTCTGAGAAGGACAGCTTTGGTAGTCACTGAAGAGCATTGTTCTGAGAAGGACAGTTTTGGTAGTCACTGAAGAGCATTGTTTGGAGAAGGACAGCTTTGGTAGTCACTGAAGGGCATTGTTCTGAGAAGGACAGTTTTGGTAGTCACTGAAGAGCATTGTTCTGAGAAGGACAGTTTTGGTAGTCACTGAAGAGCATTGTTTGGAGAAGGACAATTTTGGTAGTCACTGAAGAGCATTGTTCTGAGAAGGACAGCTTTGGTAGTCACTGAAGAGCATTGTTCTGAGAAGGACAGTTTTGGTAGTCACTGAAGGGCATTGTTCTGAGAAGGACAGTTTTGGTAGTCACTGAAGAGCATTGTTCTGAGAAGGACAGTTTTGGTAGTCACTGAAGGGCATTGTTCTGAGAAGGACAGTTTTGGTAGTCACTGAAGGGCATTGTTCTGAGAAGGACAGCTTTGGTAGTCACTGAAGAGCATTTTTCTGAGAAGGAAGGTTTTGGTAGTCACTGAAAATCATTTTTTGGACAAGGACAGTTTTGGTAGTCACTGAAGAGCATTGTTCTGAGAAGGACAGCTTTGGTAGTCACTGAAGAGCATTGTTCTGAGAAGGACAGCTTTGGTAGTTACTGAAGAGCATTGTTCTGAGAAGGACAGCTTTGGTAGTCACTGAAGAGCATTGTTCTGTGAAGGAAGGTTTTGGTAGTCACTGAAGAGCATTGTTTGGAGAAGGACAGTTTTGGTAGTCACTGAAGAGCATTGTTCTGAGTAGGACAGCTTTCGTAGTTACTGAAGAGCATTGTTCCGAGAAGGACAGCTTTGGTAGTCACTGAAGAGCATTGTTCTGTGAAGGAAGGTTTTGGTAGTCACTGAAGAGCATTGTTTGGAGAAGGACAGTTTTGGTAGTCACTGAAGAGCATTGTTCTGAGAAGGACAGCTTTGGTAGTCACTGAAGAGCATTGTTCTGAGAAGGACAGCTTTGGTAGTCACTGAAGAGCATTGTTCTGAAAAGGACAGCTTTGGTAGTTACTGAAGAGCATTGTTCTGAGAAGGACAGCTTTGGTAGTCACTGAAGAGCATTGTTCTGAGAAGGACAGCTTTGGTAGTCACTGAAGAGCATTGTTCTGAGAAGGACAGCTTTGGTAGTTACTGAAGAGCATTGTTCTGCGAAGGACAGCTTTGGTAGTCACTGAAGAGCATTGTTCTGTGAAGGAAGGTTTTGGTAGTCACTGAAGAGCATTGTTTGGAGAAGGACAGTTTTGGTAGTCACTGAAGAGCATTGTTCTGAGAAGGACAGTTTTGGTAGTCACTGAAGGGCATTGTTCTGAGAGGACTGTTTTGGTAGTCACTGAAGAGCATTGTTCTGAGAAGGACAGTTTTGGTAGTCACTGAAGGGCATTGTTCTGAGAAGGACAGTTTTGGTAGTCACTGAAGAACATATTTTGGAGAAAGACAGCTTTGGTAGTCACTGAAGGGCATTGTTCTGAGAAGGATAGTTTTGGTAGTCACTGAAGAGCATTGTTCTGAGAAGGACAGTTTTGGTAGTCACTGAAGAGCATTGTTCTGAGAAGGACAGTTTTGGTAGTCACTGAAGAGCATTGTTCTGAAAAGGACAGTTTTGGTAGTCACTGAAGGGCATTGTTCTGAGAAGGACAGTTTTGGTAGTCACTGAAGAGCATTGTTCTGAGAAGGACAGTTTTGGTAGTCACTGAAGAGCATTGTTCTGAGAAGGACAGTTTTGGTAGTCACTGAAGAGCATTGTTCTGAGAAGGACAGTTTTGGTAGTCACTGAAGAGCATTGTTCTGAGAAGGACAGCTTTGGTAGTCACTGAAGAGCATTGTTCTGAGAAGGACAGTTTTGGTAGTCACTGAAGAGCATTGTTCTGAGAAGGACAGTTTTGGTAGTCACTGAAGGGCATTGTTCTGAGAAGGACAGTTTTGGTAGTCACTGAAGAGCATTGTTCTGAGAAGGACAGTTTTGGTAGTCACTGAAGTGCATTGTTCTGAGAAGGACAGTTTTGGTAGTCACTGAAGAGCATTGTTCTGAGAAGGACAGTTTTGGTAGTCACTGAAGAGCATTGTTCTGAGAAGGACAGTTTTGGTAGTCACTGAAGAGCATTGTTCTGAGAAGGACAGTATTGGTAGTCACTGAAGGGCATTGTTCTGAGAAGGACAGTTTTGGTAGTCACTGAAGAGCATTGTTCTGAGAAGGACAGTTTTGGTAGTCACTGAAGGGCATTGTTCTGAGAAGGACAGTTTTGGTAGTCACTGAAGAGCATTGTTCTGAGAAGGACAGTTTTGGTAGTCACTGAAGGGCATTGTTCTGAGAAGGAAAGTTTTGGTAGTCACTGAAGAGCATTGTTCTGAGAAGGACAGTTTTGGTAGTCACTGAAGGGCATTGTTCTGAGAAGGACAGTTTTGGTAGTCACTGAAGAGCATTGTTCTGAGAAGGACTGTTTTGGTAGTCACTGAAGGGCATTGTTCTGAGAAGGACAGTTTTGGTAGTCACTAAAGGGCATTGTTCTGAGAAGGACAGTTTTGGTAGTCACTGAAGAGCATTGTTCCGAGAAGGACAGTTTTGGTAGTCACTGAAGAGCATTGTTCTGAGGAGGACAGCTTTCGTAGTCACTGAAGAGCATTGTTCTGAGAAGGACAGTTTTGGTAGTCACTGAAGGGCATTGTTCTGAGAAGGACAGTTTTTGTAGTCACTGAAGAGCATTGTTTGGAGAAGGACAGTTTTGGTAGTCACTGAAGAGCATTGTTTGGAGAAGGACAGCTTTGCTAGTCACTGAAGAGCATTGTTCTGAGAAGGACAGCTTTGGTAGTTACTGAAGAGCATTGTTCTGAGAAGGACAGCTTTGGTAGTCACTGAAGAGCATTGTTCTGTGAAGGAAGGTTTTGGTAGTCACTGAAGAGCATTGTTTGGAGAAGGACAGTTTTGGTAGTCACTGAAGAGCATTGTTCTGAGAAGGACAGCTTTGGTAGTCACTGAAGAGCATTGTTCTGAGAAGGACAGCTTTGGTAGTCACTGAAGAGCATTGTTCTGAGAAGGACAGCTTTGGTAGTTACTGAAGAGCATTGTTCTGAGAAGGACAGCTTTGGTAGTCACTGAAGAGCATTGTTCTGTGAAGGAAGGTTTTGGTAGTCACTGAAGAGCATTGTTTGGAGAAGGACAGTTTTGGTAGTCACTGAAGAGCATTGTTCTGAGTAGGACAGCTTTCGTAGTTACTGAAGAGCATTGTTCCGAGAAGGACAGCTTTGGTAGTCACTGAAGAGCATTGTTCTGTGAAGGAAGGTTTTGGTAGTCACTGAAGAGCATTGTTTGGAGAAGGACAGTTTTGGTAGTCACTGAAGAGCATTGTTCTGAGAAGGACAGCTTTGGTAGTCACTGAAGAGCATTGTTCTGAGAAGGACAGCTTTGGTAGTCACTGAAGAGCATTGTTCTGAGAAGGACAGCTTTGGTAGTTACTGAAGAGCATTGTTCTGAGAAGGACAGCTTTGGTAGTCACTGAAGAGCATTGTTCTGAGAAGGACAGCTTTGGTAGTCACTGAAGAGCATTGTTCTGAGAAGGACAGCTTTGGTAGTTACTGAAGAGCATTGTTCTGAGAAGGACAGCTTTGGTAGTCACTGAAGAGCATTGTTCTGTGAAGGAAGGTTTTGGTAGTCACTGAAGAGCATTGTTTGGAGAAGGACAGTTTTGGTAGTCACTGAAGAGCATTGTTCTGAGTAGGAAAGCTTTCGTAGTTACTGAAGAGCATTGTTCCGAGAAGGACAGCTTTGGTAGTCACTGAAGAGCATTGTTTGGAGAAGGACAGTTTTGGTAGTCACTGAAGAGCATTGTTCTGAGAAGGACAGCTTTGGTAGTCACTGAAGAGCATTGTTCTGAGAAGGACAGTTTTGGTAGTCACTGAAGAGCATTGTTTGGAGAAGGACAGCTTTGGTAGTCACTGAAGGGCATTGTTCTGAGAAGGACAGTTTTGGTAGTCACTGAAGAGCATTGTTCTGAGAAGGACAGTTTTGGTAGTCACTGAAGAGCATTGTTTGGAGAAGGACAATTTTGGTAGTCACTGAAGAGCATTGTTCTGAGAAGGACAGCTTTGGTAGTCACTGAAGAGCATTGTTCTGAGAAGGACAGTTTTGGTAGTCACTGAAGGGCATTGTTCTGAGAAGGACAGTTTTGGTAGTCACTGAAGAGCATTGTTCTGAGAAGGACAGTTTTGGTAGTCACTGAAGGGCATTGTTCTGAGAAGGACAGTTTTGGTAGTCACTGAAGGGCATTGTTCTGAGAAGGACAGCTTTGGTAGTCACTGAAGAGCATTTTTCTGAGAAGGAAGGTTTTGGTAGTCACTGAAAATCATTTTTTGGACAAGGACAGTTTTGGTAGTCACTGAAGAGCATTGTTCTGAGAAGGACAGTTTTGGTAGTCACTGAAGAGCATTGTTCTGAGAAGGACAGTTTTGGTAGTCACTGAAGGGCATTGTTCTGAGAAGGACAGTTTTGGTAGTCACTGAAGAGCATTGTTCTGAGAAGGACAGTTTTGGTAGTCACTGAAGAGCATTGTTCTGAGAAGGACAGCTTTGGTAGTCACTGAAGAGCATTGTTCTGAGAAGGACAGCTTTGGTAGTCACTGAAGAGCATTGTTCTGTGAAGGAAGGTTTTGGTAGTCACTGAAGAGCATTGTTTGGAGAAGGACAGTTTTGGTAGTCACTGAAGAGCATTGTTCTGAGTAGGACAGCTTTCGTAGTTACTGAAGAGCATTGTTCTGAGAAGGACAGCTTTGGTAGTCACTGAAGAGCATTGTTCTGTGAAGGAAGGACTTTGGTAGTCACTGAAGAGCATTGTTTGGAGAAGGACAGTTTTGGTAGTCACTGAAGAGCATTTGTTCTGAGAAGGACAGCTTTGGTAGTCACTGAAGAGCATTGTTCTGAGGAAAGGACAGCTTTGGTAGTCACTGAAGAGCATTGTTCTGAGAAGGACAGCTTTGGTAGTTACTGAAGAGCATTGTTCTGAGAAGGACAGCTTTGGTAGTCACTGAAGAGCATTGTTCTGAGAAGGACAGCTTTGGTAGTCACTGAAAGAGCATTGTTCTGAGAAGGACAGCTTTGGTAGTTACTGAAGAGCATTGTTCTGAGAAGGACAGCTTTGGTAGTCACTGAAGAGCATTGTTCTGTGAAGGAAGGTTTGGTAGTCACTGAAGAGCATTGTTTGGAGAAGGACAGTTTTGGTAGTCACTGAAGAGCATTGTTCTGAGAAGGACAGCTTTGGTAGTGCTAGAAGAGCATTGTTCTGAGAAGGACAGTTTTGGTAGTCACTGAAGGAGCATTGTTCTGAGAAGGACAGTTTTTGACAGTGCTAGAGGCATTGATTCTGAGAAGGACAGTTTTGGTAGTCACTGAAGGGCATTGTTCTGAGAAGGACAGTTTTGGTAGTCACTGAAGGGCATTGTTCTGAGAAGGACAGCTTTGGTAGTCACTGAAGAGCATTTTTCTGAGAAGGAGGGTTTGGTAGTCACTGAAAATCATTTTTTGGACAAGGGGACAGTTTGGTAGTCACTGAAGAGCATTGTTTATGAGAAGGACAGTTTTGATAGTCACTGAAGAGCATTGTTCTGAGAAGGACAGTTTGGTAGTGCTGAGCACATTGTTCTGAGAAGGACAGTTTGGTAGTCACTAGAGAGCATTGTTCTGAGAAGGACAGTTTTGGTAGTCACTGAAGAGCATTGTTCTGAGAAGGACAGCTTTTGGTAGTCACTGAAGAGCATTGTTCTGAGAAGGACAGCTTTGGTAGTGCTAGAGGGCATTGTTCTGAGAAGGCAGCTTTGGTAGTCACTGAAGAGCATTGTTCTGGAGAAGGACAGTTTTGGTAGTCACTGAAGGGGCATTGTTCTGAGAAGGACAGTTTTGGTAGTCACTGAAGGGCATTGTTCTGAGAAGGACAGTTTTGGTAGTCACTGAAGAGCATTGTTCTGAGAAGGATAGTTTTGGTAGTCACTGAAGGGCATTGTTCTGAGAAGGACAGTTTGGTAGTCACTGAAGAGCATTGTTCTGAGAAGGACAGTTTTGGTAGTCACTGAAGGGCATTGTTCTGAGAAGGATAGTTTGGTAGTCACTGAAGAGCATTGTTCTGAGAAGGACAGTTTTGGTAGTCACTGAAGGGCATTGTTCTGAGAAGGACAGTTTTGGTAATCACTGAAGAGCATTGTTCTGAGAAGGACAGTTTTGGTAGTCACTGAAGAGCATTGTTCTGAGAAGGACAGTTTTGGTAGTCACTGAAGGGCATTGTTCTGAGAAGGACAGTTTTGGTAGTCACTGAAGAGCATTGTTCTGAGAAGGACAGTTTTTTTTAATCACTGAAGGGCATTGTTCTGAGAAGGACAGTTTTGGTAGTCACTGAAGAGCATTGTTCTGAGAAGGACAGTTTGGTAGTCACTGAAGAACATAGTTTGGAGAAGGACAGCTTTGGTAGTCACTGAAGAGCATTGTTCTGAGAAGGACAGTTTTGGTAGTCACTGAAGAGCATTGTTTGGAGAAGGACAGCTTTGGTAGTCACTGAAGGGCATTGTTCTGAGAAGGACAGTTTTGGTAGTCACTGAAGAGCATTGGTGCATAGGAAGGACAGTTTTGGTAGTCACTGAAGAGCATTGTTTGGAGAAGGACAATTTTGGTAGTCACTGAAGAGCATTGTTCTGAGAAGGACAGCTTTGGTAGTCACTGAAGAGCATTGTTCTGAGAAGGACAGTTTTGGTAGTCACTGAAGGGCATTGTTCTGAGAAGGACAGTTTTGGTAGTCACTGAAGAGCATTGTTCTGAGAAGGACAGTTTTGGTAGTCACTGAAGGGCATTGTTCTGAGAAGGACAGTTTTGGTAGTCACTGAAGGGCATTGTTCTGAGAAGGACAGCTTTGGTAGTCACTGAAGAGCATTTTTCTGAGAAGGAAGGTTTTGGTAGACACTGAAAATCATTTTTTGGACAAGGACAGTTTTGGTAGTCACTGAAGAGCATTGTTCTGAGAAGGACAGCTTTGGTAGTCACTGAAGAGCATTGTTCTGAGAAGGACAGCTTTGGTAGTTACTGAAGAGCATTGTTCTGAGAAGGACAGCTTTGGTAGTCACTGAAGAGCATTGTTCTGTGAAGGAAGGTTTTGGTAGTCACTGAAGAGCATTGTTTGGAGAAGGACAGTTTTGGTAGTCACTGAAGAGCATTGTTCTGAGTAGGACAGCTTTCGTAGTTACTGAAGAGCATTGTTCCGAGAAGGACAGCTTTGGTAGTCACTGAAGAGCATTGTTCTGTGAAGGAAGGTTTTGGTAGTCACTGAAGAGCATTGTTTGGAGAAGGACAGTTTTGGTAGTCACTGAAGAGCATTGTTCTGAGAAGGACAGCTTTGGTAGTCACTGAAGAGCATTGTTCTGAGAAGGACAGCTTTGGTAGTCACTGAAGAGCATTGTTCTGAGAAGGACAGCTTTGGTAGTTACTGAAGAGCATTGTTCTGAGAAGGACAGCTTAGGTAGTCACTGAAGAGCATTGTTCTGAGAAGGACAGCTTTGGTAGTCACTGAAGAGCATTGTTCTGAGAAGGACAGCTTTGGTAGTTACTGAAGAGCATTGTTCTGAGAAGGACAGCTTTGGTAGTCACTGAAGAGCATTGTTCTGTGAAGGAAGGTTTTGGTAGTCACTGAAGAGCATTGTTTGGAGAAGGACAGTTTTGGTAGTCACTGAAGAGCATTGTTCTGAGTAGGAAAGCTTTCGTGGTTACTGAAGAGCATTGTTCCGAGAAGGACAGCTTTGGTAGTCACTGAAGAGCATTGTTTGGAGAAGGACAGTTTTGGTAGTCACTGAAGAGCATTGTTCTGAGAAGGACAGCTTTGGTAGTCACTGAAGAAGCATTGTTCTGAGAAGGACAGTTTTGGTAGTCACTGAAGAGCATTGTTTGGAGAAGGACAGCTTTGGTAGTCACTGAAGGGCATTGTTCTGAGAAGGACAGTTTTGGTAGTCACTGAAGAGCATTGTTCTGGGAAGGGGAATGAGTTTTGGTAGTCACTGAAGAGCATTGTTTGAGAAGGACAATTTTGGTAGTCACTGAAGAGCATGCTGAGAGGACAGCTTTGGTAGTCACTGAAGAGCATTGTTCTGAGAAGGACAGTTTTGGTAGTCACTGAAGGGCATTGTTCTGAGAAGGACAGTTTTGGTAGTCACTGAAGGGCATTGTTCTGAGAAGGACAGCTTTGGTAGTCACTGAAGAGCATTTTTCTGAGAAGGAAGGTTTTGGTAGTCACTGAAAATCATTTTTTGGACAAGGACAGTTTTGGTAGTCACTGAAGAGCATTGTTCTGAGAAGGACAGTTTTGGTAGTCACTGAAGAGCATTGTTCTGAGAAGGACAGTTTTGGTAGTCACTGAAGGAGCATTGTTCTGAGAAGGACAGTTTTGGTAGTCACTGAAGAGCATTGTTCTGAGAAGGACAGTTTTGGTAGTCACTGAAGAGCATTGTTCTGAGAAGGACAGCTTTGATGATCACTAGAGAGCATTGTTCTGAGAAGGACAGCTTTTGGTAGTCACTGAAGAGCATTGTTCTGTGAAGGAAGGTTTTGGTAGTCACTGAAGAGCATTGTTTGGAGAAGGACAGTTTTGGTAGTCACTGAAAGGCATTGTTTTGGAGTAGGACAGCTTTCGTAGTTACTGAAGAGCATTGTTCTGAGAAGGACAGCTTTAGTGGTCACTGAAGAGCATTGTTCTGTGAAGAAGGTTTGGTAGTCACTGAAGAGCATTGTTTGGAGAAGGACAGTTTTGGTAGTCACTGAAGAGCATTGTTCTGAGAAGGACAGCTTTAGTGGTCACTGAAACATTGTTCTGGGAAAAGGGACAGCTTTGGTAGTCACTGAAGAGCATTGTTCTGAGAAGGACAGCTTTTGGTAGTTACTGAAGAGCATTGTTCTGAGAAGGACAGCTTTGGTAGTCACTGAAGAGCATTGTTCTGAGAAGGACAGCGACTTTGGTAGTCACTGAAGAGCATTGTTCTGAGAAGGACAGCTTTGGTAGTTGCTGAAGAGCATTGTTCTGAGAAGGACAGCTTTGGTAGTCACTGAAGAGCATTGTTCTGTGAAGGAAGGTTTTGGTAGTCACTGAAGAGCATTGTTTGGAGAAGGACAGTTTTGGTAGTCACTGAAGAGCATTGTTCTGAGTAGGACAGCTTTCGTAGTCACTGAAGAGCATTGTTCTGAGAAGGACAGTTTTGGTAGTCACTGAAGAGCATTGTTTGGAGAAGGACAGCTTTGGTAGTCACTGAAGGGCATTGTTCTGAGAAGGACAGTTTTGGTAGTCACTGAAGAGCATTGTTCTGAGAAGGACAGTTTTGGTAGTCACTGAAGAGCATTGTTTGGAGAAGGACAATTTTGGTAGTCACTGAAGAGCATTGTTCTGAGAAGGACAGCTTTGGTAGTCACTGAAGAGCATTGTTCTGAGAAGGACAGTTTTGGTAGTCACTGAAGGGCATTGTTCTGAGAAGGACAGTTTTGGTAGTCACTCAAGAGCATTGTTCTGAGAAGGACAGTTTTGGTAGTCACTGAAGGGCATTGTTCTGAGAAGGACAGTTTTGGTAGTCACTGAAGGGCATTGTTCTGAGAAGGACAGCTTTGGTAGTCACTGAAGAGCATTTTTCTGAGAAGGAAGGTTTTGGTAGTCACTGAAAATCATTTTTTGGACAAGGACAGTTTTGGTAGTCACTGAAGAGCATTGTTCTGAGAAGGACAGTTTTGATAGTCACTGAAGAGCATTGTTCTGAGAAGGACAGTTTTGGTAGTCACTGAAGGGCATTGTTCTGAGAAGGACAGTTTTGGTAGTCACTGAAGAGCATTGTTCTGAGAAGGACAGTTTTGGTAGTCACTGAAGAGCATTGTTCTGAGAAGGACAGCTTTGGTAGTCACTGAAGGGCATTGTTCTGAGAAGGCCAGCTTTGGTAGTCACTGAAGAGCATTGTTCTGAGAAGGACAGTTTTGGTAGTCACTGAAGGGCATTGTTCTGAGAAGGACAGTTTTGGTAGTCACTGAAGGGCATTGTTCTGAGAAGGACAGTTTTGGTAGTCACTGAAGAGCATTGTTCTGAGAAGGATAGTTTTGGTAGTCACTGAAGGGCATTGTTCTGAGAAGGACAGTTTTGGTAGTCACTGAAGAGCATTGTTCTGAGAAGGACAGTTTTGGTAGTCACTGAAGGGCATTGTTCTGAGAAGGATAGTTTTGGTAGTCACTGAAGAGCATTGTTCTGAGAAGGACAGTTTTGGTAGTCACTGAAGGGCATTGTTCTGAGAAGGACAGTTTTGGTAATCACTGAAGAGCATTGTTCTGAGAAGGACAGTTTTGGTAGTCACTGAAGAGCATTGTTCTGAGAAGGACAGTTTTGGTAGTCACTGAAGGGCATTGTTCTGAGAAGGACAGTTTTGGTAGTCACTGAAGAGCATTGTTCTGAGAAGGACAGTTTTTTTAATCACTGAAGGGCATTGTTCTGAGAAGGACAGTTTTGGTAGTCACTGAAGAGCATTGTTCTGAGAAGGACAGTTTTGGTAGTCACTGAAGAACATAGTTTGGAGAAGGACAGCTTTGGTAGTCACTGAAGAGCATTGTTCTGAGAAGGACAGTTTTGGTAGTCACTGAAGGGCATTGTTCTGAGAAGGACAGTTTTGGTAGTCACTGAAGAGCATTGTTCTGAGAAGGACAGTTTTGGTAGTCACTGAAGAATGCTGTCTTGAAAAAGACAATATTCATAGTTGTAAGAAAGCATTGTCCTGAAAAGGACAGTTTTGTAGTTGTTGAAAATCATTTTCCTGAAAATGACAGTTTATTGCATATGATTGCTGCTGGCAAGGATGACTGGAGGCCTGCTGGAAATAGCTGGAATACACACTAAACCTTATCCTAGATATCTGGGCTGCAGAAGGTATTGTTTTTAGTTTCTTTAAGGCCATTTTATATCCTGGATCATTTCGTTTTTGCAATGATCACAGGTTAACCTTTTTTATTTCAGTTGTTTTTTAAAATGTGAGTGTGCTAACAGAATATATTATCTATATGTATTATTAAAATCTGCATTTGGTAACCAACCCTATGCTCATCTAAAAAATTACTTCTACTGCATCTAACCCATGAACTTATTTTTTTTTTAATAAATTAATGAATAAGGGAAAATCTGTAATTGAATATTTTTAACATATTCATGTTTGGAAATGTTTCCAAGTAAAATAAAATAGTCACTGACTGTATATATCTACATATATTGTACATGTATATGTAGTCAATTCCTATTTTATTGTTTCAAGTCAAACTTCCCTGTTAGTTTTGGTCAGATTTAGATTTTCTCTTGTTAGTTTGATAAACAAATATAAACAGCCTCACCTAGAATTTGAGCTCAGATGATTTTGTTTTCTTCGTCCATCACGGCTAGCACACTCTGCATTGCTTCATCAATATGCACAGATAACAAAAACATAATTAATGATGTAAGTGCATTCATATCAATTAAAGTTTGATTAAGTGATTGATGAATTGATTCATTAATCAATTAAGTGCTGCCTTGATTAGTTTCATCCGATTTTGTGTCTGACTTTCTTCGGTTGTTCCAAGTATCAATTTCAATGAAGTTCTTATGAAACTGTTGCCTTCTACTTGATTCAAACCTGGTTCACTGTCTGAATAAGCATTTGCGTTTGACTGTATAAACACAATGTCCATTCCAGCCAGCAAAATATATACACAGTTTAATTGTGGCTATGTTTATAACTGGTAAATTAATAAAACGTAAAGAATAATTATTATCAATCACATTCAGTATGAAAATGTTGGATTTTCATACTTTATTGATTTATATGGCAAAGGAATATGAAAAATCAGAGAGTCGAGTTTGAATATCTATTGAATTTGTTGCATTCACTTATGTGCAAAAACTCTTGGGAAAAGTATGAATCTGTCACTTCTCCCTCCAGCTATAGGTTAAATAGTAGGACAGATTGGGTTCTAGAATCTTAGTTGGTAACCAGTCTGCTACAGAAAATCGTGGCAACCTACTGCAGGAAAATCCTCTGCCGAGTCAATCAGAGTGCATCATGTTTGGCATTTAATTGAAGGTAGAGGAACAATTGCTCTTTTTGGTAGTAATTTTGTTAATATTCATTTGTAGTCACTAATTGTAGAGGTATATTATTGTCTTTTCTATTTTAAAGTTCACCCGAAATAAGTCTCTAGAGTGACTCATGGTAGATGGTAACTGTCAAATCATGGTTATGATGAATGAGGTTATGGTGGGTTATCTGTTATAGTGATATGTATGTGTGCTAGAACAGATTAGTTTGATTTGGCTTTGTTAGTTGATAGCCCACTATAAGAGGGGGGTGCAAGACAATAAACTCAAATTGTATATAGAAACAATATTTTATATACATATATCAATTAAGGTTTTTACAAATAAAAGTAATGCCTTTTGGTTGGTACAAGGTTGTTAAAATGTTCATAGTAGTAATTGCTAAAAGAGTATATGCGTATATATGTGTGAGAATTTGTTTGTTAGGGGTGTCTTTGAAGTCTCCACTCAGTCTTTTGGGTACCGGTCAGTTATTAAGTAGATTGGTGAACAGTGAAGAAAATATGAGAGAGAAAGATAGGCAACAATAATACAATCGCTCATCAAGTAACATGTCAGTTATGCTCATATTTTCTCTACTGCATCTGTTTTCTTGTCTCATCCTTTTATTTCATTTTCTGGGGCTCCAAACAGGTCATTTAGGAATTCACACCGGAATAAAATTCTGGGCTTCCTATTGGATGACAAACAAACTTTGCGTTGGCTTGCAAAAAGGGTCCATAAAAGGAGTTTAACTTTTTTTTTTATATAATTAAAGATTATTTGAATTTTTGTTTTTTTTAGATATTTCCTAGTTTGCTATTTGCCAAAAAACATTTCACATCAAGGTGTGAAATATCACGAGTTTTGTGTGCAAAGTTTTTACATTCCAGAATATTCTTTCGTTTTTATTCTTTTTGTTATATATCTAAACAAAGTAAATATACATGCTGTGGGCGTAAAAATATGTATGGTTGCAAAACAGATTCAGACAACTCGACAATGAAGAATAATGACAATTTTTGATGTGAGAAATACACACATAAAATATTTATTTCTCTTTTTTTTAATAATGAAGGCAGTAATAAATTGGAAGAAGATGAAAGCAGGTCAAAAGGTTCATACAAGGGATTACAGATTATAGTAATATAATAGGGATTATATAATAGGGATTATAGATTATAGTAATATAATAGGGATTATATAATAGGGATTATAGATTATAGTAATATAATAGGGATTATATAATAGGGATTATAGATTATAGTAATATAATAGGGATTATATAATAGGGATTATAGATTATAGTAATATATACAACAAAATGATACACTTAACTAAGAGAATGTAACATTTTTTTTCTAACAAAATCAATGAGTCAGATTTGAATTTTAAATTTTGAATTTGTTTTGTTCACTACAAGGTGGGTAACATTGTTTTCATTAACTATTCACTCAATTCAAGTTCCAAGTGCTACTCAAGGTAGGCTATTGCTGAAGGAAGTAAGTTCAGATTATGAGGCTATAGAGGACAAAAAATGGTTTACTCTAAACTAGAAGAGTAATAAAAAGATAGAAAAATTGATATCTGTTGGGACACCCGCGCCTATTCGGCTATAATGGACTATTCCATTACTATGTAAAGTAATGGTGGCATCTACGTAGGGGAGTGTGCTGAGCAGCCGATCGACAATCAGTCGTAGACTTCCGGTGACGACCCGGAAGTACACATTGCTCATACTACGTCTTACGACGGTTGAGACGATTAACCTTTATTCTTGTATTGGATACTAATAACCTTTGTAAATACTATTTTCACGGAATACAACAATTAACCCATTCCTGTTGTTGAGTTATTTATTCTTACTCACGACATAACAGTTATAAAGATAGAAAATAAAAATAGAAAATGCTAAACTATATGTGTTGGGGACTTGTTAGGTTTAAGAAATTGTATCAGAAGGATTTAGAATTAATATTTAGTGACACATTCAATAAACATTATCCCACAACTTTTCAATTTAATAAAAATGCAAGAAATCACTAAAAAACATTAATTGAAATATTCAACAAGCAAAGAATTTATACTAACAATAGAATTTACATGAATCGTCAATGAACGCTTTTCAGTTTGTGACAAGCGAAACAATGTTTGTAAGATTGTTCATGCAAAGAATGATGAGATAGAGTTCGTATTTATTGTTTGTGAACAAAATTAAAATGTATGTGTTGTTGCAAGAGCAATTTCTTTCGTATGTCAGTTCAAGTTCTAGTGTGTATCTGTGTGTTATTGTTTTAGTTAAAACTTGAGGTGTGAAGAGTTATTCACCTTTAACTGTAAATAAATTAGAAACAATTACTTCATTCGTAGTGGAAAGAACGTTCACTTTAAAAGTCAATTGTGTGTCAAAGATTCTCAAAAGAGTCGTGAAGAATTTTTTTTGCGTTGATAAGTCAGTGAGAGGACACACGTGGAATCTAGTGACATCTCTCAAAATTCAAATGCTGACTGACTTGAATATTAGTTGCGCTCTTGTTTAAATACGATTTGGATTTCAGAAAGTGGCTCCAGGAGCCTTGGCAGGAAAAGAGATTTCTGTGTTGTCTTAACCAATCAAAAGTTAAATTCAGAAACACAAAGCGGTGATTGGCTGAAGACTTCTTGCAGGAACAATGTATCTTTTAAAAAGTGGTGGAAAGGCTTATGTGGAAGATTCCACATATGTATATATATGTCAGTCATTAAGTGCCATATGTGATATACACTCAAAAAATACAGGACTGACTGGGCAGAAGATTTTCCCACAGTACTATGTTATTTCATTCTATGGTAGACTGGTTGCCAATCAAGGCTATAGAAATCAATCTGTCCTGCTATTTAACCGATAGGTAGAAAGAAGAGATGGATTAATACCTTTCCTAAAGGTATTTGCACACAAGTGCATGGAATGAACTCGACTGGAATTTGAACTCTCCAATTTCTTGTTCTGAGTCAATATCTACTGCACCAAAATGCACACACACACACACACACACACACATATATATATATATGACAAAAAGTTTCACTGTAGACAAGAAAAGTAATAAAAAGAAAAAGATGTAAAGATAGAAAAGATAGAAAATAAAGATAGAAAATATTAAATATATATATATATATGCACAAACACACACACACACATATATATATATATATATATATATATATATATAAGTTTATGAAGGAAAACTCAACACGTCATATCAGTTATAAACTATAACTCATTTCAATGAGTTTAATTAGCTCATATCATCATTAAACTCATTGAAATGAGCTATAGTTTATAACTGATATGACGTGTTGGGTTTTTCTTTATAAATTTCATATTGCTCTTGTTAACACCCATTGAGCTCTCTATATGAATTTACCAATTAATATTTTATATTAAGGTAATCTTGTTGGATTATCCTCACCGTTCACGGACTGACAACTATACCTATATATATATATATATATATATATATATATATATTTCTTTGAATATGCACAACAAGGAAGATTTAATTAAATTTTATTAAGTTTTTCCAGCATCCTAACATCATTCTATTTTGTTAGAGATAAAGAATATAAAATCAATTCCCAATACAAAACTGTATTTCATGTCACAAATCAACTGGGTCTCACCCATTTACAGTGAGATCAACCAAATGCAGATGATAATTCTACTTCTTCAGCTTCTTCTCTCGCACTTCCCGCCTGTCGAACTCACTTCCTTATTCTTACTTTCCTGATGGCTACAACCTCCAGGAATTTAAATGCAATGTCAATACTCATCTCTTAAACACTTGACCCTTGTTCTTTCTTCACTACCCTGTATATCCTTTCTTTTCTCTCCACCTCTGCAACTATCATCACACCTATATTCCCTTCCTTCTCTTGCTCCTTTCTAACTGGTTCGTCCTTCTCTTCACTCTCCTCTATCTAATCTTTTTACTCTTATGTAGCCCCCTGCACATCAGTGGCATTACTGCCTTGCTCGGAGTGATATGATTAAAAAAAAAACTTAATTTCTTATATTGGAGACACTACCACCTCTTTGAGTAGACACCTTACATGTCACTTATCAAACCAAAGTGCCACAAAAAATGTATCAACCCATATGGAAATGAAGTATTGAAAGTTTTTTAAAACTGAAAGATGCTCATGTGATTTCTAGTCATGCATGTCCTTAGAATGAATGCTTCTTTTTCAAAAAGACACCAAAATAAATTAATATGTAACAGTCAAAACATGAAAAAATACAAACAGCAGAGACATAAACACTATTGAAAATAGATATAGAAGAGGCCAAAAACCAAAAATACTGAAATGGATCTATGATGATTCCAGACTCTAAACTCAGTTGGTAAGATTTCTGATAAGTAAATTGAAAATTGGATTTCATTAAAAAAAAAAAAATGTGAAATAACTAAAGAGCATCAAAATTATATGTTTGCCTCATTAATGCAAGATAACCTCTTGGTCAGTTAACAATTATTCTGAGTTATGTATCATGTAATTGATGCTAGTGAAATTTGAAATCTACTAGTTTCAATAGCAAATATATTCTTCTAACATAGTTTTGTCTGTGGGAAAAAGATATGTAAATTTTTATATATTAGAACTGTGTTAAGAAAATCAATAACAATGTAGAAAATTCTTTTTTGTGTGACATGTTTCATTCGCTATGACTTTCTGGGGCTACAGAGCTGCTTACATTGATGTGTTTGCATATAAAAGGAGAGGGGATAATAAATTTTAAATTCTAAATTTCAATTTCATTTTTTTTTTTATATTTTAGTACCTTTGTTAAGCATCCCACATTGTGATAATTGATGAGCAATCAAAAAGGGTGAAATGTAGAGACTTGGGTGTGAATTTATTGCAATTGTTCTAGCAATTAAAGCACTTTCTATACACTTCCATTGCAGTAAATTGCTTTATTTATTTTGTGTTTTAAATAAAATTTATGGTCACTCATCATGGTGTACTAATGCATTGATTGTGTTTTTTTTAAAATAAGTGATAAAAATATGAAAAGGTTTAACTGACTCAGGTCTTTGATATTATTCATAATTTTTGTTTTGTTTTTACTGAAGTTCCTCAACAAAAAACATAAAAGCCTCTCAAGGTGGGAAATGTCTATAAATGAATGGACTGAAGCAATAGAAGTGCATATTATGAGCACAGGTAGAATAGATAATGGTTGATCCTTAACTGAAAGATTAAGATTGTAGTTATCAGGAAAGCATCCTCTCATGAGTCTCTAGTAGTCTTTCTCTGGAAGAAGCTCTCTGAGTAGAAGTTCCTTCCTACCAATAGTGTATGAAGTGAATGACTATGGTTAAACTATGTGTATTTGGCATAGTGAGTCCTAAGTGTGAAGTTCTGAACTTGTGGAACCAAAGTCTGTAGCTTGTTTGAAAATTTGTTATAGAAATAGCAATAGAATAGTGATAGATTTGTGATGTATTGTATGTGAGGAATTTTTATTTTATAATCATTTCACCCCAAGCAAGAGAGAAATGTTATTGGTGGATAGAGAGTTACAGTAAGAGAAAAACAAGGTGCAAAGGATGTTGAAGAAAGGATAAGAAATGGATGGGAATCAACTAGTGTAGTTAAAGAGTAAATTTCTGTTTTGGTTTCAGTTCCACCGTTTGCTTCACTCGTGGATTTGAAGCTTCCAGACAAAAATACACAGAGTCTTAACTCAATGCTCTCTCTCTCTCTCTCTCTCTCTCTCTCTCTCTCAGTTGCGTACATCACCAGGGTCACAACAACACTGGCAGCCATTGTCTTAGACCCATTTTATGGACAAAAAACCATTGCTGACGCACCAATCATCGCCGTCGGTCTCATTCTCACTCAGCATAAAATGACATGTCGAAGAATATTCCTTTCTTTGACCAAACATGTGAGGATGCAACTAACGAGATGACGAACTCTCTGGCGTGGGTTTACACACGCATTCATCACAACACAGCAGCCCAACAAGCAAAACATTTTGGACACTTTGGCTCTGGTAAGTGTGAATGTTTATCATCACAACTAGATAAAAAATGGCTACTGACATTACTTTTACACTTTTGGAGAGGAGTTTTACAACTAAGAAGTGCAAGAAAAGAAACTGTAAAGTAGAAGAGGTTGCTACATTTAACTACTTCTATAGTAAAAGAGTTGGACCTTGACACCAAACTGGTCAGTCAGTTAAGTGCCATACGTGAAACACACTTAGGCAATCATGTCTCTCTCGAGACATGACTGACTGGGCAGAAGATTATCCTGCAGTAGGTTGCCATTGCTTTCTGTGGTAGACTGGTTGCCAGCCAAGGCTATAGAACCCAATCTGTCCTGTTAGGTAACCCATAACTGGAAGGAAGAGACGGATTAATACCTTTCCCAAGGGTATTTGCACGCAAGTGAATGAAATGAATTCAACTGGAATTCGAACTCGGGTCCCCGATTTCTCGTTCTGAGTCGATATCCACTGTACCACAATGCACATCTACCAATGGGTAAATACATGTCATTGGGGTACAGAGAAAAAAGCTCATCAGAACAGTTTTCATGAAAATATTGAAAAAGAGATGGAAAAAAGCCATATCAAACCAGTAAGAAAATAACTGAAAGCGGGCTACCAAGTCATGATTGATTATTGCAGATCCTTCTTTGAATTTTATTGAGGACCTCAAGATGAATAGCAGGAGCACCCAAACAGATCTGGCAATAGTATTCAAATGGGCATAGGGTTGGATATAACTAGTAGCCCACAATGCTGCATAAACAATTTAACTTTTGTCAAGATTGGAAAGTGATTGTTTGGTAGCTCTAACTTAGATATATTTAATCAAAGTTTGGTTAGATACCTACTATTAACAGTATAGGTGCAACATTTTTGGACAACCTGAATAATAATTTTCTCATTCAAATATTCACTGAATAAGCATTTATAGTTTAAAGAAGCAAGATGCTTTAAGCTAAATTCCATCAAACCATTTTAAGGAGTCAGAGATTTAAGTCCATCTTTCCATTATATATTTAATATACTCATCTTCCATAGTCTCATAACATGGCCTTAAGGTTTCTTTTGATAATTACAACTTTCCTTTATAAAATAAAGGAGAAAAAAAGAAAAAATACTCATCATTTTTGTGAGTTTTGATATCTGATTCAAATTTTGATGCACAGATAATTTGTTTTCTCTTGCTTGATCTTCAAGTCTTGATTTCAGAGCTATTTAATAATGTCATTGCCTGAGAGATTATCTTTCGAGTTTATTCCAGATAATTGATTTAGATTTTAAGAATGGTTTCCATAGCTTAGAAACCCTCCTGGAGAATTTGTTCATACTGGCAAGACAGTCAAAGATAAGCTTTTAAAATGTCATTTAAGAAAATGGTTTGTGCAAGTCTAGCCAAAGGCATAGTGGTCATTTGTTGGCTTAGCCATCATATGAAGGGTGTGGGCTTCATAATGGAAGAAGAAAATGAAAAACAAAAATGCCTGTAAGAAGAGACAACAATGTCACAAATGTTCTAGTGATGAGTAAAAAGGTCTTTGAATGAAGAAAGGAAAACTATGCACACCTGATCCACAAATTTTCTTTTAACATCAAATGGACTTTCAAAATTTCAGGAAACATGGAAAGAAATACAAAGTGAAATGTCTATCACATTCTATTTCTATCTCGTTATATTCCTATCTATCTATCTATCTATCTATCTATCTATCTATCTACCTATCTATCTCATTCTATTCCTATTTGTCTGATTCCATTCTTATCTATCTTACTCTATTCTTATCACATTCTTTTTTATTTCATTCTATTTTTATGTATCTATTTCACTCTGTTCCTATTTATATATTCATTCCTTCCTATTTATCTATCCCATTCTATATCTATCTATCTATCTATCTATCTATCTATCTATCTATCTATCTATCTATTCTATTCTACTTTTTCCTACCTATCTATCTATCTATCTATCTATCTATCTATCTATCTCATTCTATTTCTTTTTATCTATCTATCTCATTATATATATATATATATATATATATATATATATATATATTATGCATGTTTCATGAAATAATATAGGCAAGTTTTGTCTATTTATTTTATGTAAATCTTTTTTTCATATTCTCTGATAAGCTTAATAGCATTATCATTAAATGAAGAAAGAAAATTACAATATTGATACACAATTTTTTTAATAATCCAATCTAAGCTTTCAGCTTACATAAGCCATTTTCAAACATGTCAAATTACATTATATATTATAAACATGAACAGACCATAATGACAAACTGTTTTTGTTTACATAGAAGATTTCCATGCAACAACAAACTTGAGCATTTAAGATGTTGGAAGCGAATGTCGCATCACAGCTCATGACATCACACATGACCAAGCGAGAGTGGAAACAAGAAATATTAAGTATATTAAGTTATATATTTATATCTATTTTCTCAGATCACTGATTAAAAATAGATTTAAATGAATGAATTCTGTGTGCTTTGAAGAGTACT
Source organism: Ascarosepion bandense (assembly GCA_037127315.1). NCBI lineage: Eukaryota > Metazoa > Mollusca > Cephalopoda > Sepiida > Sepiidae > Ascarosepion > Ascarosepion bandense. Next base: position 1,939,379 of record JBBBDQ010001484.1, read on the forward strand.
GTCCTTCATCGGATCTCATAAACTGGTGCAATAGAATCACAAAGAATTGTATCAAATAACATTTAATGTCATTTAATGACAGTCAACAGAACAATAAACATAGATTTGAGAATCTTATTAACCTGAAAAACTGTTTTAGAAGAAAAATGTTATAAATGTAATGCTGTTTGTCAATGAAGACTGGATGTTTACTGTATGGAAACAGGTTCTCCCATCATTACCATTTATACATTTATTTTTATTGTAGTCTGAAACAATCCTGCACATATATAAATCGAGCATCAGCCAGTGCATTGAATACTGTTGTCATATCTGGTCTGGTGCTCCTGCTATCCACCTGGGAATCCTTGACGGGGTCCAACAGAGAATCTGTAATGTCATTGATCCCAACTTTCTCATCAGCGCAATGTGGCTTCCCTGTGTCTCTTCTACAAATACTTTCACGATTTCTGCTCCGATGAACTTAGCTCACTGGTGCCACTTATTTATGAATTTACTTGAGCCACAAGATTAGCAACTAAGTCTCACCATTTTACTGTGAAAACAATAAAATGGAAATGCAAATTCTGCTCCAGCAGTTTCTTTTCTTGCGCTTTCCATCTGTGGAATTCCCTTCCATTTACTTGCTTCCTTGATAGCTACAATTTCCAAGAATTTAGATGTAAAATCAATAGTCATCTCCTATCTCACTAACCTGCCTTCCCTCTCTCATGCTTCTTTCTCCGTCCACTCCACTTTCATCAGTATTCTTATCCTTCTCTTACCCACTTCGTAATACCCCCTATAACCTGTCACTCTTTCACATAACTTACTTCCTATATAACCCCCTGCAAAACAGTGGCAGTAAAATGCCTTGCTTGGGGCTATATGATTATAAAAATAAAAAAAATTCTCTACTATTATAATGTGGACATAAAGTGGGGGATCAATTTGATATTAAAATCAATATATAAATTGATCCCTCACTTTATGAACCAAATCATTCTTCTCTTACCCATTTCGTGACACCCCCTATAACCTGTCACTCTTTCTCATAACTTTCCTCATATGTAATCCCCTGCAAAACTGCAAAACAGTGGTAGTAAAATGCCTTTCTTGGTGCAAGATGATTATAAAAATAAAAGAAAAAGATACTTTAAGAGATGAAATTAAAATGTTCCCCTTCAACAGATTTTTAAATAAGAAAAGAAATCAAAATAATAGCAAAGACATGAGAATAAAAAAAAGTTTACTAGAATTTTTACTAGAATTATTACTAGAATTATTTTAATTTCCAGCTGCACAGTAAAAATGTGCATTTGATTTATATTTAAATGCATGTTTACATGAGTAGGTTTTATGGCCAATGTTTAGTGTAGTGTTACAACATTAGGATTTTGCTGATGATACCCAGATATAAATATCTTCATGGTTGATTTATAAAGGATAATTTTGGTACGGAAAGACAATTCCAGTGTGTGGTTCATTAAAAAGTGTCTCAAAACAATTTTATGATTTCATCCAAACAATTACTGAAAATGTCCCAAAAAATACCTGTTCTGAATTTGACAATAAATGAGCAAACATAAAATCACAAATCATCATGGCTGAGGTTCTGAACATATGGGTTTTGATCAACTACAGATCATGCCAGATATGTAAATCTATCTATCTATCCATCTATCTATCTATCTATCTATCTATCTATCTATAGACATATATATATATATATATATATATATACTAAAGTGTACATTTTGGTCAAAACAAAATGCACACTTTGTAGTGGATAAAAAAATTTGTACATGTTCTAAAATATAATTTATAATAAATATTCACAGCTCTATATTATATATTGAGCACTGTTTTAAATTTATATTTTAGACGTTGTAAATTTTTCTTTGTTCCTTATTCACATGGATATATATATATATATATATAAATTGTTTAATAAACTTAGTTTTGGTCATAATAAAATTAGACCAGTGCACATGTGTATTAAAAAGTGTTCAATACAATTATAGCGTAGAATTTTTGAATATTTTTCATTTGTAAATGAGTTACTATGCAACCTAGGTTTTACCATGAGTGGTGTCTTCAGGCAATTTGCAATGACAGTTACTGCAAATCACCTAAAGACACCACTCATGGTAGAAACCTAGGTCAGATAATAACTCATTTATAAATGAAAAAAAAATACATATGTGTGTATATACATATATATATATATATATATATATTTGAAAAAAGACTAGGTATCACAGTGCATAATGTATGTCCAAGTCTATGGAGCTTTACTAGACAGTTCCTTGGATCAGCCAATATTGGATTAGCCAATATTGTTGTTGGTTTCCATGAAAGCATTTATTTGTAAAATTCCGTAAAACGCATTTATATTTGCATTTCACCAATGTATGATTCTTTAGACGATATTATAGCTTCCAAGTATGATTTCTAAGTGTGATTATTCAGATGATATAATGGCTTTTCATACTCAACTCATTTCACTTCATCCATCTATGCGATTTGCTGTAGAAGTGAAAAATAATTGTACTTTCCTTTTTGATGTATGTTTTTGTTGAATATTGTAATTGTTATGTTTATTGCAAACTTACGTTCACAAGTCTGTACAAAATTAGAATTCATTTTTCCTAAGTCCCTCAGGTTAAACTTATACCTACCTTTGTCTATTGCACATTAATGATTTGTTCTTCTTATACAGTCAACCAAGAAATTGAGAACATTCATCACATTTTGATTGACAATGGGTATTCTAGAAATGTCATAAAAAGGTAAGTTGCTTCAAAGAACTGGCTTTTTTTGGATCTAGTCTTTGTCCAATTTATTTGAAATTGGCATGGATAGATATAAATGCTTGTCAGTTTGAATACCTTCAAGTTTTATAACTGTTAGTTATCTGTGCAAACAAAAATAGAATTTAATTCATTCTCTTTGTTTATTTGGAGGGTCATGAGTAAATTTTTTTTCTTTTTTATACTCTGTTGGAACACTTAATAGCCTTTTATTCATAAATTGTGAAAATAATTTTTTTTTAAATGTTCTAATGTTTGCCTTCGTCTTTTACTATTTTTCTGTGGAAATGTTTTCTTGTTACTACAATGTTTGGTAATGTTTTTTTCTGGTAAAGTTTTGGTGAGAAAAGACAACATAAGAATAAATGCTATCTTCCTTTTCCAAATCAATAGTGGTATCAAGTCTTTGTTCAAATATTTTTGCTGCTGATAATATGGATACATTATTGCAGAACATTCTATCTATCTATCTATCTATCTATCTATCTATCTATCTATCTATCTATCTATCTATCTATCCCTACTCTGTTCATATCTATCTATCTATCTATCTATCCCACTCTGTTCATATCTATCTATCTATCTATCTATCTATCTATCTATCTATCTATCTATCTATTCCACTCTGTTCATATCTATCTATCTATCTATCTATCTATCTATCTATCTATCTATCTATCCCACTCTGTTCATATCTATCTATCTATCTATCTATCTATCTATCTATTCTATTCCATCTCTGTTCATTCTATCTATCTATCTATCTATCTATCTATCTATCTATCTATCTATCTATCTAAATATAGATAGCTGCTTTAGCTGTTTTCGTTGGCTCTTTTCTTCTCAATACTTTCTCCCTTATTTTTCTCTCCACTTTCTATTTTTTCTGTATCTTCCCTCTTTTTCTTTCTTTTCCTTTTCTTCATCTCTCATTTTATTTTTTCTATTTTCTTCCCTCTTTCTTTGTTCTTTTTTCTTCTTTTTATTGAATCCTTTTATCTTATATGAATTTTTTTTTCTAGAAATGAAAGGGAAATGCTGTTTTCATGAAATCAAAAAATTTCTAAATAACAAAAGCGTTTCTTACCATCATTATTAACTACCTGATGAGGCATTGTTCCTTGAATGTCAAAACAAAATGTACAGTTTTATAGTAGTTTTTGTCATGTTCTAACAACTTAATAATATACATATCGCACTTCCCACCTGTGGAATTCCCTTCCGCATGCTTGCTACCCTGATGGCTATAACCTCCAGTAGTTTAAATGTAAGGTCAATAGACACCTCCTAACACACTAACCCTCCCATTCTCTCCAACTTTCCCCCTATGTACATCCTAACTTGTCTATCGCCCTGTGTAACCCCCTGCACTATTGTGGCAGTGGAATGCCTTGCTTGGGGTGACATGATTAAGAAAATATATATATATATATATATATATACACATTTACTATTTACACACTCATACCCTGATTGAACACTCTGGAAGAATGGTAGACTTTGAAAAACAGTAGCTACTCTGGCATGTATGCATCGCTCATTCAGTAATGAATTAGAGCACTCTGGCTATTGGGCAACTATAATGATAATATACATGCTAAAAAGTCTGCCTTCTTCTAGTGAGTGCCCATAGCTCAGAGGTAGAATCACCGACTGACGCCAATTTGGTTGGTTTCAAATTTTTTTTTTTGTGAAATCAGATAAAACTTCTAATTTTTATAAAATGGATCCCGAAAATTAGCAACTAGTATTATCAACCCAAACAAATCAGAGATTGGTAAAATTAGTAAAGTAATATTAGAATGAACTAGCAGTATAGCCCGGCATTGATCGGGTGTAATGAAAGCTTTAAAACTAATCCATGGTCCTGGTGCTCAGACTCTTTGGACATTGGCACAAGAGACTAAAAAGCAATAGTTGTTTCCAGTTAAAGCAAAACCGTAGACTGAATAAAAAATGAATGGATGTAAGTCAAATTTTGATTTCCTGGTATCGATATCAAATTTTCTGCACTATTGTAAGAACTGCAACCTTGAAACTTCCAAATATCGTTTCTTATATGTTTGTCTATGAGTGTATCAAATTTGATTAAAATCAGACCACTCCTTCTATAACCTGATTTTTTCGATTATCGATTTCCGATATTTGTTGGGAGTACCTTGACACAAAACCTAAGAACACTCGCAGATGCTTATAGTACAACTGTGTAAATTTTCAAGAAAATCGGTTCAGCCTGTTTTGGAGTCTCTAGGTAATGGACACACACACAGACACACACACACACAGACAAAGTTCCATTTATAAATAAGTTTAGATAAACTTGCAAACAAAAAATCAACTCAAACTTATACAATGGAGTGGTACTTTGAAGTAATCAACTTGTTCAAGAATATCAAAAATAAAAACAACTATACTTTTCTTCCATTCGATATCATGAATTTTTATCTATCTATATTTAAAGAATGCTTCCATCCGGCCCTTGAATTTGCTGAATTTTATTCAGAGGTTTCTAAAGAGGAAATTAACATAATTTTGAAATGCAGAAAATCAGTTCTTATCCACGATAATGAACAATGGACTAAAAATTCAAATGATAATTTTGATTTATCTATGGGATCTCTGGATTCTGCAGAGTCTTCAGATTTATTTAGATTATTTCTTCTGTACAACCTCACGACGTTTAAAGAAATCAATTTATATAGGACTTTATAGTAATGATGGACTCATGATAGTAAATACTGGATGTAAGGTTGATAGACTTAGAAAATTAGCTTTATTTCTATACTGAGCACTGTTTTAAATTATTATTTTGAATGTTGCAAATATTTTCTTTGTTCCTTATTCATTTGGATATATATGTATATATATATATAGATATATACATATGAGTGTATGTATATATATATATATATATATATATATACACATGCATATATATATATATAAAGAAAGAGATTATATAGATATAGTTATATATGTATGAAGTATATATACAAATATACAAATACAAATATATAGCCAGAAATAGATATATAGATATAGATACAAATAATCATCCGCAGACAAATCCATCAGTACAGTGAGACATCTGATTGCTTTTAGCCAAGTTTGAAACCCGACCGAATTGGCGTCAGTCAGCGATTTTACCTCTGAGCTATGGGTAGAAGAAAGCAGACTTTTGAGTTTGATACACCATCTAAACATGCGCAGTAGTAAGAGTGTTCTAATTCATTAGTGAATAAATGATAGATATAAAGATAGATATATGTAGACACACACACATATATATATACATATATACACTATAGATATAGATAGATACTACATATATATGCATATATATACTATAGATATAGATATATACTACATATATATGCATATATATACTATAGATATAGATATATATACATATATATATATATATATATATATATATATACTACATATATATATATATATATAGGTAGGTATACATATGTATAGAGATATACATATACAGATATGTATACATATTTATCTATATCTGTATATATATGATTATATATATATATATATATATATATATATATATATATAAAACAGTAGCTATTCACCACTACTTATGCATTGTTCTTCAGCAATAAATTGAACGCTCTTGGCTGTTGGTGATAGTTTACATTGTGTTACACATCACTCAATAAGTCTCAGGCTTAAATAATAAACAACAACTTTTAAGCAAAATTAATCTTTATTCATCAACATAGTCTCCTTTTAGGTTGATACACCGATTCCAATGCTTCACTGACAATTCAATGCCTTCTTTGTAGAACAATTTGTCTTTGGTCTCAAAATACACCTCAGTTTCCGGTATCACTTCTTCATTGGAGCCAAACCTTATTTCCTGGAGCATTCTTTCAAAGATCTGCAAACAGCCAATAGTTGCTGGGGGCCAGATCTTGTAAAATAGGGGGATGCAGAATATATATATATATTGATGTAAATTAATAAATATACATATGATGAGTGTGCATGTATGTATGGCATTATTATTCAGGTGTTAATAAAACAGTACTCAGTTCATGAACAGAGCTGTACTATACATATATTCATAAATATATACATTATCCTATGTCTATGGCATGACTCGGAGTTTTATGTGTCATGCAGTCATCACATGCATATTTCAAACTGACAGTTTAATAAATTTGAATTTAAGTTCACTCTTTGTTCATGGGAATTATAAAGTTGTTATAGTATATATATTATGGCTGACCACTCATATTCAGCAATATCTGTATACCAAGGCAGCTAGTGAGGACCCATTGCAGATGTCTGGCACACTTGGTGTTTATACTACAACAATGCTGAGCAGACCTTAGTTACAGTTTCTTAGTTATCTAGCATGAACAACAGTTTGAACAAGGCCAGGATGCTCAAACCCTTGGTCACGATGACTTGTGACTTCAAGCTAGCATAGCCATCAACAGCTCCTCAAAGAAAGTCATCTGCCCAATTTTACTCACAAAGCTTGGGTCAACACTTGGTATGGTTTTTCAGGCACTTACCATTTGTGGCGTATGCTGGGATTGCCTCATGCAGACTGATAACATCAAGACATCACTTTCCTGATAAATTGACTATGGTGAGTCATGGTCAGAAAGTGAACTTTCTAATGTTCCACATGCCAATTATATCTACATGTGTGTGTGTGTGTGTGTGTCTGTGTGAATGTGTGTGTGTGTGTCTGTGTGAATGTGTGTGTGTGTGTGTGTGCTTGCATGTGCTTGTGTGTATGTGTGTGTGTGAATTGTCTCATTTCCAAATTTTAGCAAAACCATAAGAGATTCAAGTACTGTCACTGAATCTCATATTTTGTCTATTGACACATTACAGATATTTGAATTTTTGCATATATATATATATATATATATATATATAAAACCAACCAGCAATGTAATATGAGATGAGAGGTATTCTTTGAATTAACAGACGGTAAATTACCTTTTAAAAATGACATTTTAAAGGTTCAACTTCAGAATATGATGAACATTTTTTTCTCCTTACAATAAACAGTTAAAAATTGGCAAAATATATTATAGCCAATAAGCATGAGAATAAAAATTTTAGATGCATTAAGAGCCTACAAGATTATAAATATGAATCAGTTATTGCTTACTAACTTGTCTCTCAGTGAACTTTTAACCAGGGTTGTTTGTTTGATCATTTGTTACACAAACGAAACTGACATCCTCACACTTAAGTAATTACTCAAATCTTTCACATATTTATTCAATCATTTAACTGACATCCTCACACTTAAGTAATTACTCAAATCTTTCACATATTTATTCAATCATTTAACTGACATCCTCACACTTAAGTAATTACTCAAATCTTTCACATATTTATTCAATCATTTAACTGATATCCTCACACTTAAGTAATTACTCAAATCTTTCACATATTTATTCAATCATTTAACTGATATCCTCACACTTAAGTAATTACTCAAATCTTTCACATATTTATTCAATCATTTAACTGATATCCTCACACTTAAGTAATTACTCAAATCTTTCACATATTTATTCAATCATTTAACTGACATCCTCACACTTAAGTAATTACTCAAATCTTTCACATATTTATTCAATCATTTAACTGACATCCTCACACTTAAGTAATTACTCAAATCTTTCACATATTTATTCAATCATTTAACTGACATCCTCACACTTAAGTAATTACTCAAATCTTTCACATATTTATTCAATCATTTAACTGACATCCTCACACTTAAGTAATTACTCAAATCTTTCACATATTTATTCAATCATTTAACTGATATCCTCACACTTAAGTAATTACTCAAATCTTTCACATATTTATTCAATCATTTAACTGATATCCTCACACTTAAGTAATTACTCAAATCTTTCACATATTTATTCAATCATTTAACTGATATCCTCACACTTAAGTAATTACTCAAATCTTTCACATATTTATTCAATCATTTAACTGACATCCTCACACTTAAGTAATTACTCAAATCTTTCACATATTTATTCAATCATTTAACTGACATCCTCACACTTAAGTAATTACTCAAATCTTTCACATATTTATTCAATCATTTAACTGACATCCTCACACTTAAGTAATTACTCAAATCTTTCACATATTTATTCAATCATTTAACTGATATCCTCACACTTAAGTAATTACTCAAATCTTTCACATATTTATTCAATCATTTAACTGATATCCTCACACTTAAGTAATTACTCAAATCTTTCACATATTTATTCAATCATTTAACTGATATCCTCACACTTAAGTAATTACTCAAATCTTTCACATATTTATTCAATCATTTAACTGATATCCTCACACTTAAGTAATTACTCAAATCTTTCACATATTTATTCAATCATTTAACTGACATCCTCACACTTAAGTAATTACTCAAATCTTTCACATATTTATTCAATCATTTAACTGATATCCTCACACTTAAGTAATTACTCAAATCTGTCACATATTTATTCAATCATTTAACTGATATCCTCACACTTAAGTAATTACTCAAATCTTTCACATATTTATTCAATCATTTAACTGACATCCTCACACTTAAGTAATTACTCAAATCTTTCACATATTTATTCAGTCATTTAACTGACATCCTCACACTTAAGTAATTACTCAAATCTTTCACATATTTATTCAATCATTTAACTGACATCCTCACACTTAAGTAATTACTCAAATCTTTCACATATTCAGTCATTTAACTGACATCCTCACACTTAAGTAATTACTCAAATCTTTCACATATTTATTCAATCATTTAACTGACATCCTCACGCTTAAGTAATTACTCAAATCTTTCACATATTTATTCAATCATTTAACTGATATCCTCACACTTAAGTAATTACTCAAATCTTTCACATATTTATTCAATCATTTAACTGACATCCTCACACTTAAGTAATTACTCAAATCTTTCACATATTTATTCAATCATTTAACTGACATCCTCACACTTAAGTAATTACTCAAATCTTTCACATATTCAATCATTTAACAATAGTTTGTTTGCATGTGTCAACATTCAAAACTTACATCCTGCACCTTTATGAGGTTGACAATTTATACACGCATAAATCACTGTAACCTTGTGTCACGTAGATCTGCACAAAGACATAGACACATTTTCCATTTAACCTATACTAATGCAATTCATTTGGTTGTACTGTTAAAAAACAGATACACAAAATATTTCATGGGAAGTTGTTTGCAATTGTTTTCGTTTGGCTGGAAAGAAAATAATATTTAAATAAAAGTAATTAAAATTTGTAGATCCGTGTCTTTATGCTTTGTTTATACATGCTTATACCACTACAAATCACTGTCTCTGATGTGGGTCGGGTTTCAATGCTGGCTAGAAGCAATCGAATATCTAACTGTACTGATGAGCTGTGATACTTCAAAACAAATCTATCTGCAGATGACTATATGTATATATATATATATATATATATGAAACTATCTATCTATCTATCTATCTATCTATCTAAACAGAACCGTGGCTGATGCTAAAAAAACAGTGGGGACAGAGAAAATTGCTCGGATTTATTAGTTGACAATGTGATGATGTCATCAGTATCATCCATTTCCAGAAACTATGATTTTTGCGGATTTTCAGCTATTCCAATGGAAATTAGGCACAGAACGTGAACAAAAGCAGGAAATCGGGTCAGACTTTCTGAGTATAACCAGTCTTTTCTCCCAAAATTAATAAATAAACAAACAGATTTTTACTGCGTTCATTCTAATATTTTCTTTGTTTTTCTTTCTTTCTTTCTTTCTTTGGGAATTGTTTAGCTTGATTTCTGATGACATTTTTCCTTGCCCGAATTTTCATTATGATTGTACGGTAGTTAGATACAGCCATGTATGTAAATATATCTATCTATCTATCTATCTATCTAAATAGATAGGTTGATAGATATTATTATTGTTATAAATTCCTTTGTTTTTCATGTATATGTGAGGCATTCAGTTATATGTATGTTGGCGCTAATTTTGGATTAAGAATGTAATTGATTGTATCCTCCTGAATTGATTGTATCCTCCTATATTGATTGTATCCTCCTGAATTGATTGTATCCTCCTGAATTGATTGCATCCTCCTATATTGATTGTATCCTCCTGAATTGATTGTACTCTCCTGTATTGATTGTATCCTCCTGAATTGATTCTATCCCCCTGTATTGATTGTACCCTTCTGAATTGATTGTATCCTCCTATATTGATTGTATCCTCCTATATTGATTGTATCCTCCTGAATTGATTGTATCCTCCTGTAATGATTGTATCCTCCTGTATTGATTGTATCCTCCTATAACGTTTGCATCCTCCTGAATTGATTGTACCCTCCTGTATTGATTGTATCCTCCGGAATTCATTATATCCTCCTGAATTGATTGTACCCTCCTGTATTGATTGTATCCTACTGAATTGATTGTACCCTCCTGTATTGATTGTACCCTCCTGAATTGATTGCATCCTCCTGAATTGATTGTACCCTCCTGTATTGATTGTATCCTCCTGTATTGATTGTACCCTCCTGAATTGATTGTATGTTCCTGAATGGATTGTATCTTCCTGCTTTGATTGTATCCTCCTGAATTGATTGTACCCTCCTGTATTGATCGGTATACTCATGTATTCGCATGTTGGTATTGAAATCCAAATGATATATGCCGGCATATGTATGTAACGGTTTTATATGATATATGTAATTTGAATAATGCCATGTCATTTGATGTAAAAAAGTGAACACTTGTATGTTTACATGATAGCATTTTTCTTCTATATACACCTATAAGTTTTTCTAAGTGAGTACATGGATGGAGAAAAGTGAGAGTGCACACAAATAAGAAATTGATACGTATATGTAGAAAAGTTTATGTGTTTATGTACATATATATATATATATATATATATATATATATACATACACAGGCAGAAGTGTGTATTTGTAGGCAGATATATTTGTGTATGTGCATGTTTGTGTGTAAATATGTAAATACATGCAAACCTTCTGAGTATATGTGAGGTTTGTTAGTACAGTTGTATAAATATGCGTTAATGTTATTTTTACACATATAAGTCTGGTTTTCATATGTGAGTGTGTGACACAATAGTTATATGTTGATATGTATGTATGTATGTATGGGTAGGTGTGCACATAGACAAATTTGTATATACATATATAGGTAGGAACATATGTGTATGGGGATATACATGTGTATGTCTGTAAGTGTGTAAATATATGTATTCTCTGAGTATATGTGAGGTTTGTTAGTATACTTGTGCAAATATGTGTTGGTATTATGTATACTTGTATAAATCTGGTCTTCATAAATATGTATTTGAGTGTAAGAACACAATATTTATATGGATGGAGGTCTGTATGTGTGTATATGTAGATGTATGCAAAGATGCATTTGTATGTGCATATGTGGAAGTATAGGCATATGTGTATGTGTATGTAAGTGAGTATATGTGATAGTGTTAATATGTAGGGTTATATGTGTATACATATTTACGTGTCTGTGTGTGAGCACGTAATGAGTTTATGGTCATTATTTCAGACCATTGAACTCTTCTCACCCGATCTAATTATCTCCAAAGGAGATAAAGCCAATGTTTCCGTTCTAGTTCATGTTACTTGATTTCCATTTCATTTTAAAAGAAGTGTTTATTCTGGGGAAAATATTTGTACCTAATGGAATAAATATAGTGTGGCCTTGAAGTGTAGGGAGCTGGTTAATGTTTCTTTTCTTTGGCCTTGTGTCTTTCTTAACCGAACTCCCTACAGCTGACAAGTTTTGTGTTGAATAATAAGAAGGGTTTTCATCAGAAGGTTGGTCGTCAGCAGTTGGAATGTGTGGATTAGTGTAGAAGAGTGGAATAATAAAATATACTCTTTGAATGTAAAATAGAAATTTATTAAATGAAGGAATAACAAGAGTTGGAGAAATTAATGTTCAATTATAAACCATAGTAAGAAGTTATGAGTAAAGTTCGTGTTCAATGATGAGGTTGTTTGTAGCAGTAATTGTTGAGATAGAAAAGGAGAAAGAGAGAGAGAGAGAGAGAGAGAGAAAGAGAGAGAGAGGACAATGTCTGGGTCACTTGAAGTTGAGAGTTACATCTTTCATGTGTATCAGCAACCTGCCTCGTTTGAAATGACCACTGTGACAGGTTAGAGACCATCCTTAAATATTGAATAGTCATATGGTGTGGATCACAGAATGATCTTTTCTTTAGATATGGAAAAACCATTTCTCTGATATATTTTGAATTTTGCAATCTGATGACCAATCAGGATCCAGAGTTCTGCTTGAGGTCCGTGAAAGGAATTTGATATTTACTTATTTTTGGTTTACCTCCGGAACTTCTGTGGTCATCCCAGATGTACAAAGACCAGTTTTGGTCATTTGTTTACTGGAGCTCTGAAGACAAACATTCGGTCCCTCACTTGCTCGGTATCACCACAGCCTGATGAACTGAGCAAATTTAGCTCATAGATATGAATTATAATTTATAACCACTCTTAATGATGTGTGAGTTTTTCTTTATATATTCATATATGATAGAATAAAGAACAATGTAGAAAACGTGTCTCCATCTAACATGTTTTACTTTTAGTAAAAATTCTTCTAAGATTAGACTGAATATGAAAAATGATTTTTTGTTAAAGAGACAAAGATACTGAAATATTGTTTTGGTTGATTTTTATTCATCAGATATATGTCAGGTGGAATAGAGCAGTTGACTGTTATTTTTAAATGTATGTATGTGTAAAAATTTTGTAAGTGTTTGTGAGGTAATGTAAGGATAATGACAAGGTAACACACATGTCATTTTTAACAAAGCAAGATAAGAAAGATAAGGAATTTATTTACAAATTTACATATTTGAAGCTTCAGTAGCTTGTTTCAGGACAAGTAATCAAACATTGCATTGTGGTGCATTGGATATCGGCTCGGAATGAGAAATTGGGGAGCCGAGTTTGAATTCCAGCTGAATTCATTGCATTCACTTACGCTCAAATACCCTTGGGAAAGGTATTAATCCGCCTATTCCTTCTAGTTATAGGTTAAATAACAGGACAGATTAGGTTCTGTAGCCTTGGTCGGCAACCAGTCTACCGCAGAAAGCAATGGCAACCTACTGCGGGATAATCTTCTGCCCACTCAGCCATGTCTCTTTCAAGACATGATCGCCCAAGCGTGTATCACGTATGGCACTCAACTGACTGAATCAAACATTAAAGGTTTCGATCAATTGATCAAAGAAAAGAAAATGTTCATGTTAAGTCATCGTACACAATATTTCAAAATGCTTAAAACAAATTAAGAGATTTTGTTTCTCACATAAAAGTTATACAGTTCTATTCAACATAAATAAAGATATAATGTAAGGTACTTAGCATAGGAGTTAAATAGAGCTCTTTGAAATTAGCCATCTCTCATTAGAGGCTGATAATGTATCAGTGTGTAATTTGATACCGGCATTATTCAGACATGTGGGACTCTGATTTTCTTTCTCTCTTTCACCTTTCTTATCTTCTGTCTCTACTTTCTTTTTGTTAACAGTGAGTAACTGAAGAGGAAGGACGAGAAATAAAGAAAGCAGAAAGAGAAAGAAAGTGAGGGTCTATTGAATGCAGGTCCCCAGGACATTTCTCTCTGATCTGCAGCCTGAGAAACTTCTGCTACATTGTGACTGATTATTCTCTATGTTCTGTGTGCTTTTCTTTAATTTATATTAAAAAAAATTGACATTGGCTCATTACTTTTTCTTAGTTTGCAATTTGTTCCCTTTTTCTATTGGTCAGAATAAATTTCACACAGGCTCGCAAAACTTTGCCTTGGTCTTTCTTCACCCTTGGTCTTTTCTTCATGGGTTGCTATTTTTGCCGATGACCATGCATTCGCTTTTCTTGCAGTTTATTTGTAGTACTGTAATATAGCAATCTGGCCCCACCCGAGGAAGGTTGATGCAATCGATGGTGTTTCCCGTCGGTGAAGGGGTCGGCGAACGACAAGACAGGTGTTTGAGAAATACATCCTGTCGGGGCCTGGAGCGGATGTCGCAGGGTTATGACTCGGGCTCGTTTGACCTTATTTCCGACAGCGGCGGAAATGACTATGGAGGCAAACAGAACAGGTGTCTCTTGGAATTACGTAGGCGTTGCATGGGCGAGGCAAAACCGGAAGGAAAAGTCCCAGTTCTAGAAGACTATAAAAAGACCTCGACACACGGATTCGCCAGCGAGAACGGCCAGTGAAAGCAGAGAGACACCACAGGCAAGACTACACTCCTGTCGAGCCATTCTATGTGTGCTCTCACTCTTCCATTCTCTGTTCCACACGGGTTCATCGTCAGGAATAAAGATATAACCTTATATTTTTATATATGCGTGTTCTCGTTGTTTGTCGTCGTACGGCGATATATAACAGTACTTTCATGTCACTCTCTTCAGCTACCCTCTATTCCTATAGAGGGTAGCTGAAGAGAGTGACATGAGAGTCTTGTAGTTTCTTTTCCATGTCTGCAGTCATCACTGTATTGTCTGCATATCTTATGTTGTTCAAATTGTGGCCTCTGATGACAAATCCTGGTATAACATCTAGGGTCCTTAAAATATTCTTGCTGTACAAGTTAAATAGCTCCTGTGAAAAGACACATCCTTGTCTTACACCCCTTTCTATCTTTGTATATCTGCTGAATTCATTATCTGTCCGTATGCAGACAATTTGCTGCCAGTAGAGATACTTACCCTAATGTCTTTCCCAAATATGTTGAGGATGCTGAGTATCTCCATCAATTCTTTGTGGTGTATTTTGTTGAACATCTTTGCATAATTGATAAAGCACAGGTACAAATATTTCTTCATTTGTATTGCACTTTCATAGAGCATCATAATCATAAATATGGTTTTCATTGTCTCAGTTTCTTTGACAAACCCGCACTGTTCTTGTCCTATCTCTGGCCTGATTCTGCTTCTTGCTCTATTCATCAGTATTCAGACGATCATTTTTGTAATATGACTCATTAAACTGATAGTTCTGTGTAGTTTGCATTGTTTACACCTGGCTTCTTAGGCAGTGGTATGAAAATAGACTTGCATAGGTCACCTGGCATTATACCACTTTTATAAATCTCATTTCTGTAATTTTCTCTGTCAAATTCTTCCAGGGCTATCAGCAGCTTTATTAAAATGCTGTCTGGACCAGCTGCTTTGTTTCTATTCAGTTTGGACAATGCATCTTCCACTTCAGACTTTAATATTTCCAACTGTCCTCATTTTTGTGTATTATTGGTTGCTCTCTCTTTAAAAAAAAGTAATTTTATTTCTCTTTTGATCATTTTCTTTGAACAATTAACACCTTCCCAATTTTCAAATGTCCACAGATGTAAAGAATGGTTATTATGTTCACTACTTTTTGTTGGACAAAGAAGAGACACTGGTGTTTCATTTTGGTGGGAAACTTTATTTCACCTTGTCAGGATAACCAGAGAAAGTGAGACATTTATGTTTATCTTCTGTTTGTACCTTAGTCAGACATACTTGTTCTTGAAGTAATGCATTCATTTATCTGTTTATGGATACATTCAGATTATTGTAATATTTTTTTTATAACTAATATGTACTTAAAAAATTGTTTTAATGTTTATAAGTGTTTATCTCGTTTTCTTTTCTGTCTATTCTGCATCAATATATAAATAAAGTGATACTAATATTAGTACCTGCTGAGTAGTAAAAGATTAATATACTTTCTAGCACTAAATAGTTAGTAAATAATGACTGGAACATAAATAATTTTAATAAGTGGTGACTAACATATCAGTATATTTTGTGACTTGCAAAATAGCTGTTAACTGTCTGTGTGTTTGAATATTTTTCCGACACAAATAATATGAGGTAAATGGTACATTGCAATATGGCTTAACTTTTACTTTATCTTTTTACTTCTCCAATTCTCATGTTTGAATTCAGTGCTGGCGACATAAGACCGCCTCATTCTGTGAGTGCAAGCTGGTTGTTAGCTTACTGCTAGATTATATCCATTACTGTTAGTTGGAGGTTGGTAGTGGTCATAGTACCAATAACTAATTTTGGACTTTGTCCAAATTGCCTTTTTGTACTCGTTTTTTTTGTCTCACATTGTAGGTCATATTCCTTCTTGTCTAGTCATTCCTTTAATATAAAAGATATACAAAATGGATGAGGAAAAACTGCCGCTGTGCTGGAGGTGAACATATTTCCCCAGCTTATTTTAAAGCCGACCCAGTTTTCTTTCTGTGTAATTAGAGTTAGAGGGTAACCTGAAAATAATGACCTCTCAAAAGACTAAATTTAACTTAATGGTCTCCAAGTTACCTCTTGGAGCTGTCCAGGAGGTGAGAGAAATAATTATTTTTCTCACCGATGGACAAACCGTATCATAGGTGGAGAGATAACTTGTTTGGAGAATGTCTGTGCCTCGGCAAAAGAAATTGTCACAACTTCTGCATGAGAAACTATTTGTAGACAGCAAGCTGTCACAGTTTCTGCATTGTTTGTAGTATTTAGCTGGAGAAAGCAACAAGGATGGCATTGTATGTCATGTTTTTTCCAGTATGTGCCAGCTGAATATGACCCTGTTTAAGCTGTCGTGAATAAAGATGCACCCATCAAAAAGCTGGTTGAAATAGCAGAAAACCTGACAGACAACTTATGGATGCACTGATTCCTTCCCACTGTACAAATGTCAAGGCCAGATCCTCTGGTTAAAGGCAGTGAATGTTAGTAGCTAGAATAAACGACTTAGGGAGAAGGTTGCAGATAATTAGCCTTCTCTGTTCCCAAAGTAGAGATCACGCAAAAGCTAGTAGCAAAAACCAGTGTGTTACTTACACAGGAGATTTTGGGATAAGGATATTTACTGTAAGCGTCACTGTTCATTCAAATTGAAACAGGGAAAACACTAAGTTGGCACCCTGGGTGACTCTTTGCATTAGTCTGGGAGAAGTTTGTCACTGTTTATTTGTTTGAGACTGCCCTTCTAGTATAGATTTTCTTGTGCACATGTGTCTTTATTAATCCATAACCCTAAGGCAGACAAGTTAAAGGGTCCTCATAAACTTACCCTACAGACTATAAATATTGCTCATCCAGACTTATGGTCAGAGGTGCCTTACATTAGATTTAAGTTTGTGATGGGTTTTTACCCATTTCTTTATCTTAGCAAATGTAGAGAAGGCTATACTAGTGGTAGATATTTAATGCAAATATGATCTTCTCATTAATATTCACAAATGTTGTCTGACTAAGAGAAATGTTCAGTTGTCAGGAGCCATTCATAATGTTATTCCATTATGTCCTGCCATGCTTAACATGGAAGATAACCCAACATTTGCAAACTTTTTAAAAGTTTGACAACATTACCAGACTGTCTTTTCACAAAGGATAATACACACTGTCAGATACCACATTGCAACTGGTAGCTCTCCTGTTCAGAACCGTTCTCATCATCTAGTATTGGAAAAAAGTGAGCATAGCTAAAGCTGAATTTAGCCAAATAATGGAACTGGATATTATCTGTCCATCAAAGTACATTCCTGTAGTGATTATAGAGTACTCAACTTTGTCAGTAAGTATGGTGGTTACACTATTTCTCACATACATGATCAAATGGCTAATGTAAGACACATCTATATTTACTAAAATTAGACCCTATCAGGCCTACTTTCAAATTTCTGTAGAGTCCAAACACATTCTAAAAACTGTTATAACAGTGCCATTTGGACAAATAACCATAGTGCAGAGTTTTCAAATATTTATCAATCACATATTACACAGCTTACATTTTGTCTGTTCTAAATGTGGACAGTGTCTTCAAAGTCATTTACTGCGTGCAGGAACATATCTCATAAGTGCAGTTCTTTTTTGAGTATTTTGAAAAGAAATATTGGTTGTTATCAAACCTGCAATGTGTGAGTTTGATAAATCTGATGTAATTTCCCTAGATCACTGCATTAATTCTGCTGGAATTTGTTCTTCCTTTTCTAAAGTAGTGTCATTTTCTGACTTTCCTGTCCTAGAAGTTGTGACAGTTTTTAAGGATTGAAATTTTTGAAGGTCCCTATCGAACTGCACACAAGTCATAAAACCTTTGATGGGCATTTTAACTAATGTCAAAAATTGTGACTTAATTTGTCACATCTGCCTTGGCAGCTTTTTACCAAATTAAGGTTCTATTGTCCCAAGCAGTTGAATTTTTGCAGATAATTATACATAAGGTATTGTGTTTGGCACTCAATGCCTCTAATGGCATAGGTGCAGTTCTGCAGCAGAAAGTTGATGACTACTGGAGACATATTTCTTCCTCCAAGAAACTGACATATACTGAATCTATGTGATAGTGATTTAGAAGCTAACTTCTCATGGTTTATTTAGATTTCTGCTATTTTCAACATTTTTATAAAGGGTAGACTTTCTATTTAGTGATGGACACCAAGCCCTTGTTGGGCACTTTCTAGTCAAACTCTGACAGATACTCATTATGGGAAACCACACATTAGAATTTCTGTTGCAATTCATTTTGGATATCCATTTCATCAAAGGAACTAACAACATACCTGCAGATGCCTTGTCTCATGGCATCAACATATTTTTGCTGAAAATGTGCTTGGAATGAGCCATTATAAGAAGAACAGGCAAAGAGTCAGCAACTACAGCAGCTTCTATGAGACAACCACACATCCTTGATATTTTCAAGAATATGTGTTCCAGACACAGTGTTGGAAACTGTGTGAATACCAACACCAGACAATTATGTTCATTTGTGTCAGAATTAATGCAAGACACATTGTTCCTCTCCATATATAATTTCTCTCACTTTGGTACTCATGCTGCAATACCTCTGATCATAGATAGATTTGTTTAGCCATGCATGAAAACTGTCATTCAACAGTTGTGTCCCATGTCAGAAAGCTAAAGTTCTGGCTTTAGCTTAACTTCTCACCTCATGAGACCTTTCCATTCCCCAATCAGTGGCTTGTGTATGTGGGCATCCTCATGTCTCTTCTACAAATATTTTCACGACCTCTGCTCCAATGAACTTGGCTTATTAGTGCCCCCTATATATATAAATTTACTCGAGCCACATGATTAGCAACTAGGTCCCTATGAAACCAATAAATTGTAAATTCAAATTCTACTCCAGCAGCTTCTTTTCTTATACTTCCCGCCTGTTGAATTCCCATCCATTTACTTGTTTTTCTGACAGCTATAATCTCCAAGAATTTAAATGTAAAGTCGATAGTCGTCTCCTATCTCACAAACCTGCATCCTCTCTCTCATGCTCCTTTTTTCATCCACTCTACTCTCGTGAATATTCTCATCCTTCTCTTATGCACTTCCTGACACCCCCCCACTACAACCTGTCATTCTTTCTCATAACTTTCCTCCTATGTAACCCCCTGCAAAGCAATTGCAGTAAAATGGCTTGCTTGGGGCGATATGATTATAAAAAAAAGAATACACATGCTAGCACCAAATAGCAAGTAAACAATAATTGGCACATAAACAATGGTAATATATATACATATATATATGCGTGTGTGTGCATCTGAGTGTGTATATATATATATATATATATATATATATATACATTCATTCATATATATATGTATATATATATATATATGTATATAAACATATATATATATATATATATATATATATATATATATATACATACATTCATATAAATATACATATTCATGACTGTAAATATATATATATATATATATATATCTATATATTCATATATATATATGAGAAGTGTATATAAATCCCAGTATCAAAAACATATCACTGTTAGAGAGGCACTATATATAAAATTATTCTCTCTTACAATGAACTGTACATAATGTAATAGTAGAAACAGATAATTGAATGTTTTTTAATCTAAAAAGATACTCACCCACTTTTGGCTTACATAATCCATTTTTAAAGATGTCAGTTACATTATAATATAACAATGCATGGACAAAAAATTCTGACAGTAATAATGACAAACAATAATAATGAAATAAACAGACAAAACTTGTTTCTATTATTTAATGAAACACGTATCAATGAAAAAATGCTACCTAAATATACACAATACATATATATATATATATATTACTGATATGTCCTGGAAAGGGGTATATATATTATTCGTATTTAGTTAAGTGGTTTTGGCAAATGTAATGAGGTAGGGCAATGTAATGGACTGATACTTGTCGTAGTTGTATGCAGTATGCTTAGGCGTTTGCTTATGCAATAGGCATAGTCAATAGGTTTTCCAATAAGTGATGTCCTAGGCATCCTCGCCTAGGACATCACTGTATTTATGGCTGACACATGCTAATCATATTAATATGAGGGGGAACCCAGTTGTATGCATTTTCATTATATCAATTATATATAGGAAACTAGTAGTAGGAAACTACCAATGGTACACTAAACTAGAAAAAGTGCTCCGTACCATAAAAGGTGGTAGAGCTAAATATAATCAACATATAGGTCGTTCCTAAAACCAGAAACCAGCCAGGACTTGAGTTTCATGCACATATGTGCAATTATCAGGCTGCTGGAATGCCAGGCTAAGCAACTCGGGAATAATTAAAACCCAGAAGACTGTAAGATAGTAAAAAACACAGGGGTATTGGCAGCATGCAATCTGATAGAAAGCAATAGCCAAATTTGAATAAGATGCAAAAATAGCCATAAATGCTCTGAGAGAGGAGGGGAAAAAACTTTATTTTTTAGTCATTATATTACCTCTCCTTTATTTTATGTTCTAGAGAAAACTTCTTTTATTTGAGTTTGTGATTTAATTTAAAAATGCCATAAGATTTGAATTGTAACATTGTAACTTACTATTACACTTCATTTCCGTTCAAATTTGAATTCTAGTCTTTAGCATCAGTTTTCATTGGCTTAAATTCAGATAGGATTGTTTCTGAGAGAATTACTTGAGAGAATTATTCCAAGAGCATTATTGTGTATTATTTGAGAAACTCATTTTGAGTACTGATTTTAAGTGAGGATACCAAAATATTATAACTTGCAAATAGCGTGTTACCAAAAGTTTCCTTCAGAATAACATTATGAAAAACTATTGTTATAAGAAATATGTTAATGAAAAATTTCAAGCAGACTAAGTTTATCACAACTTGCTGCATTTTACTGGCTCAAATAAAAGGGACAACAGCAAGTATTTCTCATATGCACATATATGCAAATCTAAAATATATATCAAAATACAAAATCATTGCTACAATTCAGTATACTTCATTGCTACATTTCACTGACCCATATGGAAATTATGTCTATCAACTTTTCCTCACACACATACATACACATATTAACTAATGTTACAGTCCAACATACACCTAGAGGGACAAGTGTTTCTATACAAGCATACAATATTACACACTTTGCCATCCAAAATATTACTTGCACTTATATTTAAAAATTAACTATTGCTTTAAAATATGTGACAAGTATCTGACCAATAATAACAAATCCCAAATTCTATGTAAATTTGGTTCTTTATTTTTCTCTTGATCTCTGAAGAATTTTTACTGAAATTGAGTCAAGTTTGATTGAAATACATTTCCTATTTGTTCTTTCTTTATTGTATTATCTCGTTGAATTCCATTCCATATATGAAGGAAAGATTCATTTTCCTATTTGTGTTTTCCTCCATTATGGGCATTATTACATCCATGATATAATAACACCTTATTTCATGAATGGAGCAGAATTGCTGAAAGAAAAGGATTGAAAAACATGCTTTGTTCTCAGTGAGTGTTTTATAGCACAAAGTATATATGCATACATGTCCCACACAGATAAACTGCAACACATGGCTACAAAAAAAGCAGTGTGAATAGAGAACAAAAACATAGGGTCATATCTATAATCTGAAGAATTTTCTGTGTTTCTGGAGAAGCCATACTTAGATTCCAGCTTTGAAAATGCTGGGCTTATCTATGTGACTAGTAAGGACATATTCCACAAAAAGAAAACTGAGTTGTATGTTTTTCCAAATATGAAGACTGTATGCCAGAGATATTTTCTATATCTTGTGAAAATATATTTCCATAGAAAAATAATATGATTGACTTGTAAGTCCTGGAAAATGACTAAGCGACCATCACATCACCCATGTGAGTTCATCTCCACTAAAGGAAGATTTTGTATGCTTACACTGGGAATCTATGGAACTTTCTATTTGTCTTGGGTGAGATATATTGACGTTATTCTTACCAGTCACTTTTAGTTTCTCAGGGATTTTAGAACCACTTGTTTATTATTTCTCATATATCTGCTTTTCCAATCAATAGACTAAACTCATGACTAAATATTTCATGAAAGAAATTACATTTAACACTACTAGTGTAATAAAAAGTGTATAGAATTAAGATGAAAGAAATACAGTTAAAAATATTCATAATAAAAATGTTTCTTTATAATAGATTCACCTGCCATTAACCTACTTTTTATTGTTTGAATTACAAACCGAAAGAGACATCAATTCTTGTTTTTATTCTTTTTACAGCATATAGTATTTAACTGATTCTCTTATCAGCCATTATAGTTTCAAGTATCTAAATGTCTAAAGGGAATGCAAAAACTAGAAACTTTCAGGAAAAGGCTATCTCCGTTGACAAAGAGAATAGTCAATGATGTTTGATGTTGGACATAATGTGATAAAATTACACTTGCATCTTTTCTTTTTAATTATCCATTTTCAACTAGATTCCTCATCTTTGAGTTTCTTAATCAACTTTTAGGCCAAATAGCCTTTGACTGTCAAAAGAAGCAAAGTGAAGTAAAATAGAGCTCCTAAGTAGGCTTGAAATTGCATCCTAACTGATAATCCACACAAGTTGCTCTCCTTGGATATTTTCCAGAATGAAGGTACAGTCTTATCCAGTAGAGATCATTAATGTGATGTTCACCTGTAAAAACTTCAAAATGAGTTTTGGGTTTAAATAAAACACAAAGGGTTGATAAGTTCAATTAAACTGCTCAGTTTCATTAGGTATAGATTTATTAAAATGCAAGGCAATCTTCCTATTTTTAAGTAAAAAAATACCATAAATAACTGTGTTATTATATATATATATATATATATATATAGTCATCCGTAGACAGATCTGTTTCACTGTATCACTGCTCATCAGTACGGATAGACTCCGATTGCTTTTAACCCAGGATTAGAACCCAACCGAATTTGTGTCAGTCAGCAATTCTACCTCTGGGCTATGGGCGTTCAGTAGAAGAAGGCAGATTTTTTAGCATGTATATTGTCATTATACATGCCCAATAGCCAGAGTGCTCTAATTCATTAATATATATAATATAATATATATATATATATATATATATATAAAAGTAAGAATAAGAAGAAATTGGATAAAAATCCACAGTTCATAGCATTTAAATTTTAAAGGTGTTCAAGTAGAGCAATATATTAACATAATATTTTTATTATTTTGATATTTTATGATTTTAACTCTCAGAAAAAAAAGTAACAAATTGTTTTTAAATTTCCATAAGAATCATTTTTATTACCAGTTACAACAACTGCTTGACAAAGTACAATTTATAGTACTGAAACATGAAATCTTTTCTATAATGTGAAATTTTATTATAATAAAAATATAATATATATATATATAAATAAATTAAAAAAGGATTAATTCAATGATGTTGGATGATCATTTTGATATGAAAATCCCCACGGGGGATAACACATCACCTCAGCAACAGAAAAATCCTTTCAGAAACTGGAGAAAAATCAGTCTAATTTTCCTTTTTAAATAGATTTTCAAAGAAATTAAAAAAGAAAAAAAAAAGAAAATGAAAAAGAAAAAGATAAAACAAAATAAAATCAAATAAACAAGAAAAGAAAAAATTGACATCGTCTGGGTTCACAAAAAAAGGAAAGAGAATTGTAACTTAAAATTAACGGACGGCCGGGTTGAATTGATGTAAGGTTAAGCAACACGGAAAAAAGGTGGGAGATAAGAGAGATAAAGGATGGAAGGGAGGGAAAAAGAAAAGAAAAGAAAGAAAAAAATTTTTATATATTACAGACGCTGGACATTTTCAAAAACCTAACTTCCCAAAAACATTGAAGTATTAGAAAAAGGCTTTTACTTAAAAAGGCATAATTATTTTTAAAGGGAATAAAAAGATATAGGATTTAAATTAAAATTTTTTTTAAAAAATTAGGTCATTTGATTTAAACTAAATAAAGACACCACTAGGTAAAAAAAAAAAAAAAATTCATTTACAATTATACATACATACATACACATACACACACACACAATTCTTCGATTATAAATACATATATACATACATACACATACACACACACATACATTCAATTCCATACACACTTATATACGTATATACACATACATGCGCATACACACATATATATGTGTACACACATATACAAAAATTCACACACACAATATATATGTGTACACACACACATGCACACATATACATACACACACACACACATATATATACATTATACATATGCACACACACATACATATAAAAAATATAAAAAATTAATGAATATTATAAAAAAGAGCATTTAAATAGCTAAAAATTTTTTACACACATAAATACATGCATATATACATATATATACAAATATGCACATACACACACAAACATAAACATATACATAAAAATTATAAAAAGAAAAATTACAAATTAAAAATTAAAAAATTAAAAATTAAAAAAATTAAAAAACTTAATATTTAAAAATTAAAATTTAAAAATTAAAATTTTAAATTTTAAAATCCACCCTATGACTGCACTTACTAATGAATTCCTTCCTAAGATTCAAAAGTAAGTCCTGATGAGGATACTTCAAAATCAGAATTTTCTCCAATAAACATAGACGGCACCTATCACAAAAATTTTTAGGTGTACAAGCTGAGCCTATTAATTTCCAGCTGATTATAGGGTCCTGCCCTTCCTCCTTCATTTTCCAGAATCTAATTGATAGTGCCGTCTGGAATCTTTCGTTAGGGTTTGAAAACAAGTACTTGTGGTTGTAAAGTCTTTGTTTGAAAGGGCCCACGGACATGCCAGTATAAGTCTGGTAATTGTTTTTGTTGTTAGATGGAGAAATATGGACTTCATAAATTACTTGGGTGGATTTACATTTGCCCTGCACCGGGCAGGTATCCACAGAATTACAATTACATTTATCAACAATTCCAGATTTAACCTCGGTATTATTTAGGTTCATTAAAATAGGCCTATTCTGGGAATTAATCATATCATCTATATTTGAGGTGCAAGAGTAACTGATTTTTAGGGTGAATTAATTAAAAATTTTATTTAAGGGATTATGATTATTATTATTAAAATGTTTATCGATTAATCTGAGAAAATACTTACCAATATTTATATTAGTTAGTTTACAATAAGGAGGGTTAAACCAAATTATCTTCCTTTTTCTACATTTTCAGGTGTTTTTAGTTTTTGATGATTCTGGGTTTATGGTTGTGCATTGTCGTGCAGTGGATATCAGCTTGAAATGAGAAATCAGGGAGCTGAGTTTGAATTCCAGTTGAATGCCTGCATTCACTTACACACTAATACCCTTAGGAAAGATATTAATCCATTTTTTTCTATAGCCTTGGCTGGCAACCAGTCTACTGTAGCAGATAGTGGCAACTTGTTGCAAGATAACTAAAAGCCTGAGGTCTATTGTCTGCTTCATTTGTGGCATTTATATGCACTGAATGAGTGTATGAAACTGCACTGTTCTTGTCCTATCGCTGGCCTCATTCTGCTTCTTGCTCTATTCATCAGAATTCGGTTCCATTACATTGACTAAACCTTATATGGTATAGCAAAATCTCACACCATCAAACAAATTATTGTAAATAATTCAAATAAAAACAGATGATGAAATTCATATGGTATATTTGTTTGATAGATATATGTATATCCTGAAAATTTTATTGACATCATTTAATTAATTAATCTCTTCATTCTAAAAATATTAACTTGCATAACATAATCTGACATGTTATATATATATATGTATGTAGGTGTGTGCTTATGTATGTATGTATGCATGTATGTATGTATGTATGTATGTATGTATGTATGTATGCATATGTGTGTGCATGTTTGTGCACATATAATATATTTAGTCTAAAATTTCTAGAGACTAACTGAATGTAAATACTACTTATGACCCTTCCATTTCTATCAGGAGCTAGACATGGCTGTCTGTCTAGACAGAAAGGGAAGAAGACAGTCAATGTGGAAATTATTCTTGACAGCTATCAATGGCTCCTATTACTTTGGTCTTAATAAAATGTGTTGACTTAAAAATTTATCATTCAAATAATGGTGCCTCAGAATGAAGAAGTTTGTCTACTTGATCTTTATTACAGAGTACACTTTTGTGCTTACCATATGCTGAATATTCATATACCAAAAGTTACTTAATGAATATCTATAATTAATGAGTAAAAACTTCTTTAAATGCTTTCATAACTTTTGCACACAGATATTAAATAGTAGTATTTCAAAACATTCTTGAAAAATATATATTTTTTATAATCATTTCACTCTAAGCAAAGCAGAAATGCCACTGGTGTACAGAGGGTTGCCATCAGAAAATAAAAAAAGTAGAGGGGATCTTTAAGAAAAAATAAGAGATGGATGGGTATCAAGTAGATAAAAGATAACAATTGATGTTACATTAAAACTTTTAGGGATTTGTAGTTATCAGGGAAGCAAGCAAATGTAAAGAAGTTCCACAAATGGGAAGTGTGAGAAAAGAAACTGTTAGAGTAAAAGATGCTGTTACATTTAACTGTTTTGATGGTAATTTAGTCGCACAAGAAAATACATGTGTTGGGGTACCAGGGAAAAAAGCTCATCAGAGCAGTTGCCACGAAAATACTATTTAAAACATTTTTTCCTTAGGAGCATTCCATTTACATGAACATACTTTTAAATTCAGTTTAAAGTCTGTTCATGCAAACCAAGAAAAATATTACAAATCAGAAAAAGAAAAACAAAAAAACACTTAAAAAAATGATGCAGCATTTAAACTGCAGTGTACTCTGGAAGAAGGACAAAAATATCACATGAAAATAGCTTAATCTGGTTTCATGAAAATTATCTCCATTTTTATGCCTTAGGCTTCAAATTGCAAAGATATAACTTTATACTTCTGTTTTAAATGGAATATCTGTAAAATCATGTTTTATGATTCACAATGCTTTATCAAACACTGGACATTAAAATAGGTTTATATGCAGTTCACAAATTATAATTCTGAAAAGAAAGAATAAAAAAATGATAAAATAAATAAGCACAACAAAATGTCAAAGTCTCCCCAAAACAAGAGAGTCTGTTGAAAAATTTACAAGTGAATGTCGTAATAGACAGAAGCTGACCATTTAACAGAAAAATGCTTGGCTCAACTTTAAAGTATGTTACTTGAAGAGTATCAAACTTCTAAAAATTTGATGCTTGAAGGTGAAACTGTGCAGATTAACAAATTGATATACTTTTTTAAATGCTCTTTAATTTTAATGTTAATTAAACTCTATTTTAATTTGGTATCCACAGAGTGGAATAGTGTATCTTAGTAATAATTTTTAATAAAAATGTTTGATTTTGTTTGTGATTGATTAGTTAAGAGGTCATGTTCTAATACTGTCCACTATAATGCTCATTTTTGCAAGTATTAATTGATATGAATTTGTATTAATAAAATCTGCAGGTGCAGAAAAGTAAATATAATTTTAATATCCCTGTGTTAGATTAATGATTAAAAAATAGCCTTCACTTCACTACTGTAGGTTAAACTTTAATGGCTTTTAATACTTCATTTTAAATGAGTTTCATTATAATACGACATCTTCACATTTATAACAGGGTCATAAAACGGAATACTACTGTGATGTATTAAGAGAGAATGGAATGGATATATCCTATAGCATTGAACAAGGAACATATTGTGGACATATTGGATTTTTATTATGATATTGATAAAAAGATGTGTGTTGTTCTGTAATGGATATTGGCTTGGAATTAGAAACCGAAGAGCCAAGTTTGAAATTCCAATTGAACTATTATGTGCAAATACTCTTGGGAAAGGTATTAATCCATCTCTTCTCCTTCCAGCTCTGGGTTAAATAGCAGGACAGATTGGGTTCTGTAGTCTTAGTTTGCAACCAGTTTACTGTGGAAAAATCTTCAGTTTAATCATTTATGGATAAAATGTGACATGATCACCCAAGCAAGTATCATACATGGCACTTAACTGACTGATCTGGATAAAATGATTAAATAGCAGGACAGATTGGGTCCTACAGCCTTGGTTGCCAACCAAGCTACATCAGAAAAACCTGGCAATTTATGACAGAAAAATCTTCTGCCTAGTTAGTCATGAACTGAAAGCATGTATGGCATTTAACTGACTGAAAGGGGAATAATATAGTGTCAATGAAAATGATACTAGAGGACATAAACTTCCTGCTTATGTGTGTACCGCACAATCCTCCCTTTTTGGGGGAAAAAAGGTATGGAAGTAATGATTGTTTTTTTTTAATTTTCAACTCCAGCCTTCATACATAGTCCTTAAAATATTTGAGTCTTCTGCTAAGTGTTCCTACCCAAGTGGTAGTTAGTTGTGTAGAGTGGTGGTGTGTTAATGGTGATGTGTTATAAGGCAGAACCATTGACTTTGGGGTTGGAGGCCTGACTAACATCCTCTGGACACCAAGGGAGGATGATAATTGAGGTGGCAATAAATTTGCCTGGGTTTTTCTTACCTCTGTTTGCATAGAAGTAGGTACCATTTGATTGGAGTATTGTTTTCACTAGTTTCTGGGGCTGATTTCCACTGTGTATGACCTTATGTTGTAGATTATATCAGCTGTTGAATAATTTCCTTTTTATGAAATAGTAAACTATGCAAACTGGCTAGGAAAAGAAAAATAGACAAAGTTTTAATAAATGCTTGATTGTTGTCAAAATTAGGAATATGGGTAAAATTCTCCATGTCAGGACATTATTTGACTGTTTTGAAACTGCATAGCCAAAGACATAAGCGAATATAATTGACATTAATTTTTTTCAATTTATATAACAACTAGCAGTATAACCCAGCATTGCTCAGGTGTAATGAAAGCTTAAAACTAATCCATGGTTCTGGAGCTCAGATTCTTTGGACGTTGGCATGAAAGACTAAAAGTTTCCAGTTAAAGCGAAACCATAGACTGAAAGAAAAATGAATGAATGTAAGTCAAATTTTGATTTCCTGGTATTGATATATATATATATATATATATTATCGATCTTCTCCACTATTGTAAGAACTGCAACCTTGAAACTTCTGAGTATCGTTTCTTATGCCTTTGTCTATGAGTGTCTCAAATTTGATTAAAATCGGACCACTCCTTCTATAACCTGATTTTTTCGATTATTGATTTTTAATATTTATTGAGGGTACTTTGACACAAAACCTAGCTAAGAACACTTGCAGACGCTTATAGTACAACTGTGCAAATTTTCAAGAAAATCGGTTTGGCCGTTTCGGAGTCTATAGGTAACGGATACACACACACACACACAGACACACACAGACAAAGTTCCATTTATAAATAAGTTTAGATGAATTATATTTTACAGCTGATGAGAAATATGTTTCGATTATCAAAAAGAATAAGATAAATATGAATTTGTGGCATGTCAAAGTTGGAATTATGTAAACAATGTGTCAGGATGTGACGCAATCACTGATATAAGAGGCAGAAATTACTAATAGTAAGTAGTAGGTCAAAAATCAGGATTTGAATTAAAGCCAGGGGAGCACGGCCCTTTGGCCCCTTGATGTGTGTGTGCTGTCACCTTCGACCATGCATCCAATTTAATGACACGTCACCTGATGAGAGAATAAATTTGATGGATATATTTTTATATATTTGTTGTCCATCGTTATATTTCAAGCTGATCATCGACATTGGGTTGCAGGTTATACAGTCTATGTCACTCTGGTCTACTCAGATATTCAGCATCACTAATATACAACACTTAGATCTTGTTGATCATTTAATGTTATATAGTAACTCCATCAATCTCTTTGTCAGTATATATCTCCATCAATTCCTGGCAATTTAAGCCTTGATTAAGATATTAGGTATAGTGAATATTTTTAAACATTCTCATTACAGTTAAATATCTTAAATTTTTTCACTGAAAACAATTAAGATTTATTAACCAGAGCTACTGTACAGATTTTATTTTTTCATACTTTGATGGCTGTCATTTCTTTCTACTTAGAAATGAGATCATATTTCTTGTGGCATAAGGGTGTAGCACCATTCATGTTCAGGGAAGGAAGAATACAAAACTCTTACAACTTATTCAAAGTTATTAATATTCTATCAGTTTAATATCACCTATTTTGCTTTCAAGTTTTTTTCATCATTTGCAAATGCCATTTTTCACAGATTTAAAATTTTCTGGACACATCTTGTCAAGTAAATGTTTGAAAAAGAAAATAAATGCCCTTTCTTCATAAGTATCGTATAAGTTGATAAGCAGTGTACAAAATATGTGCAAAAATTCACAATGGACTTATTTTTTAAACTAGATATATGCTGTCAAAAATCAAATTTCTTGATTCTGGGAGTATTTTAACATACCTATTATCAGATTCCATAAGAGTTGATTGCACAGAAAATCTAAGCTTGAACACACCTATACCTTTTCATGAGCCAATAAAAATGAATATACTTTTATGCATTCAGTAATAGAAAAAACAGTTGGCTCAATAAATTTTAACATGTGCTGATGTCTCTAAAAACAAAATTAATATAACTTCTTATTTATTGACCAATCAAGGGCAAAAAATATCTTCAAAGTTAATCCAATCCTATTTTTCACAATCCCATAAATACGCAAGATTTTTATCTTTTCTTTTCAGAAAGTCACAGGTCGTACACTGGATGCCAAGTCCAAGCAACATGCCTTTTCTGACTCTCTGACTTTCTTCTTCATCCTCATTTACTATCAACAAAGAAAGAAAGAACATTACTGAGAGCTAGAGATTGTCTACAAGTCCAGGTGGCCTGTATTTTCTTACTCTCTCATCTACTTTTTCATGCTACATTCATTGATTCTTTTTCATGTACAGTCAATAATGAAAGAAAGAACATCCCAGAGAGCTACTAATCATCTGAATGATGCCCAGCTCATATGGCTGGCATTTTCCACACTCTCTCACTTTCTCTTTCACATTGCATTTATTGATTCTCCCCTTTCCTCATTTTGACAACAAAAAAGGAAGAAGAACAAAGTTATCATTTCTCCCTATCTACTACAATTGTACACACACAGAGTGACATTCGATTTGTCTTTCTTCACAAATTAATTTAGTCTGACTTTACAAAAACTGAACTCTTAAACATACATTCCAAAGAAAACTTTATCTAAAACTTTAAAACATATGTGCTATTTCAAAACAAAATTGATGTCATTCTTCTTGTTAAATAAATATATACTTATCAATACAAACAAGACATTTTTATCATTTGTTCAACCTTCTGATTCTTTCAAATGTGGTGGGATCAGTCATGTTTTACACAAGGTCATTTTGAAAGCATTGTCAACATTCCCTACACTATAGATGCATCATAGCAAAACCCTTGTTGAGTTATTTTGATTTCAAAGTTTTTGGCAAACCTCCCATCATTTTCAAAATGAAGTTGAATCAAGGTTCTTAGTCAAAATTAAGGATTAAATAGAGTATAGTGAATCACCTGATAACAAACTGCACAAAGGATTTTTCAGGCTGTTCAGAAAGTTCTGAATTATAATAGGAGGTGCAAAGAAGACAATGGCTGCAAGCTGTGATTCTGTGAAGAATTTACTACATAAAACCTTTTCAGTAAGATATATAATTGTTATGTCGTGAGTAAGAATAAATAACTCAACAACAGGAATAGGTTAATTGTTGTATTCCGTGAAAATAGTATTTACAAAGGTTATTAGTATCCAATACAAAAATAAAAGTTAATTGTCTCAACCATCATAAGACGTAGTATGAGCAATGGGTACTTCCGGGTTGTCACCGGAAGTCTACGACTGACTTGTCGATCGGCTGCTCAGCACACTCTCCTACGTAGATGCCACCATTACTTTACATAGTAATGGAATAGTCCATTATAGCCGAATATGCGCGGACGTCCCAACAATAATGGAACTGATTGTTAAGTTTAAATGTAATATAAGAAGAAAAGAATGTAGTCATGTGACAATTAAATTTTGGAGCGTTTTATGGGAAGAGGTAAAAGTATAAAATAAAGAGATTTTAATAAAACCAAAAATTCAAACTGGATAAATCATACACATTTGGGAAATAGTATCTTAAAAACAACAATATTAAAATAACAATCAAAACTTTATATCTAAACTTATTTATGAATGGAACTTTGTCTGTGTGTGTGTATGTGTGTGTGTGTGTGTGTCCATTACCTATAGATTCTGAAATGGCTGAACCAATTTTCTTGAAAATTTACACAGTTGTACTATAAGTGTCTGCAAATGTTCTTAGCTAGGTTTTGTGTCAAGGTATCCCCGATAAATACCGAAAATCAGTAATAAAAAAAATCGGGTTATAGAAGGAGTGGTCCAATTTTAATCAAATTTAATACACTCATAGACAAAGACATAAGAAACGATATTCAGAAGTTTCAAGGTAGCAGTTCTTACAATAGTGCAGAAAATTGATAGTATATATATATATATATATATATATATATATATATATATATATATATAAAAGGCAAGATGCTTGTGTGTGTGTCTGTTTTTCTCCCTGTATGTCTGTATTTTTTCAGCCCTTTTTATTTTAGTTTTTGCTTCAAGTTTGGCTCTAAGTAGATATAATTGTAGTTCTTAGTCTCAGCCATGATACCATTTACTCAGAGGACTTATTTAGCCTTCAAAATTCAGTTTACGATGAAAAAACTTATTTGATATAGATACCAGGAAATCAAAATTTGACTTTCATACATTCATTTTTCTTTCAGTCTATGGTTACACCTTAACTGGAAACAACTATTGCTTTTTAGTCTTTTGTGCCAACGTCCAAAGCGTCTGAACTCCAGGACCATGGATTAGTTTTAAAGCTTTCATTACACCTGGGCAACGCCGGGCTATACTGCTAGTAGAAAATAATAAAGATGAAGGCACCGATAGTGATAATGATGATTATTTAATGGCTAACTTAAAGAAAATAATTAAATGATAATAATTAAATTATCTGTTAATGTTATGTTGATTATGATGACTACTATCAATGTACTATTTCGATTTCTAAATGTTTTTTCTTGCATAATGTTAATGAGGTTGAAAGTGAAAAATATCAAAGGTTTTTTCCTGAGTGATACAGAAATTATTATATGTGACTGACAACAGTATCCATAATCAAAAGAGCCATTTAGAATATATTTGTTAATTTTATTAATTCAATTTTTTTCAAATGAAAATAAAACCTGGTGCTAGTAGTGTTTGGAATTCATTGTTTTATAAGGATTTGTTCTATTTAAATAAATACAGCAACAAAACTGTTAAGATATATCATAAAGTTATAATAATAATAATAAAAAGAAGAACCAACTATTGCGGCAGAAAATATGAAAAAAAAAGCCAAGAATAAAACTCTTGAACAGATGAAACAACGCTGGCAAGACAAACCTCTGCATGGCCAATATCCAAAATAATAAATCCAATGTTGATAAACTTAATACTCATCGATGGTTACATGCATCTGGATTAAAATCTGAAACTGAAGGTTTTATTCTGGCTGCCCAAGACCAAAGTCTTTTCGCTAGGAACTTTCAGGCAAATATTGTGCATAATAGTGTGGATCCGAGGTGCAGGTTCTGTGATAGGTGCCAGGAGGCAGAGGGCCATCTGGTCTTGGAATATTCTGTACTTGCCCCAAATGAGTGTGGAGATTGTCATGATGGAGTAGGGCAGTGTTTGTAAATGCTGTGTAGGGTATGTGGGCAGACACTGGTTGCAGAGGTGAAGGATGTCGCCATTCTGTGGAATTACACCATCTGTGCAGACAGAGAGGTTGAGGCTGGTGGGCCAGACATTGTTGTTAAGGGCCGAAGGGGAGGAGCTTGCTTATTAATTGATATGTCTTGTCCAGCAGATTGTGGCATGGCGGCCAGAGAATTTGAGGAGCTGTCAAGGTATAAAGACCTGGAAATTGAGGTGGGGAAGATTGAAAAGTATTGTGGCAGTGATAATGGGTGCACTTGGAATGATGAAAAATGGAACAGAAGAACACATTGAGGGAGTCCCCAGCTTGAAAGATATGCAAAGGATTGTCTTGTTGGATGCAGCCCATGCACTGGGGGAGACTTTGTCTACGTGGTGCTGGAGTGTTTGGGAGATATGAAAACACATGAAATGGAACCATAACAACACACTTCAACCTGACTTAGGTCTTCCTTCAGATTTGGTAGGTAGTGCGACCATAGCAGAAATCAATTTATAATGGAAAATGACATAATAATAATAATGGCAGTGAAGATGTTTTAGATGATAACTGTTTTCTGAAGTCATGAGATAAAATATTTGTATAGTTACTCGGATTTTTTAAATAAATGTTGTTGTTTAATTAATTTTTCAACATAGAGATTATTTGGTCTTTTATGTTGTATTATGTGGTCTTTTTATTAAGTGTTGTTTTTTATCATTTTTTATTTTTCTTGCCAAATCATAATTTCTGAAATGTGTATAAAAATATTTTAATGTCTAGAATGAGACAAAGGCTGTATAAATATAGCATAAAATATATTCTATCTAAAATGTGATATCTTTGCAATTTGTAGACTTAAGCATAAAAATAATGCAAATAATTTTTATGAAATAGTTATTTTCAAGTAATATCAATCTTTAAAATGTGCTCTATTCTTTATTATTATTATTATTATTTTGTTTTCCTAAATTGAAATTTCTGACATTGGTATGCTAAAAGAGTCTGATAATGAATGTACAAAAGTTACATAAATTATTTTTAAACACCCCTAAAAAAGAATAAAGATGTCATATTTTTACAATTTGAAGGCAGTGTACATAGTAGATAATAGGGAAATGTTCTCCTCCATAACAATGCAAGGCTGCTTATGACAAGAATAAGGCAAGGAAACATTTTGGATCTCAATTCTTCTTCTTCATGTGCCATGTCTCTTTAGGATGTTGGCGATCATGGGCTTCCACTTGGCTCTGTCTCTTGTCGCTCTAAGTAATTTTTCTCTTGGTATCTCTTACAAGCCCCACTCTGTCAACCATTTGTTCAGACCTAACAAGTACATCGTGCGCTGCTTTCCCCTGTCTTTTCTTCTATTTATCCGACCTGTAAGTATCAAGTTCTTCAGGCCCTCCTTTCTCATTATGTGTCCCAGGAACCTCATTTGTCTCTTCCTGATATTTATTATCAGTTTTCTTCTCATTTGCATCCTTTCCAACACCTCATTGTTGCACATGGGCTCTGTCCATGGTATCCTCAGCATCCTTCTGTAAAACCACATTTCTGTTGCCTAAAGCCGCTCATTCATCTTTGATGAGATTGTCCAGCATTCACTTCCATACAGAAGGCCAGACATCACATAGAAATACAGCACACTTTTCTTTGTTTCTAATGAGATTTCTGTTGCCTAAAGCCGCTCATTCATCTTTGATGAGATTGTCCAGCATTCACTTCCATACAGAAGGCCAGACATCACATAGAAATACAGTACTCTTTTCTTTGTTTCTAATGAGATTTTCCCATCTTTCAGTACTTGGGCTAGTTTCTGAAATATGTCTTTGGCCATGCCAATGTGTCTTTGGATCTCCATGTTGTATTTCCATCCACAGTCTAAACACTTTCTAAGTAATTGAATTTTTTTACTTGTTTTATTTTAGATTCTGTAACTTGCAGTTGGCATATTTGTCTCCTCTTTTTTGCTGATGACCATGCATTCAGTTTTCTTGAGGTATATGCTCAACTTTTTCTTTTCACTTTCTTTTGCTAACTTCTATAGAAGGTCCTGCATTTTCCTTTCTGTGTCTGCTATCAGCACCATGTCATCTGCGTATCGGATATTGTTGAGATTATGGTTGCCAATGATGAATCCTGGCTTCGCTGTACAGGTTGAAAAGATCTGGTGAAAAAATAGATCCTTGTCTTACGCCCCTTTCTATTTTTGTATATTTGCTGAGTTCTCCTCCTATCCGTAGTTTGCTGCCAATATAGGTTTTTGATTATCCTAACGTCTTTTCTGAAAATGTTGAGGTTGTCAAGCATCTCTATCAAGTCCCTGTGTTGTACTTTATCAGATGACTTTGCATAGTCCACAAAGCACAGATAAAGGCCCTTCTGCATTTGTATTGCTTGTTCAGATAGCATTCTGGGCATGAATATTGCATTCCTCGTTCTGGTATTTTAATGAATCTGCATTGTTTTTGTTCTATATCTGGGGTGATTCTGCTTCGCGCTCTGTTCATCAGAATCCAGATGATGAGTTTTGTTATGTGGCTCATTAACTGATTGTTTAATGGAGCTCACATTCCTTTGCCCTTGGATTCTTAGGTAGTGTTATGAAGATTGATCTGCTTAGGTCCTCCGGTATATTGTCGCTGCTGTAGATTTCGTTTATTATTTCTGTTAATCTATTGATGCCTAAGTCATCTCTATTACAATCCTGTCTGGTCCCACTGCTTTGTTTCTCTTCAATCTGGCCATTGCCGATTCCACTTTGGTTTTTCATATTTCTGGTTTATTCATATTTTTGTGCATTGTTGGTTGTTATCTGTTGTCGTGGAAGAGATCTCCGATGTACTCGTCCAGTCTCAGAAATATTTTTTCTTTTTCTTTTATTAGTGTACAATCTTTTGCATTTATACATCCTGTTGCTGAGCATGCCTTTTGCCCTGTTAGTTCCTTTATTTTTTTGAGCATTTCTTTGTTATTTGTTGTGCTCATTCTCTCAACATTGGCACATTTGTCATTGAGCCATTTTTCTTTAGCCTGCCTACATTTGCTACGTATTACTTTATGTAGTCTCTTATATTTGGTTTCATATCTTGGAATTGTTTTCTGTCTCTTCTGCATCAGGCCAAGAATCTCTTCAGTGATCCACTTGTTTTTCTTCTGTCGTGCTTTTTTCTTAGGAAT
The DNA here is from genome assembly GCA_037127315.1 of Ascarosepion bandense. Taxonomy (NCBI): domain Eukaryota; kingdom Metazoa; phylum Mollusca; class Cephalopoda; order Sepiida; family Sepiidae; genus Ascarosepion; species Ascarosepion bandense. Next base: position 1,977,534 of record JBBBDQ010001484.1, read on the forward strand.
GATTTCATTCAACGATGTCACTAGAGCCGCTCTCAGTGCATCCCATCTCAATTGGACTGTTCTATTCTATTAACCACGGTTTCCACTTTACCAGGTCTACTGCTGATATGCTAACGACCATCACTGAGTATATATATCAGCCACTCGACAGGAATGGGGAAACCCGAACTGTCGCATTGGATATCTCTAAAGCGTTCGACAGAGTTTGGCATGCTGGCCTTCTATGCAAACTGCGGAGCTATGGTATAGCTGGACAATTGTTTGAACTAATCCAGTCATTCCTATCTAATCGCACATTGAAAGTGGTATTAAATGGACATACCTCCCAGAACTACCATACGAACGCGGGTGTCCCTCAAGGCTCTATTCTAGGTCCTAGGCTCTTTCTGATCTACATTAATGATCTCCCTGTTACCATAAGATCCCAAGTAGGTATGTATGCCGATGACACCACAGTTTACTCTTGCCTCGATCAAAAATCTGGTGTGGGCGACAAAGCTAACCTTGCAGCCGAACTTGGAAAGGACCTCCAATCCGTAGTGGACTGGGGTAAGAAATGGCTCGTAAATTTTAATGCTTCTAAAACGAAGCTACTATCAATTAATCATCATAGACAATCACACCTACCTCCTATTAGCATGGACCAGGCTTGCCTCCCAGAGAGTAAAACACTACGCCTCCTTGGTCTCACACTTTCAGCGGACATCAAGTGAAATGACTATATTGAATACATTGCTAAATCTGCTGCTATGAAAGTCGGTTTTCTGTGCAGGAAGGTTTTTTCCGTCTGAATCTATCCTTCACATTTATAAATCTACCATCCACCTGTGCACTGAATACTGTTGCCATATCTGGTCGAGTGCCCCTGCTATTCTCCTTGGGCTTCTCAACAAGGTACAGCGGATGGTCTGTAATGCGATCGATACCGACTTGGCAGACCGCCTGCAGTCTCTCTCTCACCGGTGTGACGTGGTTTCCTTGTGTCTCTTCTATAAATACTTTCACGGCTTCTGCTCCGATGAACTTAGATCACTGGTGCCCCCTAAGTTTGAATTTGCACGAGAGACTAGATTAGCAACTAGATCCCACCCTTTTACAGTGAAACTGATAAAATGCAACCGCAACTTCTACTCCAACAGTTTCTTTTCTCGCACTTCCCAACTGTGGAATTCCCTTCCACATGATGCTTCCCCGATGCCTACAATCTCCAGGAGTTTAAATGTAAGGTCAATAGACACCTCCTAACAAACTAACTTGCTTCCATTCTTTCAAACACTGTTCCCACCCACCCAACTATCTATCACCCCACTTCTGACATTTCCTATATCTAACTGCTCTTTCTATTTACCTTCCCCTATATAGCCCCAAGTGCAATAGTGGCAGTGAAATGCCTTGCTTGGGGTGAAATAATTTTTAAAAAAATATCCATCTAACTTTGCATCAAGCAATTATTACATTTTTATCATTCAAAAAATGCTTTCATATGCTTTCTTGCAAAAATAGATTTAAAAATCATTGAAGAACTGCCTGATATGTAGTAAAAAGACATTGCAAATAATACTGAATATATAACTAAATAAAATGTAATTGTTCTTTATGTTTCGGAAGAGTAAATTTGATAAACAAAAAATGTTATTAAGGGTTTGACCTAATAACTTCCAACTGACATTCTTTGGTTTTTCATTTAAAGTATTTTGCATCCAAGAATCATTAAAAGCTGGTTCATTCTTTTTTACTTATTTTTCTTTCTGAACTGTAATCTGTGAAATGGATATAAAAAACATATTGATCCAGATATGACTGGTAGGAAAGCATCATAATTTTTTTTACAGATGTTTCACTTGCAACAAATGTACAAAGGCATATCTTTACAATTTGAAAACATAAGCATAAAAACAATGTAGATACTGTTTCTGAAATCAGATTAAGTTATTTCAGTGATCAGTTGAGTTGTTCACTCATAATCATAGATCAAACATTGTCCAGTGAGTCAAGGTTGGATTTAATCATACAATAAAATACCATGCCATAAGTAAGTTGTGGCATTTGTTGATAGAATGTTTTTAAATACTTCCATTCTGTCCCAAATATTTCTGATCACCATCTACAAATTGTTTTAGTATTAAGGGACAGGAAGATTTTGCTGGAGACAAAAAAAAAGATTACTGGAGTGTTATGTGTTATCTGTCCTCCTATATGACAGCGAATGCTGGATGATTTCAAGGATGAAAGTGAGACTCAAAGCAACAGAAATGTAGTTCTACACAAAGATGCTGAGGATATCATGGATAGAACATGTGAGAAATGACAAAGTTTTGGAAAAATGCAAATGAAATGGAAACTCATCTTCAGTATCAGGAAAGAACAACTGAGGTCTTTGGGACACAGGATGTGCATTGTTGTGCTGTGGATATCGACTCGGAACGATAAATCAAGGAGCCAAGTTTGAATTCCAGTTGCATTCACTTATGCACAAATACCCATGGGAAATAATAAGAAAGAATGGGTTCTATATTCTTGGCTGGCAACAAGTCTACCACAGAAAGCAATAACAACCTACTGCAGGATAATCTTCTGCACAGTCAGTCATGTCTCTTTTGAGACATGATCACCCAAAGTGTGTATCACTTATGGCACTCAACTGACTGAATAAGGAAGGAGAGCTTAGAGAACCTGATGCTGATAGGATGGATAAAGGGAAGGAGTGACACCGTGAGACCTACTTGATGGACTTGAGTAAGTGGATGGCTGAGAAGGGTTTGAGAGATACACCAAGGGGAAAGATATTAAGATTAACAAGAGATAGGGCTAAGTGGAAATCCATGATCACCAACAGTCTCAAAGGACATGATACATAAAGAAAAAGAAGTATCATTTTAGATGATGGGAAAACAGATAATAAAGATTCTTCTTCTAAAGTGTTGCTTCTTTTTAAGACGTGGACAATCAACTCTCCATAATTTCCTCTAGCTCTTAGCAATATTTCTACCTTTGACCAGTCACCTTCATATTGTCATGCTAACTATTCACCTAAGCTTAGAAGGTAGCTGGCCCACTGGCTTCCCTTGACATGATTGCCAAAGTGTGTATCATGTATGGCACTTAACTAACTGACAGACTACAATCACACAGAGAGACATAACTTTTGATGGCTTTGGAAGAGGTTAGTATGAGGGACTCATAATCTATAAGCCATGTGTAGTCAGTCAGTTAGTTAAGTGCCATACGTGATGCATGCTTGGGCGATCATGTCTCAAAACAGACATGACTGACTGGGCAGAAGATTATCCCGCAGTAGGTTGCCATTGCTTTCTGCGGTAGACTGGTTGCCGATCAAGGCTATAGAACCCAATCTGTCCTGCTATTTAACCCATAACTGGAAGGAAGAGACGGATTAATACCTTTCCCAAGGGTATTTGCGCGTAAGTGAATACAATGGATTTCAACTGGAATTTGTAGTCACCATATACAATAAAGTTAACAGATGTTAGGTAAAATGGTAATATTAGCCATTCCTTAAAAGGAAACAATTGGCATTCATTGATTGATCAGACAGGACTGCTTTTAATTAAAATTTATAAAAATGATACAAATGCTGGTATCACACTTTCCAGTATTAATGAAGAGGTTCCTTCCTAACCTTTTGTTGGATGTACTATTGGATGTGCATTGTGGTGCATTGGATATCGGCTTGGAACAAGAAATTGGGGAGCCGAGTTCAAATTCCAGCTGAATTCATTGCCCTCACTTATGCGCAAATACCCTTGGGAAAGGTATTAATCCATCAATTCCTTCCAGTTATGGGTTAAATAACACAACAGATTAGTTTCTATAGCCTTGGTTGGCAACCAGTCTACCGCAGAAAGCAATGGCAACCTACTGCAGGATAATCTTCTGCCCAGTCAGTCATATCTCTTTCGAGACATGATCGTCCAAGCGTGTATCACGTATGGCACTTAACTGACTGACTATTATGCACAAATACCCTTGGGAAAAGTATTAATCCATCTCTTGAATGTCAATATCATGATTATATAATTATTTTCTCTTTTGGGTACATGTGATATTCATTTTGTTGCTGTTGCTGTTAGTAATCCTCAAGTGATATGGTTTCTATTATTTGGTACAGTTCTTTGTCAATATTTAGTGCTAGTCAGCCAGGTTCAAAGAGGGACGGTTTTACCATGATCCTTAAGCTTCACTCACTCATAGCAATTTTTCACCATTGATCTTAGGAAGTGTTTTTATACAGCTGACAAATTAGATATTTGTGGACATGTTTGGCATCATACTGGACAAACATATATATGTCACAATCTGACCAGGCTATTTAAGAACATGTCTCATGTTTTCAAGTTGATGTTTTGCTTTTGTAGTAATGTGCAGTGTAGAATGAAACTACTTCTGGTGCAGTCTGTTCTATGATTGATTTCCTTTTCTAAAATATATATCTTGTTATAACTGAACAATACACTGAAGTAGTTCAAGTATTTTGTATTCACTAATTTTGCATAAGTGTTCAAACAGAAGACAGAAAGTGAAACACTGAGATCCAAAGGAAAATTGGCATGGCAAAAGAAGCATTCCAAAAGTTGAGTAAATTATTAAGAAACAGGACAATTTCACTAGAAACGAAGAGGAGACTACTAGATTGCTATGTGATGTTGGTTCTTCAATATGACAGTGAATGTTGGAGAATATCTTTGAAGAAAAACTTGAAGCAGCTGAAATGTGGTTCTACAGAAGGATGCTGCGGATATCATGAACTGAGCATGTCAAGGTTTTGGAAAGGATGGAGACAAAAAGGAAATTAATACTGAACATCAGGAAGAGACAACTAAAGTTCCTGGAACATGCAATGAGGAAGGAGGGCTTGGAGAATCTGATACTCACAGGCCAGATAGAGGAAAAGAAAGATAGGTGAAAGGAATGTGTAACATACTTGATGGGCATGGGCAGATGGATGGTGGAGCAGGTTTTGCATGGTGTAATAAAAGAAAGCGTTCTAAGAGTCATCAGGGACAGGGAGATGTGGAAAGCTATGATTGACTACGTCCTGAAAGGACATGGCACATAAAAGAAGAAAGAAAAGAACTTTTATGATGGATTTAGAACATGTGCCATCACTTCTTTAATTTTTTTTTTAAAACTCATTTCACCCCAAGCAAGGCGGTACCACCATTGATGTGCAGGGGGCTACATAAGAGACTTAAAGTTTTACACAGGAAAAGAGTGAAGACAAAGATGAACCGTCTATAGAGGATGAAAGAAAAAGGGCAAGAGAAGCATATAAACACAGGAGTGAAGACAGTTACAAAGGTAGAGAGAAAGGAAAAGAACAAGATACATAAGGTGTTGTGGAAAGGGCTAGAGTTAAGTGGATAAGAGATGGAAAATGACATTGCATTTAAATTCTTGGAGGTTATAGCTGTCAGGAAAGCAGGTATATGGAAGTGAGTTCCAAAGGCAGAAAGCATGAGAAAAGAAGCTGCTGGAGTAGAATTGTCACCTGCATTTGGTTGATCTAAGGTGGGAGTGTGATGCCAGTCAGGTTGAGGGGGCATCAGTGACTTAAGTTCTTTGGAGCAGAAGCCATGAAAATATTTGTAAAAGAGACAGAGGGAAGCCGCATCCCATGGGTGAGAAAATTGCTAGAGTCGAGCTGGTTCAATTCAAGATCATAGTTTCTGTTTTGGAAAGGTTTCTTGGAACATTTCATACAGGATGTTGATTTTCTATTCAAGATCATTCTTATCCAACACTATTACCTATGTCATTAGCACCAATGTACTATCAATATTTTTAAATGTTTTTCTTTTCGCATGGTGTTAATAAGGTTGAACAGTATCAAAGATTCTTCCTGAGAGATGTAGAAATTGTTAGATACATGATTGACAACAGTATCCATAATCAAAAGAGTCATTTAGAATATATTTGCTAATTTTATTAATTCAATTTTTTTCAAATGAAAATAAAACCTGGTGCTAGTAGTGTTTGGAATTCATTGTTTTAGAAGAATTTGTTCTATTCAAATAAATATAGCAACAAAACTATTAAGATATATAAAAAAAATCATAAAGTTTTAATAATAATAATTTCTTGGAATGTTTGATACAGGATGTTGATTTTCTGTTTCCAATTATTCCTATGTCAACACTGAATACCTATGTCATTAGCATACACCCCTTTCATCATCACTACATTATCCTCAGGAAGGAAAGGAGGGTCATTGTCTTCTTATTTGGGATGTGGTATGGAGTGGTATAGAATGGTTAGTGTCCATCTCATTGCATCTGTTTCTAAAGACAAATAGTAAATACCCTTGGATTCTTATTTCCTCCTTGAAATTTTTTCTATCGTTTTCCTTGCCAAACAAGTACAATTTTATAGATTAATACAGTTCCTCTATTAAAGTGATGCGTACATTGGATTCAGATCTTGGTAGGCAGTTTTAATGGATGGGAAAGGGGCGTTTCATATGCTGCTGTGAGGTTGACTAAGCAAGTACACAGTTTTCTATTAAAGAGGTAATCAATTGCCTCAAATTGTTGAATGACATAAGTTGCATCCCTTACAAAAAAAAACAAACTGAGTTGTGAGAAGTCTTCTTTCATGAAACAATGAAAATCTAGTCAATCTTAAAACTGATCAACAAACAAATCTTGAAATGGTGTCAAAACAGGAAATATTTTTTTTAGCTAATTTAAAGGCAGTACAATATCATATATACAGAAACCAAATGAAAACGAAAAGGCTTTTTTTTCCAAAAATGAGGCATTTTTGTACAGTAAAATTGTAAATGTAAAGTGATTTTCCGATTCAGTGCTGTCTTCTTCTTCTTCTATATGCCCTGCCTTTTCAGGATGTAGGCAATCATGGCTTTCCACATCTCTCTATCTCTAGTGGCTCTTAGCACGCCTTCTCCTGTTACACCATGCAACACTCGTTCGGTCATCCACCTGATTAGGTCCTTCAAATATGTTATCCACTGATTTCCCCTGTTTCTTTGCCCTCTGTCTGGCCTGTTAGTATCAGGTTCTCCAAGCCCTCCTTCCTAACTGCATGTCCCAGGAACTTCAGCTGTCTCTTCTTGATACTCAGTATTAATTGCCTTTTTGTTTCCATCATTTCTAAGACCTCATCATTGCTCACATGCTCGATACATGATATTCACAGCATCCTTCTGTAGAACTACATTTCAGTTGCTTCAAGTTTTTCCTTCATCTTTGATGATATTGTCCAGCATTCACTGCCATATTGAAGAACTGATATCACATAGCAATCCAATACTCTCTTCTTTGTTTCTAGCAAAATTGTTCTTTTTCTTAATACTTTACTCAACTTCTGGAATGCTTCCTTTGCCATGTCAATTTGCCTTCGGATCTCTGTAAGTAAATTTTTACTACCTGCTTGATTCTAGTATCCCCAACCTGTATTTGGCATATTGGGCTGCCTTTTTTACAGATGACCATGCATTCGATTTTCTTGCAGTTTATTTCTAGTCCTTTCTTGTTACTTTCTTCAGCTACCTTCTGTAAGAGGTCTTGTAGTTTCCTTTCTGTGTCTGCTATCAGCACTGTATCATCTGCATATCTTAGGCTGTTTAAATTGTGGCCTCTGATCATGAATCCAGGCATAACTTCTAGGGTCCTCAAAATATTCTTGCTGTACAAGTTGGACAGATCCAGTGAAAAGACACATCCTTGTCATATGCCCTTTCTATCTTTGTATATTTACTCATTTCATTACCTGTATGTACACAAGTGGTTTGCTGCCAGTAAAGATTCTTGATTACTCTCAAGTCTTTCCCAAATATGTCAAGGCTGCTGAGCATCTCCATCAATTCTTTGTGGTGATTTTGTCAAATGCCTTCGCCTAATCAATAAAGCACAGGTATAAGTCCTTCTTCATTTGTATTGCCCTTTCAGAGAGCATCCTAATCATAAATATGGCATTCCTTGTTCCTGTGTCTTTAATGAAACCACACTGTTCTTGTCCTATCTCTGGCCTGATTCTGCTTCTCTCTCTATTCATCAGGATTTGGACAATCAGTTTTGTTATATGGTTCATTAAACTGATGGTTCTGTGGAGTTTGCACTCATTTGCTCCTGGCTTCTTAGGTAGTGCTATGAAGATAGACTTGCTGAGATCATCTGGTATAACCCTACTATTATATATTTCATTTATTATTTCAGTAAGTGTTTCTACACCAAATTCTTTCAGGGTTATCAGCAGCTCTATGACTATGCCGTCTGGTCCTGCTGCTTTGTTTCTATTCAGTTTGGCAATTGCAGATTCCACTTCACACTTTAATATTTCTGGTTCGTCCTCATCTTTACATATTATTGGTTGCTCTCAATGTCATGTCATGGAAAAGATCTTTTATATATTCTACCCATCGTTGGAATATTTCCTCTTTCTCCAAAATGATTGTTCCAGCTTCAGATTTGATACATCCTGTTGAAGAGCAGGTTTTTTTGTCCTGTCAGTTCTTTTATTTCCTTATGCAATTCTGCTTTATTATTTTTGCTCAACCTCTCTACATATGCACATTTGTCATTGAGCCATTCCTCTTTAGCCTGTCTATATTTTCTTCTTATTTCCTTGTGTAGTTATGAGAAAAATGTTTGTGGGATGCATTTCTGATTCCAGACTTCTTTCATAAAAAAGAGAAACTTGTAAGTGAATTTAGAGAGAAAGTGATGTATTTACTAAAATTCTACCTCAATGTTGAACAATGATGTATTATTCCTTAGCTTTTTAATAGCTTTCTTAATTTCCATTTCAGTAGGTGCATTATTGTTTATGTTAGGGGTTGGACTTTTTAATGATTGGATGAATATTGGTCTATGTTCTATTCCTGCAAAAACCTTAAGATCAGTGTGGTCAGGGTTAAAATAGTGTTAAAGTGTTCTTTGAGACTGCAACATATTTTCTCTAGTTACAATTGTAATCAATATGCAACAAAGGGTTAAAACAACCCTTTGTTGCATATTGATTACAATTGTAACCTTTCTCTAAAATAATAGATTATAATAAATTATTTTAGAGAAAGGTTACAATTGTAACCAATATGCAACAAAGTGTTACTTGTATAATATTGAGATTTTTTCACTTTTCTCCATATTTGAACACTTTTCTGCTGTACTTGCTTAATTTCATTTTGAATTTTCCAGTGATACTGGTTTCTCAAAGAATTAATTTTTTTAATTTTCATTGTTAGTTATTTGATATTTACCCTTCCATTTATTTTTCTCGATCTGTTTGCTTTTTTCTTGTATCAATTTTTTCAGCTTAGGGTTGTCAACCAATGTGTGCATCTTTTCCCTTTGATATTATCCAAAGGTTTTGCATTTTTAAGCACTCTAATCTTTATTTTTAGCCATTATCAAGAATGAATTTTGTTTTTCTTATAAACAAACCTGTGTAAGGTTTATGTGTATAGAGTCAGGCATATGTTAAGTTGGTAAGCACTTTGTTACAATGTTCATAATTGATTTTATTAAGTGTAGGATTTCTCATTTATATTATATATATATATATATATATATATATATATATACACACACAAAATAAAGTTTAAAATCACCCCTGTCCTAACACTTTTGCACACTACTGGTAGTGTGCAAAAGTATTAGAAGAGGTGTGATTATCAAAAAAAATCTCACTGAAATTTAAATACAGTGTAAAAAGCCAAGTAAATTGCTAATAAATATTTATTTAAAACTAGGTGTAAAAGAAATGTATTAAAAAGAAGTTATATTTAATTTTTTCTATTTTCTATTAAACAAGTTATTTTGAAACTACTCTATTGACCATCTATAGGATATTTTGGATAAACAAATTGATAAATCTAATGTTACTTTGCAAGACACAATTTGGAAACAAATACAAGCTGCTTGGCAGGAGATATCATTAAATACATTGAAGAAGCTTGTGATGTCAATGCCTGAAGGCTGTGATCAAAGCAAAAGGCTATTATACTAAATATTAAATTTATTTTGTAACAAGTATTTTTTCTTGTTAAAGCATTTGTTGACTAAATAAAATAAAATGACTTTAATTAAATTGTTAATTTTCTGTCAATATGCCTCATAAAAGATAAAATAGTTCTTGTCCTAATACTTTTGCACAGTACTGTATATATATATATATATATATAAATATATTTATTTATTTATTGATTTATCTGTAAATTCAGATAAAACTTTGCGGGGAAATAGCCATTTTCAACATGTCATTTTAAGACATGCATTCTCAACGCCATATAAACAACAAATGAGGAAAAATTCTAAGCCCAGAAGTTTGCTCTACTAAAGGAAGGGATTGGGAGATATTGGATTTTATAAGGTTAAGCTAGTGGAATTTTAGTAGTAATTTCTTTCTTTGGTAGTGGGAGTTATATATATATATATATATATATATATATATATATATGTGTGTGTGTGTGTATATATATATATATATATATATATATATATATATATTCACACATATATATATACACACATACATACACACATCCGATGACTGGCCACTCATAAATGAGGATGCCATATGCCAGAGCAACTAGCTGATTCCTGTTGCAGAAGCCTGCTTAGGTACATTTCTGTTTGTTCAACATCCACAGAGCCAATCTGCTGAGCAGACATTCATTACACTTTCTTTCAGAAAGTGTATTATTTAGCATGATCTTCTGTATGAACAAGGCCAGTACACTCTCACCCTCTGTCACAATGACTTGTGACTTTGTTCTAGCACAACCATTGGCAACTCTGAAATGATTCTGTCTACCTAATTTCACTCAGGCTTGAGTCAACACTATCCAAAAGTGCTGCATGCTGACATCACCTCTTCTACTCGGATAATATAAAAAACTCAACCTCCTAATAAATCAACTATGGTACAATTTGAACACAGGTATCACGGTCAGAAAGCAAATATTCTAACCATTTGGCCATGTGCCTATACACACAAACACATACATAAACACATACATAAACACAAAGAAACTTACTCACACACACACACACAGACACAGACACACACACACACACATATATATATATATATATATATATATATAAAAGTGGCTGGCCACTCATATTCAAGGATGCCCGTCTACCAGGGTAGTTAGCTAATCCCCATTGTAGACACCTGCTCAGGTAAACTTGTGTCTGTTCACTATCCACAGAGCCCATCTCTGGTTTATACTGCAACTGTCCTGAGCAAACTTTAGTCACAGTTTCTGGAGAGCATGTTATCTAGTGTGAACAACAGTCTGAACAAGGCTATGATGACTTGGGACTTCAAGTTAGCTCAAGCATTGATGACTCCTCAAAATGAGCCATCAGTCAAATTTCACTCACATGGCTTGGGTCAACTCATGGTATGATTTTCAGGCACTTTTGAAAGGTGCCACATGCTATGATTGCCTTATATGCAAACTGATAACATCAAGAAATAACCTTCCTGACAAATTGACCATGGTGAAATTCAAACACGGGCTTCATGGTCAGAAAGTGAATGTTCTAACCACTTGGCTACACACCCATAATGCACATATATAAACGTACATATATAAATGCACACATAAATATACACACACATAGATATGCACATATATACATACACACTAATATATATATGCATATATATACATATATGCAGAAATACGTATATAAACACAGAGATTACTACATTCACACACGTACAGATACACACGTATATACACCCATACAGACACACACAAATATACACAGTCACTTATATATACATATATATGTACATATTTATACATACACATATATATGTACACACACATGCATAAATTTATGTCTGAATGTATGTATACACACACATACACACAGGCATATATGCTTACATACAAACACATATAAATGTGTATATACACACACAAATACATATATATAACCAACAGATTGGTGATATTCATTATTCCTTTTAGCAACTGAAAAATTCATTTTGTTTCTTATTTTTATCCCCATCTGAATCACTAAGTGGAACAATTTCTACAAATCAGTCTTGCTTACAGGAGATATTTTACTCTGGTCTTTTTATAACTCGAGCTATATTATTATTATTTTTTTATCTTTTGAAAATTCTTCTCTCTTTTTGATTAGTTTTTATCTTTATTTTATTCAAAAATGCTTCTTTATCTTTTACAGGTTGTGAGAAAAAAAAAACAAAACAAAAAGAAATCCATTTAAAGTCAAAATATAGAATACCAAAGTGAGTTATTGAAGAATAATTTCAGCAATTTTTCGACGCAAGTCAGACATCTATAGCGATTGTTTAAGTGCTCACGATCAAAGGGCTGGAACATACATGCATACATACATACATCCATATATATATGCTTTTGTTTTCACTGGACACATGTACATAAAGTACTCTTATGCATAAAGAAACATGTAAACATATTTAGTAGATTCACAACTATCTATATATACAGATCAATATATATATATATATATATGTAGATATACATCCATATATATATATATATATATATATGCTTTTGTTTTCAATGGACACGTGTACATAATGTACTCTTATGCATAAAGATCAATATATATATATATAGTGTCATCTGCAGACAGATCTGTTTTACTGTATCACAGCTCATCAGTACTGTTAGACATCCGATTGCTTTTAACCAGGATTGAAACCTGACCGAATTGGCATCAGTCGGCAATTCTACCTCTGAGCTATGGATGTTTGGTAGAATGAGACAGACTTTTAGCATGTGATATACCTTGTATATCAAGCGCAAATAGTCGGTGCTCTAATTCATTACGGGATAATTTTTTTCCAATTATCTCGTCAAACAGGTATCAGCTAGTTAGGTGCCATACATGATATACACTTGGGTGACCATGTCTTGAAAAAGACATGAATAACTGGACAGTAAGTTTTCTTGCAGTAGTTTGTCATTACTTTCTGCAGTAGGGTTGTTGCCAATCAAAGCTATAGAACCCAATCTGTCCTGCTACTTAGTCCATAGCTGAAGGGAGTAGAGACAAATTAATACCTTTTTCAATGGCATTTGCACTTAAGTGAATGTAACAAATTTAATGGGAATTCAAATTCTGCTCTCTGAATTCTCATTTCCAGTCAATATCCATTAAGCCTCAATGCACAGCACACTTCTCCTTTTTCTATGTGCCCTATCCCTTCAGGTCGTAGGCGATCATGGCTTTTCATGTATCCCTGTTGGCTCTTAGCCCGCTTTTTTCCTGTTACACCATGCAACTGTTGTTCCATCATCCACCTGATTAGGTCCTTCAAATATGTTATCCATTGCTTTCCTCTGTCTTTTTTTATCTTTATCTGGCCTGTTAGTATCAGGTTCTCCAAGCCCTCTTTCCTCATTGCATGTCCCAGGAACTTCAGCTGTCTCTTCCTGATGTTTAATATTAATTTCCTTTTCATTTCCAATATTTCTAAGACTGCATCATTGCTCACATGCTCTATCCATGATATTCACAGCATCATTCTGTAGAACCACATTTCAGTTGCTTCAAGTTTGTTCTTCATCTTTGATGATATTTTAACAAGATTTTAACTACCAGCCATAATTATTCGGCCACCCAAGTTTTTTTTAAATTATGTATTTCATATTATTTTTAGTATTTATTGCCAAGTGAATAATTCTAAATAGTAGTAGTATTGTTCTTTGTTAATACTGCACAATAACATGAATAATAAGCTCAATGAGAATTGAAACTCGTCTCACTGATTAAAATTCTATGTTATCATTATGCCACCTGCACATCCAAGCTTACATCACCTGTATTCCCAAGTGGTCATTCATCTAGGTATTGACCAGGCTTGATTTTATTTACCTTCAGTGATTATACAGGAGCCAGTGTTTCAGCATAATGTTGCATTAAGTGAACGGTAAAAGAATGTTTTTGAATGTCATAGTAAAAATATTAGGCATCCATTTATCTTGAAAGATAAAGACATTGATGTACACTATTGGCCATAATTATTAGTCCACCCAAGGTTTTTTTTTAAGTTATGTATTTCATACTATTTTTAATATTTTTTACCTAGTGGATAATTCTAAATGAAATTAGAATGGTTCTTTGTTATTACTAATTTGCAAAATTTTACAAGGCAGCCAGGAATCTTTTGTTTTGGCCAGCCAATAATAAGAAGAGACTAGCATGGGGAAGAGAGTGCAAAAAACTGGACACCAGAACAGTTCATTTGATGCACATGTTATTGTGCAGTATTAACAAAAGAACCATTCTATTTTCATTAAGAATTATCCACGTGGCAATAATTACTAAAAATAGTATGAAATGCATTCTTTTTTTTAAAAAAACTGGGGCTGCCTAATAATTTTGGCTGGTAGTGTACAACTACATAAATATTAACAAATGAAGCATCTAAATATACATTTATTGCATACTTATGTACACACACCTTATGACAGTTTCTTGCTTAGTGTGTTATCTAACAAGATTGCTTGGAAGACCATTATGTAGAAATATAATTCTGTTCCTCATGGTTACCCCTCTTTACTTGTGGTAGACTAAGCCAAATATCTAGAGTACCTTACCAAAAAGTAATAGCTAAACAGGCCATTGCTAGAACCAAGTGCATTTCATCATCAGGTTGTTACACATACTTTCACCCAAATGCCAATTTAAGATCAGCTTTGTAAATGACCCTGGGTGCCATGACCAGTTTTAAGGATTAGTGAGCAAGTTTTTTTTTTAAAGTGTAATGAAGTTGAAAATTAATATGAGCTTCAGAATTATGATCTTCTGCATGACTAATTTTATTTCCAGTGAAAAGTCATTGAGCAATGTGCAGGGCAATTAATTCTTTGAATGTGCCTCACAACTGTAATCTTGTATCAGACAGCTAAGCTTATTAAATACACATGGGCACCTCCCCATAGTGTAACGGATAGTGAGCAAGTCCATTGCTTTTTGTGCAGCGAGTTTGATTATTTAAACATGTTCCACTATTCTAGCCTTTTGTCAGACTAAGTTAACTTTTGTAAATATACTTGAGTACAACTACAAATAGTAATTTTATTGAGCTAGTCTTTAATAAGTGTACCCTTCTGCCAGATTAAGTAAAGGCTTGTATAAATCCGTATATAGTAATATTTAGTATGATTAATTTTCTAGTGATTTTTTGTATTGTATAATGAGTTTTTCTTGCTGTGTGCTCCAGAATTTTAGCCTTGTACCAAACTAAGCTAAGCTTATTAAATACATTCAGGTAAGTCTTGACAGTGAGCTTGCTTTTGACTTCTGTGGAGTGTGTTTGATTCTGTGGAATCCACAAGTGTAAATCTGTATATAGTAAGGGTCAATATGCTTGGTTATCTCGTCTTTTACTATTTTGTAGTTAGTTTCATTCTTACTTTGTGCTTCATAGTTTTAGTCTTGTGTCAGACTAATGGCAGCTTAGTAAATGCACTTTGGTACTTCTCAGTCAGTCAGTTAACTGACATATGTGATACACGTTTTTCTGACTAGGCAGAAGATTTTTTCATTTCTGTATGCAGTAGACTGGTTGCCAATCAAAGCTATAGAATCCTATCTCTCCTGCTATTCAACCAATAACTGAAGGAAGGAGAGATGGATTAATATCTTTCCCAAGGGTATTTGCACATACTGGAATTTGAACTCAGCACTCTGATTCCTCATTTCAAGGCAATATCCATAACACCATAACACACTACTTAGGCTAAAAAATAATTATCTAGCTTTTTTACTACCTTGATTTTTGTTGTGTTCCTTTAACTTGCTGCCTTGTGCCATACTAAGTTATGCTTTTAGGATACTGGCTTACAATAAACAGAAAGACATGTCGTCATTTTCACTCACTATCCTCCAGATATATACATACAAGTAATTCATGCTTTGCTTTTGTTATCATGTGTATATATGCACAAAAATCCATTAGGTATCAGTGAAGACTTAAAAAGAAAATAGCTAAAATTTGTCATAGCATCCAAACACTCTTTTCTGACAATGTTAGATGTACAAGAGAATGCATTTACATGAATGCAAGTGTAAAAACGTTCTTAGAAAGGTAAGAAGTTAAGTAATTTTTTATATTCTACATTTATAAATATAAACAAACCTATCTACATTTCAGCATCTACTACAATGTCAGATATACATTCGTAGAGTTAGCCACATGTAAGTAAATATAAGTAAAACTTTTTTATTGTAATATTCTTATGATGCTCTATTAATCTATATGCACTTACACATATATTTTTAATCCAAAGCATATAGGATATCAATCATATTATATATATATATATATATATATATATATATATATATATATTATGCATGTTAGTAGAATACATAACTGAAACAAAAGGGGAGAAATGAAACAAAATGGAAAAAACTTTATTTTGACAATAAGTTGTACCTTTCTAAGGTAAGTGGGAACAAAATCACATAGGATATATTTGTTTTTTATTTTGTCCTGAAGACACTTACCTAATGAAGTTGAAACATGTTGTCAATAAAATGCTTTTTGATTTTGTTTCAATATATATATATATATATATATATATGTCTGTGTTATTCAAATTGTCTCAGCGCATCACTGTTTTAATGGTCAAGCAAATATTTGTACCTGATCACATGATTCAACTTGCCCTTTTTTGAGACAGAGACAAAATATGCCATTTACTGATGAGCAGTACTGGAAATGTTATGTGTTCATGTTATAAAGTTGGTGAAAAATGAATGAAAGCAGTGGATTAATATCAAGTTTGGCATGAAGATTGGTAAAAGTACCAGGGAAACACTAGTATTATTTAAACAGTGAATATTCTGTGAAGTATCTGAGTGTCTTTGAGGGATTCCAAGAAGAGCAAGATGTGCATAAGTATTCAAGAAGTCGTCAAAAATATGTGGGTAGCACCAAATGCAAAACAGATGCAAATATAGATGAATTGTGAATATTGGAAAAAAAAAAGATTGGCACTTATGTATGTCACTGATAGTAGAAAATCTTAATGCAAGCAAATAGAAAAACAGTGTGGGAAATTCTTTGTTATATATACACAACACATGTATGTGATAGCAAAGTAGTTAAAACATGCACCCTATATATCAATTTACTTGAGCCACAAGATTAGCAACTAGGTCCCACCATTTTACTGTGAAACCAATAAAATGTAAATGCAAATTCTATTCCAGCAGCTTCTTTTCTCACACTTCCCACCTGTGGAATTCCCTTCCATCTACTTGCTTTCCCAACAGCTACAATCTTCAAGAATTTAAGTGTAAAGTTAATAGTCATCTTCTAGCTCACTGACTTGCATCCCCTCTTTCATGCTCCTTTCCCCATCCATATCACTCTCATCAGTATTTCCATCCTTCTCTTACCCACTTCCTGACACCCCCTATAATCTCTCACTCTTTCTCATAACTTTCCTCATATGTAACCCCCTGCAAAACAGTGGCAGTAAAATGCCTTGCTTGGGGTGATGTGATTATAAAAAATAAAAGAAAAATATACCAAGTCAAAAGGTGATTTCTCCTGCAAAGGGGTATACAGATTTGATTTACGCTGGAAGCATACATTTTTTAATAATTTCCTTGTGTTTGTAGACTGGTATCCACTAAAAATAACATTTGACATAAGATACATACATACATATTTTTGGGAAAGGATTAAATCTGATATATTTTTAATTTATTTGTTTAAACATTACTTTTAATGGATGCTTATATTTGATTCAATGCTTCATTTTTATTATTAAACTACTCAGTCACATAAGACTTCCTGATCAAACAGTGCTTTTGAACACAAGGGAATGCACGTTCAACTTTTGCCAGAGGGGGCATATTTGTATAAAAGGTTTTTTTTCAATATTCAAGCTGGTAGATAAAATAATGAATATACTCTTTAATAATAATAAACACAGCATCTACTGAAATATCAGTATCCATTAAAAATAATGTTTGACAAAGAATAATGTTTAAATAAAAAATAAAATATATATGTATATATATTTTAAAATTTGTGTATTTAGGCAGCATATTTTCTTTTAAGCATGTCAAATTAAATAAATAGCCAAAAGTATACTTGCTTATTTTTAATAAAATCCATTCATACTCAAGGATAATCTTTCACAAAAGAAGTCAGAAATGAGCTGTAATGTTAACAGATGTTATTTTCATTCATTTCTTAAGGTACCCAAGTACTTTTAACCTCTTTAGGGGTGTGAGTTAAAACCAAGGTTGTTATTTTTCAGTGTTTCTTACTGATAAAATGTGTAAATGACAAATAATTCTGATGAGTGAGTGCATCATAACAGTGTCCTCACAAAACTTTGAAGTTGGCATGAGTCTGCTTCATTAAAGAGATAAGCTCTTTGTAACTATATATATATATATATATATATATATCAGCATGCCTTGTGGGCATAGAAGAATTCAAAGAAGTATCCTTTACATATAATGGTAGGATAACTCTCTAAGAGAGCTCTGAACATATATGCATATAAAAACATATAGAGCAAATATAAGAAAAATTAAGACAGACGCATTATTTCATGGTGAATCGGAAGTATAGGCCTATTTCAGGTGAGCCATCGTCAGCTTCCCTCTTTATTTAACGAAGGATTCTACATTAATGGGATTCACAAAAACCTAAACCGACGAATAAGGAAATAAAAAATAAAAAATAAAAAAAATATAAGGAGATAAGAAAAAAATGTCGCTCCCTTATATATATATATATGTAGATAACACCTAATGAGCCAGACGAACTTACCAAGGATTCACCTAAACGAATCATCAGGGAAAGCTTCTGCTGACAATCCATTTAGGTTAAACCTAGTTAGGTTCATCTAGCTCATTAGGTGTTATCTACTTATTTTGCTCTACCTCTGTATTGAGAGCTTTCTGTGAGATGATTATTCATATCGGGGTTTTTTCTTTGGGCTTTGTGCTGTTCTCGGTCTGAACACTTTTGACTGACGTTCATGTACTAAGCTCTTTTTTTTAAGTCATTTTTTCCTTCCACCGAAAGTTTTCAAGGAAGGTTTTCAACACAATTATGATCTTGTTTATATATATATATATATATATATATATATATACATGGACACAAAAATATTTACCACAATTGAAAACTAAAAATGAATACTTTGTAAAACACTACTGATATATGCTAATATATACACTATATACAATGCAAATAATGTAGTGTAACTGTGGATAAAAAACAGTAAAAGAAAAAAAATGCCTTTTCCAGGAACTCTCTCTCTCTCTTTTTCCCTTTTGTCCTTTTTTCCTTACAAATTAAATTCCTTTTTCCTCTCTTGCAACCTTTCTTGCATAAAATGAACCAAAAAATCTGTATATTCCTATTTTTGGTTGAGCTTTATAGCTTTTCTTCCTTTCCTTAGTTCTTTGCTTTCTGCAATATCTTTCCATAAAAGAAATCAACACCTGTTGCTGATTCTCCTTCTCCTTCACCACAAGTTAAGTGACATTTCATATTTCTTTTCTTTCTTCATTCAAGCTACAGGCTCCCATGATTCTAAAAGATCATTTCACATAAGATAATCTTATACCCAGGTCAACACTCTCTCTGCTATGTTTGCATTGGTGCCTTTTCATTTTTATCTCGTCCATGTTCAGCATTCACATCCTCATCTGCAAGGATCACTCACCTTAATTCTAAAGTATGACACCACACACCATCAATAATTAGATTGTTAGGTAATTACACTTTGTTCGCTACCTTCGCCCCTATTGCATTTTGCACTGTGCATTTGATGGTTTCCTCCAAAATTCTTCCCCTGTTTGAATTCTGGCTGACACCTCCCCATTGGTATTCATGGATATCTGGTACCTCCACTCATAAGTGAAAATTGATCTTTGTGGTACTATCACTTTTTCTGTTTGAACTTAGGTGCCATGTTGTACCAAAATGTCACAGGCAATATCCATCCTCCTTCATATATTGCTTTCATGGTCCAATGGTGTTGCTCCACTATGCCATTAGGCCACCAGTACTCTGAACTGTAGTAGTTTCTTATCTTCCATTATTCATTCATCACTTAGAGAAATTCTGAACAGAAAAACATGCCATTGTTCATTACCACTTTCAGTACTGGGTCTTATTCAATAATCACCTTTCTCCAGTTATTCTGCAACCACAGCAGCTGTTTCGACTTACATTTTCTATCCTAGGCCCTACACACTTCCTTATTTTCATAAATGATCTCCCAGATGAGATCAAATGCCAAGTAGGCATCTACACAGATGACACCACAATTTGCTCCCACATCAGTAATAAATCCAGTGTGGTGGGCAAACATAACCTCACTGCTGATCTTGAGAGGGATCTACATTCTGTGGTGGATTGGGGGAAGAAGTGGCTTGTAAATTTCAATGCGTCTAAGACCAAGCTGCTGTTTGTCAATCATCACAGGCAACCTCTCCTGCCTCCCGTAAGAAAGGACCAAGCGATTTTCCCTGAGAGTGATACACTGCACCTCCTCAGTGTTACCCTCTCTTCTGATCCCAAGTGGGACCACTATATTGAGTCAATAGCTATATCCACTGCTAGGAAGATTGGGTCACTGTGTTGGTCCAGGATGTTTTTCCCGCCTGAATCCATCCTGCATATATACAAATCAGCCATTCATCTGTGCATGGAGTACTACTGTCATATATGGTCAAGCGCCCCTGCTGTTCATCTCAGTGTTCTTGACAGGCTTCAAAGGAGAATCAGTAATGTGATAGGTACTGATTTAGAGGCTCAACTCCATCCACTTCCCCACCGACTGGATGGAGCTTCCCTCTGTTTTGTAAATATTTTCATGGCTTCTGCTCCAACGAACTTAAGTCACTGGTGCCTATGCAGCAGGTGTTTACTTGTGAAACCAGACTGGCAACTGGGTCTCACCCATTCACAGTTAGATCAACCAAATGCAGACGACAATTCTACTCCTGCATCTTCTTTTCTCACACTTCCCACCTGTGGAACTTGCTTCCATATTCTTGCTTTCCTGATGGCTACAACCTCCAGGAATTTAAATGCAATGTCAATACCCATCTCTTAACCATATGACTCTCGTTCTCTTTACACCACACTGGATATCTTTTCTTTTCTCTCCACCTTTGCAACCGTCATCACACCTGTATTCCTGTTCTTCTCTTGCACATTTCTAACTGGTTTGTCTTTCTCTTCACTCTACTCCTATCTTATCTTTTTACTCTTATGTAGCCCCCTGCACATCAGTGGCATTACCGCCTTGCTCGAGGTGATATGATTAAAAAAAACATTTCCCTCCATATTGGCAGTTACCCAGGTCCACAGTCAATCACTAAAAATTACACACCTCTGTGATAATATGTTATATTGGCATCTAACCTTGTCTAATATTTGTCTTTCTACTCTCACCAGAATTATACATGTCCAGGGCAAAATCAATTAACATCTGATGCTGCTAGATTTCCTCCCTTTTTACAAGTGGGTCAAAATTTTGCACCAAGTATATAGTCGTTTACTGTTTAACTGTTCTAGTTCTCTAGTCCTTAGGCAGTATGCTGGAGCCTCCCCTTCCCATTGACAACCAACCACTTTTTGTTCACTCAAGTTAATGTATCCATCTTATTTCTTTCTGAAGAAACCATCACTGTTTTCATTCATAATACAAATTCAGATATCTTCTTCTTCTACGTGGCCTGTCTTTTCAGGATGTAGGCGACCATGGCTTTCCACATCTCCCTATCTCTGGTGGCTTATGGCACACCTTTTCGTGTTACACCATGCAACCCTCGTTCCATCATCTACCTGATTAGGTTCTTCAAATATATTACCCGCTGCTTTCCCCTGTCTCTTTTCCCCTCTATCTGGCCTATTAGTATCAGGCTCTCTAAGCCCTTCTTCCTCATTGCATGTCCCAGGAACTTCAGCTGTCTCTTTTTGATGCTCAGTATTAATTTCCTTTTCGTTTCCATCATTTCCAAGACCTCATCATTGCTCACAGGCTCAATCCATGATATTCGCAGCATCCTTCTGTAGAACCACATTTCAGTTGCTTCAAGTTTTTCCTTCATCTTTGATGATATTGTCCAGCATTCACTGTCATATTGAAGAACTGACATCTCATAGCAATCCAGTACTCTCTTCTTTGTTTCTAGTGAAATTGTCCTGTTTCTTAATACTTTACTCAACTTCTGGAATGCTTCTTTCGCCATCCCAATTCGCCTTCAGATCTGTGTCGCACTTTCCGTCTTCTGTTAGAACAATTTCCAGGTCTTCCGATATTCTTAATCTCTACTTTACTATCATTTTTTCAGCAACTTTCATCCATATTTGTCTGCTTACAACTACAGTAGAGACCACCCAGCTTACTTACTTTCTTCCACCCCTTTTTAAAGAAAAAATCATATCTTTTGGTACTTCATCTAATTCAGACACATAGATGTGGTTATTAATCCATCTCTTCCCTTCCAGTTATGGGTTAAATAATAGGACAGATTGGGTTCTATAACCTTGGCTGGCAACCAGTCTACTACAAAAAGCAATGGCAATCTACTGCAGGATAATATTCTGCCTAGTCAGTTATGTCTCTTTTGACACATGATCGCCCAAAGTGTGTATCATGTATGGCACTTAACTGACTGACTGATGTGGTTATAATCATCTATTTTTCTCAGCCAAGCTGAATTTTCCAGCACCAAACTAACAATCTCTACAATCATGCCTGTAGCTATGCAGTAAGCATTCCATTATGTCCCGGTCACAGGAACCTATTTCTTTACCCCAGCTATGATTTCTTGCATTAAAGCAAGATTTTTATCATTGACTATACATTTTATCATTTCTAGTCTATGTTGCTTGCTCTTCTTTTCCCCATAGATGAATGCTGGACACAGCCATCCAACAAATGGATAGTGTCCCAACAATTCCTTGAACCTTTGACCTCTATCAACATAGGGAAACTCACCAATTGTTTTGGCGAGTCTTAGACCTCTCAAACATGAATGCCCAACAGTCTAAACAAAGTATAATCAAGCCTATATATAACACACTTTTCAATTCATCATAATAACTATATCTGCTCTGAAATGTATCGTAATGTCAACAAATGTAAACATGTTAAGGAAATTAATGAAGATTAACAAAATAGTCTTTAAACAACCGACAATTTGAAATGATTTGTTTAAACATTATTTTTGATTGATACTCATATTTGAGTAGATATTCTGTTTATAATCAAACAGTATTATATATTTATTTCTACCGGCCTGATTATTTACAATAAATTTTTGTTAGGAAAATGTTATTCAAATGAACTGAAAATTGTGTAATATTGGCTTGATTTGGCTTCATTTAGACTGTTGGTCATTTGTGGTCAAGAGGTCTAAGACACGCCAGATCACATGGTGGCTTCCTCTTTGTGGATAGGGGTTGCAGGTTTGAATTCTACCAAATGATACATATTTTTGTCTTTGAATCAGATTGCTGCCATAATTCAATATATATATATATATATATATATATATATATATATATATACATTATTTATGCTCTGACATCCTGATTGAGCACTTTGGAAGAATGGTAGACTTTGAAAAACAGTAGCTACACTGGCATGTATGCATCGCTCATTCAGTAACGAATTAGAGCACTCTGGCTATTGGGTATGTATAATGAAATATACATGCTAAAAAGTCTGCCTTCTTCTACCGAGCACCCATAGCCCAGAGGTAGAATCGTCGACTGACGCCAGTTCGGTCGGGTTTCAATCCTGGGTTAAAAGCAATCGGAGTCTAACTGTACTGATGAGCTGTGATGCAGTGAAACAGATCTGTCTGTGGATGATTATTTATGCTCTCCCACCCTGATTTACGCTCTCCCACCCTCTGGAAGAATGGTAGACTTTAAAAAACAGTAGCTACTCTGGCATGTACGCATCGCACATTCAGTAATGAATTAGAGCACTCTGGCTACTGGGTGTGTATAATGATAATATATGTGCTAAAAAGTCTGCCTTCTTCTACCAAGTTTCCATAGCCCAGAGGTAGAATCGCTGACTGATGCCAATTTGGTCGGGTTTCAATCCTGGATTAAAAGCAACTGGAGTCTAACCGTACTGATGAGCTGTGATACCACGAAACAGACCTGTCTGCAGATGACTATATATATATATATATATATATACTAAGTGTGTGTGTGTGTGTGTGTGTGTGTGTGTGTGTGTAGGGGCACAGATAGGTAAATTGATAGACCTAAATAGAGAAAACACTAGAAATTTAATAGTACATTTAAAAAAATTAATCTCATCAGACACACACGTGTGCAGACAAATAAATCTATGAAAGAGAAAGATAAACCCAAATAACATGATTGTAAATAATCAATATTTAATTAACAGATAAGGATGGTTGGCAGGTGTTGTGTTTTTACTATCAGTGTTCAATGGCATCATCATAAGCATATTAGCTTTAAATTATTTATCTAATATTTATTACCTACAAGTGATGCTTATTATGTGACTATTTCAACATCTATTCAGATCATCTTCAGTAAGAATTAGCTTTCTTTTGTATTATCAAGCATTTATTATCTTTAAGTTGTGTTTATTTATATCATCATTCAAAATATTTACCATTAATCATAAGCATTATGCATTCATAACATTTTATTTTTTGTTTTGTCTGTTTTTATTAATTTTTTAAAATTGGCAACTCCCTTTAGGATGTAGGTGAATAATATTCTCCCCAGCTTCTTTTTCTTTAATATGTGTAAATTACTGCAATTTCTTAAAAGGTAAGAGAGTACTTTGTAGAGGATGTTAACTGTTACAGATCATATTGATTAAGAATCACACTAAAGCCTATACTTGGTGCAGATGTAGATAAGAATTTTCAAAAGAAATAAATTCTACCTGTGGCGGATTTTATGTGTATATTTTATATAAAGAGTAACAGCAAGCAAAAGAAAGGAAATAGAAAATTATACTAAGGTGTACACATTGATAGACAACACAGTAAAATGTGAGAAAACATTCATTTGTGTGGTGCAGAGGCATATGAGTTAGTGAGCCATATGGTTGAGTTGACATTTAGCAGTCATCAATCTGAGGTAAGAGGTTTCTTCTGAGAAGATGATATGTACCTATCACCTTCTAGAAACATGGTTCTATGAAGCCTGGGTTCAAATCTTCAGAGGGGGTATCTTGTACCTATCACCTTCTAGAAACATGGTTCTATGAAGCCTGGGTTCAAATCTTCAGAGGGGATATCTTGTACCTATCACCTTCTAGAAACATGGTTCTATGAAGCCTGGGTTCAAATCTTCAGAGGGGATATCTTGTACCTATCACCTTCTAGAAACATGGTTCTATGAAGCCTGGGTTCAAATCTTTAGAGGAGGATGACTTATACCTACCACATTCTAAAGAAAAACAAAAAGTATATGTCTTTCCATTTTTAGTCATGTAAAGTGCCACCCAGCAATGTACAGACGGATATGGTGTGGGTAAACTTCTCTCAAATTTTCTGTTGCTTTCTTATGATTTTGAATTCACGATTTCCCCTTTCATAGATTGGCTGTAATTCAATGCTGCAGAACACACTATATCCTGATATTCAAGCTAAAGCTGCAAGGAGAAAAGATGGACTTTTTACTTTCTCATGGATATTGGTGTGAAATCAAATGCAAAAAACTCAGCTGGAATTTGAACCAAGTTCATTGATTTCACTGCCATTACCTTTTATAATATGTGCACTTCATTTCATGAAGCCTGGGTTCAAATCTTACCATGCTTGATTTGTCTGGAAGGTGACTTCTTAATTTTATTGGTCTGGAGGTGGTGATCACAGTAGAATTTAGAGTTGATCCAACCTTAAAAATTTGCCTGAAAACCATACCATGGGTTGACTGAAGCCTCTTAGTGAAATCTGGTAGTTGGGACCCTTTGGGAGTCATTGATGTTTGTACTAGCATGAAGTCACAAGTCATCGTGACTGAGGATTTAAGCGTCTTGGCCTTGTTTAGACTGTTGTTTATGCTAGACAATGTGCTCTCTCACAAAAACTGGAAGGTTCACTCAACAGTATGTTTTGAGTATGTACCAGAAACCTCACTACTGGGGCCAGACAGGACACAAGGTTGATTATTTAATGTGGGAATTCCAAGCCTATAAGGTAGGTTCTGTGGGTGTTGAAAAAAGACAAATGTGCCTGAACCAGCATCTGCAACAGAGATTAGCTAACTGCCTTAGTAGACAGGCATACTTAGGTATGAGTGGTTTGCCATACATATACATTTTTCATTTTTATATTCATATCGCCCCAAGTAGAGCAGTCTATTGCCACTGGATGCACAGGGCATAACATAGGAGGAACATCATGAGAAAGAGTGACAGGTTACAGGGTGTGTCAGGAAGTGAATAAGAGAAGGGTTAAGTGGAGTGGCTGAAGTAAGGAGTATGAGAGAGAGGATGCAAATTAGCAAGATAGGAGATGACTATTGACTTTACACTTAAACTCCTGGTAATTGCTGCTGTTGGGGAAGCAAGTAAACGGAAGAGAATTCCACTGGCAGGAAGTGCAAGAGAAGAAGTAAAATTTGTGTTTACTTTTTATTGGTTTCACAGTAAAAGGATGGGACCTAGTTGTTCATCTTGTGGATTGAGCAAATTCATACACCAGAGAGCTAAGTTCATCAGAGCTAAAGCTGTGAAAGTACTTGTAGAAGAGACACAGGGAAGCCACATTGTGCCGGTGAGAAAGTGACAGTATCTTGGCTGCCAGGTTAAGATCGATCACATTACAGATTTTCTGTTCCCTTGCTAAGGTTACACTTTTGTTCTCACCATATAGAAACTTTTGTTTTACTTTTTATCATTTATATCTTGAAAGAGACAATATATATGTACAATGATTGTCACTTCTTTCCAGAGAAAGAACATCTTTTCACTTGGTAGCTTTTTATGTGCTTTTTTATGCTATTCCTGTTATTATTTCTAATATATATACACATAGCTAACATTCTGCTATAGGCCCATAAATGTTTCTTTAGGCCTACTTCACTTTTACAACCTCTCTTACACATGTGACAAACATAAATGTGTTATCTATGTCAGGAATTTGCTTGTTCTTGTGTGAAATTATGTGATGTTTGAGCCCCTCAACAGACTCATGAACCTTGTCACAAAACTCACACAAATGACCTGCAAGTCTTTCTGTTAGAATTGCATTCACAGGACCTTGCACCTGACCTCTGTGGTTTGATCTCAGGGGAATGATTAAATGAGCTGCTGAAAAGGGTGACTTTTCTACAAATAAGGCAAGTGTGTTGGTGCCTAAATAATTTTGAGATAAATTCCATTTCTTCCTTCTTAATGTTGCACTTTTTGTTGGAATCCACAATTCTCTTCTGCTTAAAATTGTTGCACCATTCCCAAATCAACCTTCTCCAACCAGGTCTATTTCTGGCAACAATTTTCTAGTTCTAATACCAAGAGTCTTTAAATTACATTTAACTACATCCTTGAAAGAATTTTTGGCCTCATGTGCAGGTCAATTACCTTGTACCAGCTCACCATAAAAAAGTCTTTTGGGAAATCTGCCATCTTCTGAACATATCAGATGACTTGTCTAGCATATTTGATTAAGTAGAAGTAGTTTCTTTATGCTGACTATGTTTGTGCCTTGAAGAACTTTTGTGATTGGTTCACAAAACTGCCAATTGATTTCCAAGATTTGTTTTAGGCACTGCTGATGAAAACACTCTAAGACATTCATGTGACTTGATAGGTAGTCTACACTTCGGGGGAATAAAAACAGGTGGTTATGACAATTATTTTGTTGATACCAATCTTTGTACTTAAGAAAAGGTTATGACCAGACAATATACTCTTTGTAAGTTTTCTGAATGCTTGGCTTGCTTGTTCAATGTGTGAATTCACTTCTGAATCCATTGAGCTATCCTTAGAGAGTGCATAGCCTAAGTACACAACAATATCAACTTCCGTTAACTTGTAAGGCAGCTCAGGTGTAGGCATATTCATGATTTTTTTTTTCAAAGCTGATGATTAGACCAAAAGCAGTACAAGTTCCTGAGAAATGGTTCATCTTCACTGTGAGAAATAAATTCAGCATCATCAGTATACAGGAGTTCACAAATAACCAGTTTGAAAATCTTAGTTCAAGTGTCAAATCGTCTCAGATTTAAAAACCATTTCCATTTGTTCTGAAACAAAGATAAATGCCAATATCAAAGTTTTGAAAAACCTCAACTAAAGTTACAGCAAAATAGGTGATAAAGAGAGTAGAAGCTAGAATATCACTTTTTTTTACACTATTATCCATTGAAAAATATTCTCACAGCTGCCCTTCATATTGCTGTGCAATTTTCAAACATTTTAACAAACTCTCGTAGTCATCCAAATTTTCCTAAAATGAATCATAAGGCATCTCTCTTAATGGTACCAAAGATCTTAGTTAAGTCATGACATACTTGATACAGAGGAATATGATGGTCAATGTACTTCTCTTGCAGTTGACAAGCTGAAAATATCATGTCCATAGTTCCCTATCCAGACCTAAATCTACTCTGACTTTCTGAGATTATCAAAGGGCAGATTCATTTTACAAGTTGCTTATGCAGAATATCCACAAAATCTTTCTAACTGCCTTCAGTAGACTTATACCATGGTAGTTACTACTAAACTGATAGTTAATCTGATTTTTTTTAACATTAATTTAAAACAGCACTCAATATAAAAATAGAACAATGAATATTTATTGCTAATTATTATGTTAGAACAGGTGCAAACTACAAACTAATACAATGTTGAAACAAAATGAACAATTTTGTAGTAGTTTATAGTTTGCACATATTCTAATGTAAGAATTAATAATATATACACATATATATAATCCCAAAATTAGCAGGCTTCTGGTAACCAGGAACTAAATAAGCACACCATAAGTACCAGGGTTCTTTGAGAAAGCACACTAAATAAGCACACCATAAGTACCAGGGTCCTTGCAGAAAGAAATGAGTATCACATCAACCCAGTCTTGATATATGGAGACAACTTGTAAAATGTTAATTATGAAGTGAAGCTTTATACCAACATGAAATAAGACTTCAATTGGAATGCCATCAAGACCAGTGTTAATCTTATTTATGGTTTTCTGGATCTACTGTAGTGTAAGAGAGAACCAGCATTTCATTTATATTGTCAATCTGAAGATTGTGAAAAAGCTCTATAAAATGTTGGACCCTTCTATTTTTGACAACATCCAAATCTTTAAAGCATGACTGAACCATCTTAAGACTTAAGAGGTGCAACTGATAATGATTTTAATCCAAACACTTGTTTGATGAGCTGATAAACAGTTTTGAGTATTTACTGTCATAAGCTAATTGCATTGTATTAGACAAGTCTAGCCACCATTAGTTTTTCATTTTGCAGAGTTCATGTTGCACTGATAACTTAGCATCTTTAAAAAACTTTCTCAAAGGACCCTGGTACTTATGGTGTGCTTATTTAGTTCCTGGTTTCCAGAAGCCTGCTAATTTTGGGATTATATATATGTGTATATATTATTAATTCTTACATTAGAATATGTGCAAACTATAAACTACTACAAAATTGTTCATTTTGTTTCAACATTCTATTAGTTTGTAGTTTACATCTGTTCTAACATAATAATTAGCAATAAATATTCATTGTTCTATTTTTATATTGAGTGCTGTTTTAAATTAATGTTTTGAACATTGCAATTATTTTCTTTGCTTTTATTCATTTGTATATATATATATTTGTATATATATACAAATATATAGATATACAAATGAATAAAAAGAAAGAAAATAATTGCAATGTTCAAAACAAAATAAAATAATTGCAATGTCCAAATATATATATATATATATATATATATATATATATATATATATATATATATATATATGTATATGTATATATATATATATATATATTTGGGCTGCAATCTTTCTTGTAAACATTTTTGTCAAAAATGACCAACAAAGAAGATTTTATTAAATTTTGATTTAATTTTTCCAGGTTTCTTACATGTTTCCTTTTTGCTGAAAATAAGGAATGTAAAAATGTTCCATAATTGTTTCCTTTCAAAGGGCTTTTAGACAATTCATTGGCCATTTTAAAAAATGTTATTTCTACAATGTTGTTATTTTATCCTCATGTTTTGACTGTAATATAATTTTGTGTTTTTGAAAAGAAGTGTTCTTTAAAAGCTATTACATGATGAACAACTAGCATTATTGAGCTATTTTAAAGAGACTTTCAAAACTTCATCTCCACTGTTAAATAATGTAAGGTTAATGGTAGGAAAAAATTGTTTGATATATAGTGCTTCTCTTATACTGACATACTTTAGAAATTTTGATAGTGTGTTTTAAATAGTATTTTTGTATATTCAACAAATATATATATATATATATATATATATATATATATTGGCAGGAACCTTTTTCATACATGTTTCATTAAATGTGATGAGAAAGGAAAATTTAGTAAGTTTTTTATTCCGTTTTTCTAAATGTTATGTTTTTCTTTCATAAGAGATGAGAGAGTGTAGAAACCTGCATGTTGACAAAATACAACAGAGAATCTGTAATGTGATCAATACCGACTTGGCAGCCTGGCTGCAGTCACTCTCTCACTGGCATGATGTGGCTTCCCTGTGTGTCTTCTATAAATACTTTCACGGCTTCTGCTTCAATGAACTTATATCACTGGTGCCTCCTAGGTATGAATTTGTGTGAGATACTAGATTAGCAACTAGGTCCCACCTTTTTACAGTGAAACAGATGAAATGTAACCACAATTTCTACTCTAATAGCTTCTTTTCTAGCACTTCCTACCTGGGGAATTCCCTTCCATATACTTGCTTCTCCAACAGCTACAATCTCCAGGAATTTAAATGTAAGGTTAATAGACACCTCTTATCACACTAATGTGCATCCATTCTCTCAAAACTCTCTTTCCATCTACCCCACCCCCATCCTCAGTATCCTCATCCATCTATCACCTTCCTCCTGACATTTCCTATAACTAACCACTCTTTCTCATCACTTTCCCTTTTCACTGCGCAATAGTGGCAGTGGAATGCCTTGCTTGGGGTGAAATGATTAAAAAAAAAATGAAGATTGTTGAAACTGGCTGAAAGATGTTAAAGGATTTTTAAAGACTCCACAACATAGAATATATACTCCTCCTATCCAGCATAGCTTAGTCTTGGCTGCATTCATCCTCTATGTGGTTTTCTCACGTGGAAATCTTGTCTGTGCTCTGCTCACCATGACCCAGTGTCTGTTTCTGGTGCTGCTGAGTTTTTCTGTCCCTTTTTGTTGGCAGATATTCAACCAATAAGAAGAAAATCCCTTCACAGTGTTACATTCAGTTGAAATTTATAACATAATTCTCTTAAAACAATTTTTCAGGAAAATAGGTTTCTCAAGTTCATTAACTATGATTGCTCTTTCTGCTATTAATTAGGATTTGCATTCTAACCTTTTGTTTGAAGTAGTATGGAAGGTCAGTATCTTGATTATACCTTTATTTTCTCTTTGAGTTACATGTAATTGTAAAGAGTGTTGGTTATGCTTGTGATATGTCCATGTGCCTAACATAATCAAACCGACCACATTTGAAATAATCAGAAGGTCAAACAAAAGATAAAAGGATCTCGTTTCCATTATTAAGTGTAAATTTATTTTAATCAGAAGAATGACATCAGTTCTGCCATGGAAATAAATTTTATGTTTGAAACTTCCTCATAAAGTTTTTTCTTTTGAATATGTTATTAAGTGCTCAGTTTCTTTTAAGTCAGATGAAATAGATTTGTGAAGAAAAGACTGATGTTTGTACAATTGCAGGACATAAGCAAGTTCATCTTGAGTATGAATGAAAGTGTAATGTCTTTGTTCCTCTTTTTTTGCCAACAAGTAATGAGGAAAGGGGAGAGTAAATTAATTCAGTGTGAAAGACAGAGTGAGACAGTGTAAAAAGGTATGTTCCAAAAGTGATGTTTGGTTGATGAACAGTGTTTGTAATATTGTTTCTTTCTTGGTTGAAAGTACATGAAGAAGAAAATCAATGAATTCATTGTGAATGAGAAAGTGAGAAAATAAGAAAATGCAGGTCACCTGGATTTGGTGTCCAGTTAGATGACCTGTAGATGTCTGAAAAAAAACCGTAAAATCACATGTATTTATACGTTCGTGGAAAATAAAAATGGAGTATTTGATTTTTTTCTCCTTGTTCCAAATTGGCTAATAAATAAGAGGTTGTATTTTGTTATGAGTGGCAGGAGTGCCTGACCAGATATGGCAAGAGTATTCAATGCATGGACGAATGGTAGATTTGTATATGTGCAAGATGTATTCTGATGAGAAAAACTTCCTAGCCAGACACAGTGATATTAATGCTTTTGTAGCCTCTTTCAGTGTTAGACTAAAACTAACCATTGTGTTCTCTGTGTAGGGCAAGGAAGTTTTTCCTGTCTGAAACAATCCTGCACTTATACAAGTCTACCATCCACCTTGTGCATTGAGTATTGCTGCCATATCTAGTTGGGTGCTCCTGCTATCCACTTAGGTGTCCTAGACCAAATCCAATGGAGAATCTGTTATGTAATTGATCCCGACTTTGCAGCGAGGATACAGTCGCTTTCTCACCGGTGCAGTGTGGCTTCCCTGTGTCTCTTCTACAAATAATTTCATGGCTTCTGCTCTGATGAACTTAGCTCACTATGAATTTCCTCAAGCCACAAAATTAGCAACTAGGTCCCACCCTTTTCCTGTGAAACCAATAAATTGTAAATGCAAATTTTACTCTAGAAGCTTCTTTTCTTGCACTTCCC
Source organism: Ascarosepion bandense (assembly GCA_037127315.1). Classification (NCBI taxonomy): domain Eukaryota; kingdom Metazoa; phylum Mollusca; class Cephalopoda; order Sepiida; family Sepiidae; genus Ascarosepion; species Ascarosepion bandense. Next base: position 2,010,449 of record JBBBDQ010001484.1, read on the forward strand.
GCCTGTGGAATTCTCTTCTGCATACTTGCTTTCCTGACAGTTACAATCTCCAAGAAAAGTTCTTGGAGAATGTAAAGTCAATAGTCATCTCCTGTCTCACTAACTTACATCCTCTCTCTCATGCTTTTTACTTTATCCATCCAACTTTCATTCAGTATTCTCTTCCTTCTACTCTTTTCCTGACACCCCCTGCAACCTCTCACTCCTTATAACATTCCTCCTATGTAACCGCCTGCACAACAGTGGCAGTAAAATGCCTTGCTTGGGGCAACATGATAATAAAAAAAAAGACAAAACTAACCCTATGTTCAGTTTTCTAATCTCTAATTCTAAAGTTGTTATAATTAATCCATATAATATTTACATTGTTTTGTATTTATTAATTCTAAATCCTATATCTTCATGCTGGATTCCAGGTAGGTGACATCACTGATTTCATCCCAGTTCCATATCATAGTTTCTGCTTTGGTATATTTTGACTCCTTTTTTTTGGAATATTTGGTAGGAAATGTTGAATTTTTCCAGCTAAATCTACCTATATCATCAGAATATCTCTTTCTTCATCATTACACTAGCCTTGGGAGAGAAAACAGAAACTTTGTTAGTAGATTAATTTGGGATGTAGTGTGGAATACTTAAATGGTCTATGATATTGTGTTAGGACTTTATGGCTATATGTGAATATGCTTGTCGGCTAGAATGGTGTGCTACACATTATTGCAGATTCTTGACCAAGCACATTCAACAGCCAAAGAGCAAACATATATTTTATACTGTTACAATTCTGAGTGGACATGAGTTACAGTTACTGAGAGAGAGTGCATAAATCTCACACAAGGTCACTGATATGCTCAAACCCTTAATCATGAATGGCGTTTGAACAGTTCCATCACTCAAATTTATTCACAAAGATTTTTGTCAACCTCTACTTAGATTTTAGGTACCTACCAATCTTGCTTCAGGAGGTATAATCTTCCCAGGCTGATATTTAGAAGAAATCCCCACACTGACAAATCAATCATGGTGAGACTTGAACCTAAATCTTATGCTTTGAATGCTAACATTCTGACTAGTCATCCCAGCACCCACTACAGATTTATTTTTTGCTAAAACACATAATTGTCTGCATCCAATAATTTTTTTATAAAAAAAGCAGCCTGCATAATTACACTGATAATGTTACATCCTGATGATCAAAATATTTTTGTTTGATATTTTTCCCCTCTTAGTCACAGATACAATCGATACCCAGGTCTATTTTGAAACTACACACAGATGACATATTAAGAATTTAGAGTTAAAAACGAATGTAAATTGTGACACTAAGTGCAATTTATGATTTTGTAGTAGACATTATTTCTAAATAACGTCAATTTATACCATGATATACATAGATAATAAATGTGTAGAACCAGAAAAACTGTTCCTATTTAAAAGTGACTCCAAAATCATAACTGTTTGTCATTAGATGACATTGCTGTAAATTATAAAACTATATTTCTTGACTGCTATGGTTTAAATGCCCAACATTGATTGTGGAAGTTTCCCTGTCATAAAATAAAATATTTTCTAGAATGACATTTCCTGCTTGTGAAATTGCACACTGAAATATACATTAAATATTTATGAATTTTTTAAAACTTCTGAGATGCTTGTTTCTCTTTGTAGATCTGTGTGCCGATATTTACGAAAGGTTAAGAGGCTTAGTTTGTGTGTTAAAGTATATGTTTGTCATCCAAAAAGTTCTACGCCAAAGTCCATGGTATTTGGTCACGAAAAAGTAAGTGCTAAACCTAACGCCACTTCCTTTGAAGTATTCTTAAACTGTTTGCCTGCAGGATTGAAATTTGTGTTGCAATACAATGGGAACCATGGAAAAATTATAAGTATGTTTGACTTGCATGAGAGACTTTCAAGTTGCTTGAAATTTAGGTTACATGTCCTACTGGAAAAAGAATCTACCAAACATTTTTAAGGCGAATTGTCATGGCGAAGGAAGTTGAGTAAAGTATTAGGAAACAGGACAATTTTGCTAGAAACAAATAAGAGAGTATTGGGTTGCTACATGCTATCCATCCTTCAAAATGGCAGTGAATGCTGGACAATATCATCAAAGATGAAGGAAAAACTTGAAGCAACTGAAATGTGGTTCCACAGAAGGATGCTGGGGATATCATGGATTGAGCATGTGAGAAATGATGAGGTCTTGGAAATGATGCAAACAAAAAGGAAATTAATACTGAGCATCAGGAAGAGACAGCTTAAGTTCCTGGAACACACAATGAGGAAAGAGGGTTTGGAGAACCTGATACTAACAGGCCAGATGGAGGGAAAATGAGACAGGGGAAAGCAACGGATAACATATTTGAAGGACCTAATCAGGTGGATGATGGAATGAGGATTGCATGGTGTAACAGGAGAAGGCATGCTAAGAGGCCACCAGGAATAGAGAAAAGTGGAATTTCATGATCGCCTTACGTCCTGAAGGGACAAGGCACATAGAAAAAGATGTATTCTATGATGAATGCATTGGGGATGATGACTCTCATATTTTGACTATGACTCTATTCTCATTTTTTTCTGTTAGTGACCCCAAAAATGACCGCTTGAAGATGAACTCATAGTATAAATATAATTCTGAAACATGGAAAATTCTGTGTTGCAAAAATGTTAAATTAATTATATTACAGTAATATGTGTGTGTGTGTGTGTGTGTGTGTGATATCAACCAGTCAAAAGAGTCTATGGATTTGCACCCAAAATGTTATTTTTTAGCTGTTGATGACAGCACAGCATCTGTTATGGCTGTACCGGCAAACACAGGAGTGATAGTTTTGAATGCAACCAGTGTATATGAAGAGGCTCTCCCCAGATGTTGCTTTTTTTCTTAACACACCATTTCACTCTGGTGACAAGTCACCATATCTCTAATATAAGTGATCATTATTAACATCTATCCACCTTGTGTCCATCACAGTCATATCACTTTTGCAGACATCCTTGGAGCGAAGATGTGGTCAACCTCATACTCTTTGCTGGTAGACTGTTGCTTCCTATGTCTTGCTATTATAGTTATCAGAAGTCACAATCTGAACAACATAAAGTATGCAGATGATACAGTGCTGATAGCAGACATGGAAAAGAAACTTTAACACCTTTTATTAGCTGAAGAAAGTGAAAAGAAATGACTACAAATAAACTACAAGAAAACCAAATACATGGTCATCAGAAAAAAGAGCAGCCCAAAATGCCAAGTACAGGTTGAGGATACTAAAATCAAGCAGCTACAAAAATTTAAATACCTGGGAAGTTTTCTAACAGAAGATGGGAAGTGTGACACAGAGATCTGAAGGCAAATTGGCATGGACAAATCACATTCCAGAAGCCAAGTAGAGTATTAAGAGACAGGAAATTTTTGCTTGAAACAAAGAGAGTACTAGATTGCTGCATGATGTCAGTTCTTTAATATGGCAGTGAATGCAGTACAATCTTATCATAGATGAAGGAAAAACTTGAAGCAGCTGAAATGGGGTTCTGCAGAAGGATGCTGCACATATGGATCAGGCACATGAGGAATAATAATGTTTTGGAAAGTATGAAAATGAAAATGAAATTAATACTGAGCATCAGGAAAAGACAACTAAAGTTCCTGGGACATATAATGAGGAAGGAGGGCTTCGAGAATCTGATACACACAGGCCAGATAGAGGGAAAGAGAGACGAGGAAAGCAGCATATAACATACTTGATAGGCATGAGCAGGTGGATGGCAAAAGAAAGGCTGGGTAGGTAACAGGAGGGAGCCACTGGGGATAGAGAGATGCGGAAGACTATGATCGCCTATGTCCTTCTATGTGCCATGTCCTGAATGGACATGGAAAATAAGAAGAATGTTGGAGTGTACTCTCTAGGGTGTAGGCTTGAGCAGGATTCTATGAGAGACCAAATGAAAATAAAATCGAAAGATGCTCCAGACATGCTCAACAGTTGAAGGCTTGAAATAAACACTCCTAGGTGTATTCAAAGCTGCACAAATAATACACTTTAAACAGTTAAGACATGAAAAGTAGCTGAAAGTGCTTGAGACAATGGAGTTTTTGTACTCCTTTACAATCACCAAATACAAAAATATAATAACACTGAACAAGCTAGATATAAAATGAATAAAGTTTTTCTTGTGTGTAATATTTGATGAAAGAAAAAAAGGGAGGTTGCTACCCAAATATATATTAATCAAATATATATATATATAAGCACAAATTTTCTCACTTTATGTTTATGAATCTCCACCCCAATATCAAACACTTTACGATAAAAAGCCTGCTTGACAAAATACATTTTATCAGTAAAACTGGCAAAAAACAACAACCTTGTTACTGAACAATTTTTTTTTTTTTCAATCGTGTCACTCCAAGCAAGGCATGATGTGCAGGGGGTTACAGGGGGTTACAGCCACCAAAGTTAAGCAAAATTGAACCTGGTCGGTACCTAGATGGGTTACTTTGTCAGAATACCAGGTGCTATGAACTTGGACATGTGGTTCTTCTAAAGAAAAATTAAAAGCAATACCAATCATCGTTTGTTTGTCTTCTTGAATCCTGATATTTTATCGTCTTCTTTCTCCTTAATAAAGATTTTTCTCACATTCTTCTACTTTCAGTAACCATACAATCACCAAAGTTAAGCAAAGTTGAACCTGGTCGGTACCTAGATGGGTTACTTTGTCAGAATACCAGGTGCTGTGAACTTGGACATGTGGTTGGTGCAGTAGATAGTGACTCTAATTTGGAGATTGGAGAACCAATTTCCAATTCCAGTCAGGTTTGTTCTTCTCACTTACACACAAATACCCTGAGGAAAGATATGAATCCACCTCATCTCCCTCAGTTGTGGGTTAATTAGTAAAATGTGTATCACTGAAATTTTTTATCTCCCCAAAAAATAAAATAAAAATAAAATTGCATACAAAATATTTAGGTTTTGTCATTAAATAACTCATACAGGTTGATAAACAAACAAAAGTTAACACTCTCAGTAACACCTTGCATCTTAGTGGCTTTATTACCTTGATTGAGTTTTATATTTTTTCTTAGAATGATTCAAAGAAATTCCTGAAATATGCTGCAAGACACAAGTATCTCTGACATATGTACAAAATGATGATCCTTTCATATTCTTCAACCTTTTTCATAGCTTGCATATCTATATGTGGATATGTGTGTGTGAATGTGGACATGCATGTGTGTGTGCATGTGTCTGTGTGTGTGTGTATGTATGGCTGTATGGGGGCATGCACCTCTGTGTGTGTGGATACCTGAGCTGTCACAACTGATTTTCTGAACAGAATCCATGGAAATTAGATTCTAGCAAGAATTCTTAGGTATCTCTTCCACTGAACCTGTCACCAATGTAGACGCTCGCCAGAAGATCACCCAAGCCATCAGACCCCTTGACCTTCTCACGATCATCAGGAAATGGAAGCTGAAATGGTATGGGCATGTCACTAGATCAGATAGGCTTCCAAAGTTGATCCTGCAGGGCACCAAAACTGGAGATAGGAAGAGAGACTGGCAAAGGAAGAGGAAGATACTGGATAATATCAAAGGATGGACATTACAGAGTATTGGAGAACCTCAGCGAATTGTAATAAAAGGGATGGATTGAGAGAGTTGATCTATCATAAGACATGCGTGTTATCCCAATGACATTACTCTGGACTGCAGGATAATTATTCTAATGAAAATTTCTAAAATTAGTATTCTTGTTTTGGATCAGTAAGCAGGACTTAAATATCTGGAAAGTGTCCTAACAGAGGACAGAAAGGGCAACACTGAAGTTCAAAGGCACATTGGGATGGCCAAAGATATCTTCCTAAAGCTAAGCAGAGTATTAGCAGACAGAAAAAACTTTATTAGATACAAAGAAAAGAGTGCTGAACTGTTACATGATATCTATCCTTCTATATTGTAATGAATGCTAGACAAAGATGAAGAAAAGACTTGTAGCAAAAAAAAAGTGATTCTACAAAATTATGCTGAGGATACTATGGACTAGAAATATGATCAAAGCAAAGCTTCTAGAATAAATGGAAATGAAAAGCAAACTTATATTTGATATAAGGAAGAGGAAGTTAACATTTCTGAGGCATATAATTAGGAAGGAGTGCTTGGAAAATCTGATACTCACAAGAAAAATTGATGGAAAAGGGATAGAGAATGAATTTGAGTGTGAGTTTTGTTTAACAGCATATCAACCTCTGTGGGTTATTTAATGCCAAAATGGTGGGGTTTTAAGGTATTTTTTATAATGTTTGGTTATAGTGAGAAAGTAGATTTAGTCAGGTTTTTATGAAATTTTGTTTTATTCTTTTTTATTCTAGAAAACTGAAAACGTCTTCTAGTTTTGTATTCAAAAATATTTTGTTGAGAATAATTTTTCTCCTTCAAAAATGTGTTATGGTTATAATTTTTTTTTCAAAAAATGTATTATTGGTAATATTTTTGCTTCAAAAATATATATTTTTCTATAAAAGTCTATTTTTATCAATACATTTCTATAAAAGTGTATTTTTTATACTTTCATAGTGTTTTGACCCCAGTTTGAGGGTTAACTATTTGCCCATAGACAGGACCGTAACAGATGCTATCACTATGGGTGACGGTGGACCTGGGAACAACAGCAATTAAGAGGTGGTTCCATGCTCCTCACAACCTCCCAATCAAAGGCCTTGCTGCCGGATGCAGTTTACCATCATGCCCGGGACCAAAAAAGGTATAGAGGAAAGCAGTGTGTAACATAGTTGATGAGACTGAGTAAATGGAGACTAGAAGAGTGTTTGTGAGACATAAAAAGGGACAGGGAAATGGAGGCCTATGATTGCCTACATCCTAAAGAGACACAGCACATATATGAAAAAGAAACAAAATTTATCCAGTTACTCAGTAAAAATATCATTTGTATAACTTGGTCTAACTGGTGATGATAAAACAATTTACTTTTGTCTTAATAGCAAGTTATTAAAACGGAAGTAAATATTTGTATCATCACCAGAGATACCAAATTATACAAATATACTAATATTTCAATAATAAGTAACTAGATAATAGTAACTAAATGGGAATTGTAGAGCAGTGGATATTGGCTGGGAACAAAAAATTGGAAAGGCGAGTTCAAATTGCAGTTGAATTCTTTGCATTCACATACAGAAAATATCCTTGGGAAAGGTATGAATTCATTGATTCTCCCTCTAGCTATGAGTTAAATAGCAGGATAAATTGGGTTATAAACTTTGTTGACAACAAGAAAGAAATGGCAAACTACTGCAGAAAAATCTTCTGCCCAGTCAGCCATGTCATGAAAGAGACAGGATTGCCCAAGCGTGAATTATATATGGCACTTAACTGACTGACTTAAGTCAGATACATTCAATAAAATCAAAGTGGTTGATCATGAAAATCGATGACAATTTGCTGTTAACTAGATCAAGACATTGATTCTAAATATTAATATCTCTAAAACAAAACTGCTCTGTGTAAGGGGCAACCAAGGGAGCCATCAAAAATTTCTATGGAGGTGGGGGGCTTTACCCCTTCTGGTTCTCCCCATAGAATTGCCATTGAATGCAGCTTCATCATTCTGTTTTACTTGTATTCAAAACTGTCAAATTTATGTTCATAAGGCCAGAAATTAATCCTTATTCAGTGCTGTGGGACTGGAATTAGTTAATTAAATGATAATGCTAAGATACTGAGATTTTAACACTAACATAGAATGGGAAGCTGAGACTAAGATAACATTCAACATTATACAGTCTGAAATATCTCATGTTAACAAGCAAAGGAATTTGGTCATTGGTATACTTTCTCAATGCTGATTCACTTAAATACTGATTTAAATGACTATTTCAGATTTATGCTGCTGTCAACAAAGTACTATATATATAGTGTTGAGTTGTGATGATGCTTAGTGATAGGATTGTTGTTTTTGACCAACTTTCAAATATCTAATCAAATAATCAGTTTTTATTTAGTTTATCTCTTCTGAGTCATTCCAAGAGCTTCTTACCACCTCTTCTATATAATCAAGCACACACACGCACACACACACAAATAGTGTTGAGTTGTGATGATGTTTAGTGCCAAAATTGTTGTTTTTAAGTGGTTTACATATAGGTATTTTAACAAGTAGGTTAGTTTTTGTCATAAAGTGCTTGATATCAAAATAGAGATAGAATTAATACAAATAATGTGGAGAAGTTTGTCACTTAACTGAGCAGAGTCATATGCCAACTTTGAATATTTGTGAGAGCATCACTGTCATGTCCTCACTTCTCAGGACTTTTTCAATATATATATATATATATATGCATATATATAATGTTTATTTATGATCAGTACTCTCTTCTCTCTCCTACTCTCTTTCTGACACCCCTGCAACCACTCACTCCCCATAACATTCCTCCTCGTCCACCCTACTCTCATCAGTAATCTCTTCCCTCTCCTACTCTCATCCTGACACCCCCTGCAACCTCTCACTCCTCATAACATTCCTCCTCATCCACTCCACTCTCATCAGTAATCTCTTCCCTCTCCTACTCTCTTCCTGACACCAAAGTTACCGAACAGGTTCAACTTTGCTTAACTTTGGTGATTGTATGGTTACTGAAAGTAGAAGAATGTGAGAAAAATCTTTATTAAGGAGAAAGAAGACAATAAAATATCAGGATTCAAGAAGACAAACAAACGATGATTGGTATTGCTTTTAATTTTTCTTTAGAAGAACCACATGTCCAAGTTCATAGCACCTGGTATTCTGACAAAGTAACCCATCTAGGTACCAAACAGGTTCAACTTTGCTTAACTTTGGTGATTGTATGGTTACTGAAAGTAGAAGAATGTGAGAAAAATTTTTATTAAGGAGAAAGAAGACAATAAAATATCAGGATTCAACAAGACAAAAAATGATGATTGATATTGCCTTTAATTTTTTTTAGAAGAATGAGTGTTTATAATGATATGAGCAATATATCATGTCAGTTTCATCTTTTGGTATCCATCCTTATTAAAAATCTTCATCCTTTTATGGGCGAGGTCAATTTCTATTCTTTAAACAGTGGGCAACATAAATTTTAGTGATAGAAAATCCTAAAAATATAGAACATAGAAACTTGTTTGATTAAAGTGATATCATAAGCCATGACTTCTCGCTGTCTTTTTTACAAATATTTTCATGGCTTTCTCTCGCAAGCTTTGTTTCCTGGTGGCCTGACCATGTGGATTCAAGTGTGCTACTAGATTGGCATCTGCTTCTACCATAAAATATGAAATAGTTAAATGTAACTGCCACTTCTACTCCAAAAGTAACTTTTCTTGTACTTTCCACCTTTGGAACTCTCTTCTGTTTACTTATTTCCCTGCAATCTCCAACAAATTAAATGTATCACCAATTGAAATTTTCTATCTTGAATCCCATTCATCTTTTTCCCTTTCTTCAATACCCTCTGGACTCAGTTTCTTCTCTCACTTTAGCCCCCTGCAAATTACTAGCAGTCCCACCTTGCTTCGGGTGAAATAATTAAAAGAATCTCTCCAAATAAATAATTATTTTGTCTATCAGTTTAGTAATTTACCATTTCAAATGTTAATATAGCACAGGATACATATGTAGAATGAGACAGAGGTTGATAGTAAAGATTAGTCAACATGTACTAACTGATATTTGGTGAAACAGTTTGCATGATGTCCATAGATGTGTTAAAACAACTAGTTTGGTGATAGCTGAACAGTCTTAAAACAACCATAAATGTGCCGAGTATTAAAACTGACTCATGTTCTTGGTAATGAGGAAGGTTTTTCCTGATTTTCAATTAAGGGTTTCAGAGTTAATTTACATTCGATCCTGCCAGCCATCTCTTTGTAAGAAGAAGTGGTTGTTAAGCTGATATATAATCAGCTTTTGATGGTTATATATTTAATAAACTAGCAGTATAGCCAGCATTGCTTGGGTCTAAAGAAAGCTTTAAAACTAATCCATGTTCCTGGAGCTCAGACTCAGCCAAAAGAATATTTGTGTGAAATTTGGTGAGAATCGGATAAAAATTGTGGATTTGTATAAAGGATATACAGACAGATAAACAGACACACACACAAACATCTTGCCTTTTATATATGTATATATTATCGATTTTCTGCACTATTGTAAGAACTGCAACCTTGAAACTTCTGAATATCGTTTCTTATATCTGTATAAGAGTGTATCAAATTTGATTAAAATCAGACCAATCCTTTCTATAACCCGATCTTTTTGATTATCAATTTTTGATATTTATCTCGGATACCTCAACACAAAACCTAGCTAAGAACACTCGCAGACGTTTATAGTACAACTGTGTAAATCTTTAAGAAAATCGGTTCAGCAGCTTTGGAGTCTATAGGTAACAGACACACACACTCACAGACACATACACACACAGAAACAAAGTTTAGATATAACATCTGGCCTTCAGTGTTTTTCATTTTAGTTGCTCTGATCAGATTTGATTGAGCTCCGATGAGTGAGGATCAGTAAACTGTAAATGTGGGTTTATTTTGCATTGTATTGAGTAACTCACCAGGGGAATGTTATGCAAGAAATGGATAATTTAAATTTACTTCTCCCCCCATTATAGGCATTATTATATCTCTACAAAAATGAGGATGGACCAAAAATATTAAAGTCCAAAGTGGAAGCTGCAATAGAAAAAAGTAGCTAGACCAGACAGCAATGTAATAGAGTTGCTGATAGCCCTGGAAGAATTCAGCGTAAAGAAAATTACAGAAATAATAAATTAAATTTATAACAGTGGTGTAATATCAGATGAGCTAAGCAAGTCAATTTTCACAGCGCTGCCTAAGAAGCCAGGTGCAAATGAGTGCAAACAAGTGTAAACTCCATCGAATATTCAGTTTAATGAGCCACATTACAAAACTGATCGTCCAAATCCTGATGAATGGAGTGAGAAGCCGAATCATGCCAGAGATAGAACAAGAACTGTGCAGGTTAGTCAAAGACACTGGAACAATGAAAGCCATATTTATGATTAGGATGCTGTCCAAAACAACAATACAAATGAGGACGGATGTGCACTTATGTTTTATCGATTATGCGAAGGCGTCCAACAAAATAAAACCAAAACAGTTGATGGAGAGGCTCAGTAGCCTCGACATATTTGGAAAAGACATTAGAGTAATCAAGAAGCTCTACTGGCAGCAAACTGCCTGCATACAGACAGGTAACAAATTCAGCAGATATACAAAAATAGAAAGGGGCATAAGATAAGGATGTGTTTTTCCACCATAGTTATTCAACTAGTACAGCAAGACTATTCTGAGGACCCTAAATGTTGTGCCAGGATTTGTCATCAGAGGACACAATCTGAACAACATAAGGGATGCAGATGATACAGTGCTGATAGCAGACATGGAAAGGAAACTACAAGAACTCCTACAGAAGGTAGATGAAAAGAGTGACAAGAAAGTACTACAAATAAACTGCAAGAAAACCAAATGCATGGTGATCAACAAAAAAACAAAACAAAAACAGCTCAAAATGCCAAATACAGGCCGGGGATACTAAAATCAAGCAGGTACAAAAATTTAAATACCTGAGAAGTGTTCTAACAGAAAATGTAAAGGGCAAAACATAGATCTGAAGTCATAGCATCTTTTTCACTGCACTTGATAATCCACAAAAAACATCATGAATCAGATATACCAAATATGAATAGGTTTGGCATGAACCAAAATAAGACCCTATCTCAACCAAAATAAAAGACTCAAATGCATAAATAGATCAGATATAACTAAAAGTAAGAAGTGCCATAAACCTATCACCCATAAAAAAATGAGAGAAGTTGGAAATGATATGAGATAAAATGAGGTACAAACTAAAATAAATGGGATACAAAATAATAATCTCTCCGGACATAAAATGAAAGAATCTAGCTGTGACATAAAGAGTTCCATTGATTCAGATTCTGTCACTGATAAGGATTAATTAAACGACATTAGAGTAGAATTCCTTAAAAACAACATAATTGAAATCACTGAAGCAAAAAATAACCCAGATTACTCAAATACATTACAGAAGTAAATAATGTATTATATGCAAAATGCTTTGCAGTTACTGGGAAACTTAATGCTAAGAAAAGAAAACATCAAAAGTGATATAAAGAACCCACTTGGAAGACAAAATAAAAGAGAAAAATTGAGGAAAATCAGATGTGTGTTATCAATACCAGATGAGATTTCAAGAAATTAAAATATTTAAACATGGAAAAGTAGTAAGCTCAAACAGAAATATAAAAGTATATTTAGTCCGTCAGTCAAGCACTATATATGATACATGCTTGGGTGATCGTGTCTCAAAAAAGATTTGCCAGCTGTAGGTTGCCATTACATTCTGTGGTTGACTGGTTGCCAACAAAGGATATAGATCCTAATCAGTTCTGCTATTTAGCCCGTGGCTGGAGGGGGAAGAGATGAATTAACATCTTTCCCAAGTGTATTTACGCATAAGTGAACATAAGGAACTGTACCACAATGCACATCCCTAAACACAATTCTGTTAAAAACAAAAATAATATTAATCATTAAAAATAAAAGGTGTTCACCCTGCACAAACCCTTTTATCTTCTAGGAGAGATAAACTAGTTACAAACAAGTCTATAGAACAAAATCTATCCTGCTATTTAACCAATAGCTGGAGAGAAAAGAAGCAGATAAATGTCTTTTCCAAGTGTATTTGCATGTAAGTGAATGCAATGAGCTCACCTAGAATTCAAACTCAGTTCTCTGATTTCTTGTTCAGAGCTGACATCAACTTTACCACAAAGCACATCTGAAGCAAAGTAAATTACGAAATGAAACATTACCAATCAAGGAAATATTTAAACAGAAAACGCAATGAAAGAAACAGAGAACATAATGATATGAAAGGTGTTGTAGGTTTTATAAACAAAATAAATATTTTAAATGCACCTCATGTAATTCTACAAGGAAAATGGAAAAGCAGTTACAGAAGTCTAAAAGCCACCATCTTGTGCAAGAATTCTGCGGAGAATATTGAGTACAAAAGAAACATAACCACTAAATAATGAAGGATGAACTTGTACATCCAAAGAATTATAACCAATATTAAAATCAGGTAAGCTCTAACAAAATCCAAGACATGGAAATGGAAAGGAACCTTAATGCACAATGGATCAAATGAGAAGAAATAATAAAAGATAGACCTGTACATTAATAAAATTTAAAACCAACAATAATCTTAGGCAATCCATAACAAAATTCAAAAATAGAAATTATTACTCCATCAGATGGTTGCACAAACTTTATTGGTGCTAATTAATAACCCCTGTGAAATTCCATAATGGATCACTGATGTATTAAATATCTCCTACCAAAAATCTGGGGAAATAGATGATCTAAAAATTATAAGTCAATAACATGTCTATTTACTATATATAAATTGAAATTATGAAATCTTGAATCTTCAAGGCTTTGAAAATGTACAAAGTTTCCTTGATGATAGAAAATACCCTTAAATATAGCATTAGACTGTGAAAGACCACATTAGATTTAAATTACATCAAAGCACTAGCACTTCTGATCACCTGGATATCTAACAAGGAATCTGTCACTTGACTCAATGTCATTCCCTTCTGTTTTGCTTGTTCTGAATCCCCTTTTGCATGAACCAAACAGTAATATCTCTGGACACAGTAAAAAAAGAAAGAGTTTAATTACCCATTCTATATGGATGATATCAAACTATCAATAAAAGATATAACCAACAATAATCTTAGGAAATCCATAACAAAATTCAAAAATAGAAATTTTTACTCTATCATCTATCTTTATTACGCCATCAGATGAGATACGGTCTTATTTCGGTTCATGCCAAAACTATTCATATTTGGTATATTTGATTCATGATGCTTTTTTTTTGTGGATTATCAAATGCAGTGAAAAAGATGCTATGACTTCAGATCTATGTTTTGCCCTTTACATTTTCATCTCTTCTCCCTCCAGCCATGGGCTAAATAGCAGAACTGATTAGGATCTATATCCTTGGTTGGCAACCAGGCAACCACAGAATGTAATGGCAACCTATGGCTGGCCAATCTTTTTTTAAGACATAATCACCCAAGCATGTATCATATATAGCACTTGACGGACTGAATATACTTTTATATGTCTGCTTGAGCTTCCTACTTTTTCATGTTTAAATATTTGAATTTCTTGAAATCAGATGAAGCGTCTTCACAATACTGCAAAATATTTCAGTGATGACATTGGTATGTATTTTGGATTAGATCAATGTAGAAAACTGACTTTCATGGCAGGAAGAATTACAGAAACGCATTCAATAGATCTAGATTTTGTCACAAATATTAAGGAACTGTGATAAGAAGAAGCATATAAATAAATATAGGAGTCAGCAAAGGAGATTGAGTACAGCATACCCAAATAAAGGAGAAAATAAGAAAAGAATGCTACAAGTGTGTGAGTCTGGTGTTATATACTGAGTAGAATTACCAAAACAAAAATCAATCATAATTACTTTGGTTGTCCATGTAGTGCAGTAGAGTTTCAACATTTTAATTGGACCTTCTCTAATTTGCAATCACGTGCATCATCCCAAGGTTGATGTTGATTGTCTGTATAACTACAGATATGAAAGTGGAAGAGGATTATTTCAACTAGAACTGTCTTACAATACTACAACAGTCTTCAAAGATTTCTGAAAACTGCAGATCAAACTATTGGATGAGAATCTTTATCAAAGAATATGAAAGAAATAAGAAACTATATTCAGTGATAAAATAAGCTAACAATAGAATTTCAAGTGGGCAAAGAAGTGCAAGTAAACCGTAATACACCGACTACAGTGGCAAAGAATCAAAAAAGAAAGCAAGTGAAATAAACTCAATGCAGAAATAATGGCTACATAAACCTCTTCATGGTCAATACATAGACAAAGTCTGTATGCATCAGTGGTTAAATTTTGCAGAGATTTTTGCTGAAACTAAAGTTTTCATTCTTGCTCCATAGGGCCAATGCTTACTAACTAGAAATATTTTGTTAACTAGAAATACAGATTTTGTGATAAATATCCAGAAACAATTGACCATAATCCTATCAGGTTGCATAGTATTAACACTCACTGAATATTAAAATTGGCAAGATAGAGTGGGCCAGTATTAGCATTGGAAAATCTGCAACTTTTATGGAATGGAAACTGCAAGAAACTGATATAAACATTGCCAGACCCATTTACTGATGTAGGACATGCAACAATTTTATTAGACTTTACAATACACACAAAGCTAATTACCCAGACATGGGGATCAAAGGCTACAAGAACAGAATGTACTTTCTTATTGACATGGCAGTTTCAGTAAATTTTCAAAAAACCCATAATACAAGGATCTTGAAGTGGAAATCTAAAAAGTGTATGACATGAGGACACCAGTAATTTCAGTTGTGGTTTTATTTGGAGCCTTTCGGTTGACTGGAAAAGCTTCTAAAAGACACATTGAAGGAAATCCTGATAGTCCATGGCTTAAGGAAATACAAACATAGTGTACTCACATGTACAACTCACATATTTCAAAAAGCTTTATGCAAAAGGTGTCTCGTCTGAAAATGACTTTTTTTTTTAACACAAATACTGAGTAAAAATGCCATGATGCAATTTCTGATCTTAGGTCTCTGGTTGGGACCCAGAAGAAAATCTGTATACAACAGAATTTGTTGGAAATAATAATAAAAAAATAATAGTATTAAAATAATATAATTACTGTAATAACATTTGAAAGAAAAAGAATGTTGTATTAGATATGAAAATGAAGAGAAAACAACTAAAATGGGGAAAAAATTGGAGGGCATTCATTGCTTTTTTGCTCATTCCTTTTATTCTTCTGTATGACAACCCATTTTCAAGGTATCCCTATAAATCCACACACGAATGACAGATATAAATTTTCATGATTTTATTCTTTCTTCTTCTTCTTCTATGTGCCCTGTCCCTTTAGGACGTAGGCGATCATGGCTTTCCACGTCTCCCTATCCCTAGTATCTCTTACCACACCTTCTGTTACATCATGCAACCCTCGTTCTGTCATCCACCTGATTAGGTCCTTCAAATATGTTATCTGTTGCTTTCCCCTGTCTCTCCTTCCCTCTATCTGGCCTGTTAGTATCAGGTTCTCCAAGCCCTCCTTCCTCATTGCATGTCCCAGGAGCTTTAGCTGTCTCTTCCTGATGCTCAGTATTAATATTCTTTTTGTTTCAATCATTTCTAAGACCTCATCATTTCTCACATGCTCGTTCCATGATATTTGCAGCATCCTTCTGTAGAATGACATTTCAATTGCTTCAAGTTTTTCCTTCATCTTTGATGATATTGTCCAGCATTCACTGCCATATTGAAGAATGAACAGCACGTAGCAATCCAGTACTCTCTTCCTTGTTTCTAATGAGATTGTCCTGTTTGTTAATACCTTACTCAACTTCTGGAATGCTTCCTTCGCCATGCCAATTCGCCTTTGGAGCTCTGTGTCACACTTTTCGTCTTCTGTTATAACACTTCCCAGGTATTTAAATTTTTGTACCTGCTGAATTATAGTATCCCCGACCTGTATTTGGCATTTTGGGCTGCCCTTTTTACTAATGACCATGTATTCAGTTACATTTATTATAACTGCTAAATTCTTCTTATAATATTTTCTGCTATAGTTAATTATTTTTGTCATATCTTGTAATATATTTATAACTTACCTTAAACATCAGTCACTCAGTTAATTGCCATACATGATACATGCTTGGGTGAGGATATATTTTTTAAGACATGCTTGACTAGGCAGAAGATTTTTCCACTGTAGGTTGTCCTGCTATTCAATCTATAGCTGGAAGGAGCAGAGATGGATTAAAACTTTTCCCAAGAGTATTGAAGCATAAGTGAATGAAACAAATTAGACTGGAATTCAGACTACACTCTCCAATTTCACAATTTGAGCTGATATCCTTTGTACCACATTGCACATCATTTTTAAATAACATTCTTAAATACGCTAAGAACTCAATGTCCTGATAAAATGATAGATGTATCTTTTATTCTGTTGAATATTGTAACTATGGAATTACTGATAGACTCTGTTGTTCAGCAGCTAACACCCCTCTGGCACTCTCAAGAATGGAATGGTCTGTGGCCTGAGGAAGCTAGAAAAATAAAGACTAATAAGAGTTTGGGGATACTGGAGTGTCATTGAATATTTATATCAGACTGCTTTCTCTGTGACTGCAATGACCTTTCCACACTTCTACTATTTGTTGGTCTGTTTTCTGGTGTTTGTCTTACTTGTGTTAATATCCCTTGGCATGATACTGTGCTGTAGATACTCAGCATACATCATCTGGATATCGTCCTCCCACCTTGGCATTACACCAGACTTATGGAAGCTATACATCAAAGCAACTAACATAATCAAGCTAATGTAGATGATTTTCAAATCATGTGGATAGAGCATTTTTCAGCTTCATTAAACGCTTTTATACATTTAATAAATTACAATTACAACTTCATTAATTGCACACTTCTCACATTTTACTCAAAATTTTACTTTTTCATAATAAGATATGCTGAAATTGTTGCTTATTTTCTATAAATATGTCAACTTTAATAATTGAAAAAATATGTCAACTTTGACAATTAAAAGAAATATGCCATCTTTGACAACTGTCAAAATACAAAGAAAATATATTTTTTGAACAAACGTATTGAAACAGTTCAAATGACAAAAACCGGCCAACAATCAAAACATTTAGACATCAGCCACTTATATATTTAAACACGATCATATTTTATTATTCTCGTCAATATTTTTGTAATAAAATTGGTCTTAAATTGAAGATGCTAAAACTTTCATATATTCTCATCAGAATCTATCTTACACATTTAGAAATCTACTATAATGTTCATGCATTGAATATTGCTACCACATCTGGTTTGTTGCTTTTCTTATGTATTTAGAGATTCCTGAAAAAATTTAAAAAGGGATATCTAATATTATTGACCCTTACCTAACATCTCAGCTTCCGTCTCTTTACCTCTACTCTAATGTAGGTTCCCTGTGTCTTTCCTATAAATATTTTCATGGTTACTGTTCTGATAAGCTTACATTTCTGGTATCTCATCTTAAGAATTTAAACACATTACTAGATTGTCAAATAGGTCTCATCTTTCTTTTTTTTTTTTTTTTTTTAATCATTTCACCCCGAGCAAGGCAGAAACGCCACTGATGTGCAGGGGGTTACATAAATGTAGAAAGATTAATTAGAAAAGAGTGAGGAGTACAAGCTAGTTAGAAAGGAACAATAGAAAGCTGAGAAAGCAGGTGCAATGACAGATACATGGGCGGAGAGAACGTGAAGATTATACAGGGGAGGGGAGAGAGCTAGAGTCCAGTGGTTAGTAGGTGAGTATTAACTTTGCTTTTAAATTTCTGGAGGTCGTAGCCGTCAGGAAAGCAAGAATATGGGAGTGAGTTCCACAGGCGAGAAGTGCGAGAGAGGACTATACTTGAAAACATAAAATGTAAGCCATAAGTTATATGCTAACATTTTCTTCTATCACACTTCCAACTTGTGGAACTTATTCTGGCTTCTTACTTTCTAGTGAACTTTGATCTTCAAAAATATAATTTAATAGATAGGACAATAAAAGGAGAATGGACAATAAAAGAACCGACACTAAAAAAATTATTCTTTTATTGTCCTGTCTCTTTAATCATGATTTTTTTCTGATATTCTTATAGTGTCATTAGCGGCTTTATTGGCTTTCTTGTGGGTGAAATGATTAAAAAATTAAAATATTTACAGTGGGGAAAATAAGTATTTTTTTTTTTTTAAAATCATATCACCCTGAGCAAGGCGCTAATGCCACTGATGTGCAGGATGCTACGTAAGAGTGAAAAGATTGGAAAAAAGAAAGCCGGAAACCACATCCTGAACAGGGAACAAGGGATGAGCCTCTACACCTGTACAATAGACGTGGGTTGGAGTGTGAACCGGGTGATAGTTTAATCTATCTACTCCCTGCTGATTTCCTGAGTTTACCAACTGACACAAATGGGAATGGTGTACAATTTTTGGGGGTAGGTCTTTTTTGAAAGTGAGAGGTAGAATATAAAAAGTTCTAGAAAATCACATTATATTAAATTTAGAAAATTTGTTTTTTATAAAAAAAAATAAATCTTTCACTCCCTACCAATCAGCAATGATTCATGCCCCACAGACAGGTTATGTGACCCAGAGGCATATAGACTAGTCCTATTATTCAATTATTATTCCTAATCAAGAACTCATTACCTGTATAAAAAACACTAGTTCTAGTTCAAAGAATCCTTCAATGAATCAGAATCTAATCTCTCTACCATGGGCAAGACAAATGAATTGTCTAAGGACATCCAGGACAAAATTGTATACTGGCATAAGACTAGGTGAGAAGAAGTCAACTTTTTTTTTTTTATAAGCGTTTCACCCCGAACAAGGCATGTCACTGCTACTACTGCGCAGGGGGCTACATAGAGTGGAGAAAGGATGATTAAATATAGGAAATGTCAGAGGGTGGGTGATAGGTGAATAAGGATACCGAGAATGAGGGTTGGGTAGATGAGAGTGTTCTGAGAATAATTGGGAGTTAGTGTGATAGGAGGTGTCTATTGACCCTAAATTTAAACACCTGGAGATTGTAGCTGTCGGGAAAGCAGACTTGTGGAAGGGAGTTCCACAGGCGGGAAGCGCGAGAAAAGAAGCTGTTGGAGTAGAATTTACGGTTACATCTTATTTGTTTAACTGTAAAAGGGTGGGGCCTAGTTGCTAATCTAGTATCTCATGTAAATTCGTGCTTAGGCAGCACCAGTGGTGCAATAATAAAAAAGGGGAAGAAACACCAATTGACTCTCAATCTCCCTTGGTCTGGAGCTCCACGCAAGATCTCCCAGTGTGAAGTGAACCTGATGATGCGAAAGGTAAGGGAACAATCCAGAACTATGCAGAAAGAGCTTATTGATGATCTCAAGGCAGCAAGAATCACAGTCACCAAGATGACCATTAGTAACACACTACATTGTAGGGGACTGAAATCATGTAGTGCCTGCAAGGTCTCCCTACTCAAGACGGCACATATACAGGCCTGCCTAAAGTGGTTTGGAGGAAAAAATAGCTGACTTGAACCCAAAGAACACCACCCAATCCATTAAGTATGGTGGTGGAAACATTATGCTTTGCGGCTGTCTTCCTGCTGAGGGGGACAGGTGACTACATCGGGTTGAGGGAAAGATAGATGGGACAAAGTTCAGGAAAATCTTGAGTGAAAAACTCCTTGCCTCAGCCAGGACACTGAAAATGAATTGTGGGTTGGTGTTTCAGCATGACAATGATCCAAAGCATACAACTAAGACAACAAAGTAGTGGCTCAAGAAAAAGTACATTAAGGTCATGGAGTTGCTTAATCAATCTCTGGACCTTAATATTTTAAAGAACCTGTGGAGGTAACTGAAGCTGTGTGTTGCCCAAAGACAACTTACAAACCTTATGGATTTAGAGAGATCCTGTGACAAGGAATGGGCCAAAATCCCCACTAGGATCACTAAAAACTCGGTAACCACATGAAATGTTTGGCTGCTGTGCTTGCCAACAAGGATTTCTTGACTAATTACTGAGTTATATTTTGCTATGGGTTGAAATACTTATTTTTTCAATAGAATAGAAAAAAATATTCAAAAATTAATAATAAGTGAGTTTTAGAATTTTGCTATATTCTATTTCTCACTTTCAAGATGGAACTATCCTGAAAATTATAGATCGTTCCTCGTTTTGTAAGGTGGCAAACTTGGAAAATCAGCAGGGGATGAAATATATATTTTCTCTCTATATATATATTTTTACTGTATATGCGAAAAATATTGCATATCTCGACTTATGTCTATCCTTAATTAAAAATATTGACAATTTATTTTCAAATTGAAAAGAGGGAAGAAATACAAAAATATATTTGGTTAACACCACATCACATATATCTAATAAATGATCATTTTTATCATTCACACAATAATCTATATAATACTAAATCTCTAAACTCGTATGCCTGTATATATGGTATCAAATGAGATAAAGTTTAATTGATACATGATACCATTACCAATTTACAAAAATATTGTATCTTGAACATTTACTGTGTGTAAATTTGATTAAAATTAGACATGGAATTCTTGAACAAGGAAATTCAGTATTAATTTTTGATACACATTCTAATAATAATCTGTATAAATTGTATGCAAACACTTGCATATTATATTCAAGCATTTTATGTGTGTAAATATATTATTTTACATGTATAGAAAATAATAAACCTGTATAATATAACAACACTATTAAATAAATTTAAATAGAACAAAAGATATATTTATAGAATTCACTACACTATGTTAATTTTTTTTTATAAACAGTCAGTTAAGTGCCATCCATGATACATGCTTGGGTGATCATATTTAAAAAAAGACATGAATGACTGGGCAGAAGATTTTCCCACAGTAGGTTGCCATTACTTTCTGTTAACCAATGCCATTAAACCCAATCTGTCCTACTATTTAACCCATAGCTGGAGAGAGAAGTGATGGATTAATACCTTTCCCAATGGTATTTGAGTGTAAGTGAAATTTTTTTTAATTGTTTCACTCCAAGCAAGGCGGTACCGCCACTGATGTGCAGGGGGCTACATAAGAGAGAAAGTTTAGACAGGACAAGAGTGAAGAGAAAGACAGAACAGTTACAGTGGGTGGGTGTAGAAATGGCAGGAGAAGGATGGGAACACAGATGTGAAGACAGTTGTGAAGGTAGAGAGAAAGGAAAAAAACTATATAGAGGGTGGTGTAGAAAGAACTGGAGTCAAGTGGATAAGAGATGGGTATTGACATTGCATTTAAATCCCTGCACATTGAAGCCATCAAAAAACAAGTATATAGAAGGGAGTTCCACAGGTTGGAAGTGTGAGAAAAGAATCTGTTGGAGTAGAATTGTGGGCTGCATTTGGTTGATCTAACTGTAAATGGGTGGGGCCTTGTTGCCAGTCTAGTTGAACATGTAAATTCTTGTGGCAGGGGCACCAGTGACTTAAGTTCGTCGGAGCAGAAGCCATGAAAATCTTTGAAGAATAGACAGAGGGAATCCACTCCCAATTTTTACTTTTAAAAATGTTTTATGGCAATAATTTTTTTTCCTTCAAAAATGAGTTGTTGGTAATAATTTAAATTCAAAAATATATATTTTCTATAAAATTTATTTTATGTATATATTTCTATAAAAGTGTATTTTTATACTTTCATGGTGTTTTGACCCCAGTTTGGGAGTTAACTATTTGCCTATAGCTGGAACCCTAACAGGTGCTACCACTCCAGGTAAAGGTGGACCTGGGAGCAACAGCAATTAAGAGGTGGTTCCATTCTTCTCACAACCTCACAATCAGATGCCTTGCTGCCGGATGCAGTTTACTGTCATACTCAGGACCCTAACTACACATTTGAAAATTAATAAAATGTAAATAACAAAATCAGTATTGATTGTCTCTCTGGGGTTACTATTACTTAAATGGAAATGATTTTAAATCAGCTTGCAGTTCCGTTCTAAAAAAAGTGAACTTTTTCTAGTTAGCATTAAAGGTGTGTTTCAGATAAAAGCTCCTATTTGTTCATGGATTGAATATTGCTGCCATATCTGGTTTATTCCTTCTGTTATGTATTTAAAGATTCCTGACAAAATTTTAAAAAGGAATGAA
This sequence comes from Ascarosepion bandense, assembly GCA_037127315.1. Lineage (NCBI taxonomy): Eukaryota > Metazoa > Mollusca > Cephalopoda > Sepiida > Sepiidae > Ascarosepion > Ascarosepion bandense. The sequence continues at coordinate 2,033,323 of JBBBDQ010001484.1, forward strand.
TAATATTATTGATCCTGGAGCAATGATAGACTTGCATCATTCTGGTATTATTAATTTAGTATTCATTCTGAAAGTCTTCAGTTTGATAATTTGATATCTGTCATTGAATTTCCAGCTGAATTTCATTAAGAAAATAATATAAACCAATGAATACACTAGTTTAATAACAAAATGCAGCTATCATATATACTCATTATTTTATGCCATAAACCCAATTTGTTTTATGAGTCGTTTAGTAACATTTAATTGTAATATATTACCTTGAATGTCAGAGGTAATTAACAGGTACATCTGGCCATAGGTAATGTCAATAGATGATAAGAGTGGTTGGCAGACATATCCGATTCAGTTAGACCATTGCAGCTTTCACTTCGGATTTTAGTATTTCCGGTTCATCAGCATCTTTGTTTTCTGTTGGTTGCTCTTTCTTGTCATAGAAGAGATCTTTTACATCTTCTTCCCATCACTTTAGTATTTCCTCTTTCTCTAATATGATCATTCCGTCTTTGGATTTTAGACCTCCTTTTGAGGAGCATGTTAGTTCCTTATTTCTTTATGCATGTCTCCTTTAATAGTTTTGCTTAATCTTTCTACTTCAGTACATTTGTTGTTGAGCCATTCCTGTCTTCATTTGTCCTTATTTTTTTTTGTAGATTACTCACTGTTTTCATTTGTCTTTCTAGCCTTAGATATGTTCTTTGACTATCAAATTTTCTATGGCCTTTTACCTCATTCTTCTTCTTCTATGTGCACTGTCCCTTCAGGACGTAGGCGATCAGGGTTCTCTACGTCTCCCTATCCCTGGTGGCTCTTAGCCCACTTTCTCCTGTTACATCATGCAACTCTCATTCCATCATCCACCTAATCAGGACCTGCAAATATGTTATCCGCTACCTTTCTCTGTCTCTTTTTCCTTCTATCTGGCCTGTCAGTATCAGGTTCTCGAAGCTCTCCTTCCTCATTGCGTGTCCCAGGAAATTTCAGTTGTCTCTTCCTGATGCTCAGTATTCCTTTTTGTTGCCATTTTTTTCAACACCTCATCATTGCTTGCATGCTCAGTCCACGATATCCGCAGCATCTTTCTGTAGAACCACATTTCCGCTGCTTCAAGTTTTGTCCTCATTTTTGATGACATTGTCCAGCATTCACTACCGTACAAAAGAACTGACATCACATAGCAATCCAGCACTCTTTTCTTTGTTTCTAGTGAAATTTTCCTGTGTGTTAGTACTTTACTCATCTTCTGGAATGCATCCTTTGTCACCCGAATTCGCCTTCAGATCTCTGTGTCGCACTTTCCATCTCCTGTTAGAACACTTCCTAGGCATTTAAATTTTTGTACTTGCTTGATTCTGAAATCCCCCACCTGTATTTGGCATTTTGGGTTGCACTTTTTGTTGATGAATGTGCATTCAGTTTTTTTTAAAGTTTATTTGTCGTCCTTTTTTGTCACTCTCCACCAATACCTTCTGTAGGAGGTCTTGTAGTTTCCTTTCCATGTCTGCAATCAGCACATTTTTTTTTTTAATCATATCACCCCGAGCAAGGTGGTAATGCCACTGATGTGCAGGGGGCTACATAAGTGTAAAAAGATTAATAAGAGAGTGAAGAGAAAGACGAACCAGTTAGAAAGGAGCAAGAGAAGGATGGGAATACAGGTGTGATGACAGTTGCAAAGGTGGAGAGAAAGGAAAGGATATACGGGGTGGTGAAAGAACTAGAGTCAAGTGGTTAATAGATGAGTATTGACATTGCATTTAAATTCCTGGAGGTTATAGCCGTCAGGAAAGCAAGAATATGGAAGCGAGTTCCACAGGCGGGAAGTGCGAGAGAAGAAGCTGCAGGAGTAGAATTGTCGTCTGCATTTGGTTAATCTATTTGGGACTCAGAACATGTTGCCTAAAAATTCCAGCTGTATGTTTTGTATTTTTTTTAAAAACCTTTTTCTTGCTCACATGTTCAATTGCATATTATTATCAACATCTTTCTGTAGAACTACATCTCTGTTGCCTGTAGTCTTTTTGTTATCTCTGATGTGATTGTCCAGCATTTATTGCCATTTAAAAGTACTGATATACTGTAACAGTTCATTTATATGTTTCGAACCAACTATTTTCCTATTTCTTAATACTTTGCTTAGTTTTTGAAATGTATCTTTAGCTATCTCAATGCAACTTTGTATTTTGGTGTCACATTTTTAGTCTGCTGTTAAAATACTTACCAGATATTTAAATAAGAAACAGAAAACTTTCAGTCAAAACAAAGAAAAGAGTATTAAACTGTCTGTCTGTGGTGACATTCACACTGGACAGGTTCAGCTAGCTTCTTCAATAGATAACGTTTTATGGGAATTTTTGTCTCCACAAACGGTTTCCAAATGCATGTAGTCTTAAAATTTTCCTGTAGTAGGTCGTTAATTCTTACTGCAGTAGACTAGTTGCCAACCAAGCCTACACAAACCCAGGCTGTCCAGTTAATCTACCCATAGCTGGACAGGAAGGGGAAGAAGCGATGAAGTCATAACTTTCCCAAGGGTATTAGCTTGTTAGTGAATGTAATGAATTCAACTGGAATTTGAACTTGGCTCTTTGATTTTCAGTTCAAGCTGCTATCTATAACTTCCCTGTGCCTTCTGTAGTAAACTGCTGTGTAAGATCAGTCCGTGTCTCTGGCAATGAATGTTAAATAATCTCCTTACAGAGGAAGAGGAAATTTTAAGCAACAGAATTGTAGTTCAACAGAAGGATGCTGACAATACATTAGACTGAATATGTGATTAATCAGGAGGTTTTAAGGAAAATGTAAATAAAAAGGATACTTATAATTAGAAACACTAAGAGATAGTTGAAATTTTTAGGACACATATGTGCACTGTGGTGCAGTGGATATCGACTCAAAGCAACAAATCAGGGAGCCCAGTTCAAATTCTAGTGAAATTTCTTATATTTACTTATGCACAAATACCCTTGGGAAAGGTATTAATCCATCTCTTACCTTCAGTTATTGGTTAAATAATAGGACTGATTGGGTTCTATAGCCTTGGTTGGCAACCAGTCTACTGCAGAAAGAAATGGCAACCTAATGTGGGATAATCGTCTGCCCAGTCAGTCATGTCTCTTTCAAGAAGTGAATGCCCAAAGTATGTTTCACATATGCCACTTACCTGACTGAATGAGGAAAGAGGGTTTGGAGAATATGACAGTCACAAGACATACTAAAGTTTAGGAGAGCAGAGGGAAACTTTGGGTAAACTATTTATGAGCATGTGAAATTATCTTGCAGAATAGTGGATGACAATGGTAGTAAGGTGCAATTGTTACGTTCTTTTTTTACAGTGACATTCACCCTGTACAAGACCCAAGCAATACTTGAAGTTAGAAGGTTACAGAGTCAGAGGCACATTTTATAGTGATATGTGGGTAAGTTAACAGTTAATACTATACTTAAATAATTCAATCTTGTAGTGATAAGGAAAGCATCCTCTAGGGAGTCAATTTTAAAAAGCAGCAATTTGGGAGAAGAAGCTGCCTGAGTAGAACTTACATCTTGCTCATGAAATATCAAGAGAATGGTGATGGTTTTCAGCAACATGCAAGGCATGATGAATCTTAGCCATGAAGGTTAGAACTGGTAGTTAGCCTGAATACTGGAGAGCCATGACCTCCTATGTTCTGAAAGAATATGGTATATAAAAGAACATTACTGACAGATTTTTTTTCAAAATATGACTCAGGCTTATTTGTCATATGATGGCATAGATGCAATGGCTGTGAATAGAATTCTAATGTCAAGGAGAAACAATTTTTTTTTCATTTTTGTTTTTAGTTTTTTTAAACGCAAGGAAAAAAAGCTAAAATCTAAAACAAAAATAAATATTGTTTGGCCAAAGGAATAGAAGAGAGTTATAGGAAAAGTAATGGAATAGACATTTCAGAGATACCAAATTTGAGACGTTCCTTCTTATAGTCCTATCAATTTTGAGTATCGAGGAAGCAGTATGTCACAGAGGAAATGGATTGGCTTCTCTGAGTTGGAGACACATAAGGAATGAAGACATTCCAGAAAGCTACATTTTACGTTTTCCCATTCTGTCTTTTTCACATTTTATTTCTTGTCTTTTATTTTTCCATTGTTTTCATGTAGTAAGGAAATATCTTCATAAAGCGTTTGAAGCAAAGAAAATCATAAGCATATACTTCCACATGCAGAGAAACACATGCACAAACATGCACGCACACACTCACACAAACAGATACACACACAAAGTGCAAAAAAAAAAAAGAACCAAAACTGTAATTAATAGATAAAAAAATAACACATTTTGGGTAATGTACTGATTGAACTGTACTAAGGCATACTAGTTGTTGGTGTCGGGTAGGTAAACAACAACTTATAGAATAAATAAAATAAGAATGAATATATCTAAATTATTTTCAGAGAAAGTGCCACAAAATGATTCCTATGTGAAAAAATAATTTTATTGCAATAATTATAACTAATGTCATTACTATATTGTTCAAGGAATTAAACTCAGGAGAGAAAATATAACTTACCAAAAACTATAATTCTTTCTCATGTAAGCAATTCTGTCTTCAAATCTTTCCACATTTTTAGTAAAGTGCAAAAGATGAGCAGGTAATATAACATTTATTGCCTAACCAAGAGTGAAATCAGTGAACCAAGTTCAGATTCCACGCTAGTCTATTGCATTAACTTTTGTACAAATGTTCTCAGGGAAAGGCAGGATGTCATCTCTTCCTCAACAACCAGCTATCAGCTGAAGAGTAGGGTAGACTGAGTTCTCTAGCTTTGGGTAGCAACCAGGCTAGAGGAAAGTAAAGTCTAAATCCAAAAACAGCTTGAAGGAGAGTTTTTGCCTTGTCTCAGACATATCCACTGACCCTATTGTATTATCAGCATGAAATGTTTTTTTTTTTTTCAAGTACTTTCAAGAGTCTCTAGAACAAGCTGGAAAATATTTTTTTGGCTCAATGCTCTTTTCTTTTTTTAATGATTCACTGAAAATTTAATTAAAATATGTGCATATCATATAAGTGACCTAAAGTGTAAAATTGCAGCACAAATCATGATTGCAAAAGAAAGAATGTACTTATAATTATTATTATTATTACTTTCCTCTTAAGGCAGAGGTATCGTATTCAGTTGTATTTGTACGTTTGCTTGTCTGTCTGTCCGTAGTCAAGATGTCTCAAGACCCACTGAATAGATTTTGATGAAACTTTCAGGAATGATTGGCCTCATGCCTGGCACAAACTGATTAAATTCTGGATTTGATTTAGGGTAGGATGAATTTTCTGGGTTATCTTTTTGGTTTTATTAATAAAATTTAATTTTTGCCTTTCGAATGGCAGATACTGAATTATTCTTCCTAGATCATTTTAAATATTGAATTACCTCCCCAATTTCATTTTAAGTGTGCCTTTAATTTTGAGAGCAGTCAAGTTCATTTTTTGTATTTTGATATTTGAGAGAGAGCAGTAAAGTTCCTTGCAGTTGTTTGTTCTTATTTTAATAATAATCTTTTCCCTAATTGGTGAGATGATATCAGTATTGCCTTGGAAAAAGTTTGTAGTCTTTGACTGCAATTTTAGTTATTATTATTATTATTATTATTAGGTTGTCCAGAAAATAATTTCTGATTTTATAATCTACTTTTATTCTTGAATTAATGTATTTAAACAATATTTAGATTAAGTCCTTGAACATCTATACAGTTTATTCATCAAGATCAAATCTTGTCTATGATTTATGATAAAACTCTAAAGGTCTGAATGGCAATAAATCTTTGAATGCAGTTTCTGCATCTTCTTTGTAATGGTATTGTTTTTAGTTAAAAGAATTGTCAAGACACTTGAAAAAGTGATTGCCTGTCGGTGAGGCATCAGGGGAATATGGTGGATGTGCCAAAGTCTCATATCCTGGCAACTGTGGCCAAGCATTTTCATGAAACAAAATTGAACCTTGTTGATTTAACAGTACCAATCACATTTTGCTTAAAGGAATGTGTATTTTATCCAGATGCTAGCAACAAACTGTAGCATGGAAGCTCTAGTTAGACTTTAGAAAGTTGTAATGAACAACATCAATGATGACTTATCTGACAGTCACCATAATCTTCAGTTGGTTCGATTTTGATTTTGGGAAGTGCTTGGGTACTTCATTAGAATCAAGAAAATGAGGTGATCATTTATGATTGTCATAAAGGATCTATTTCTCATCATCTCAGTCGCTACTTGATCAAGAAATGAATCATTCAAATTTTGATGAGTGTAGCATTGAGCACACTTCAAAATGTCAAACTATTTGACATTCACTGATTTCATGTGGAACCCATTTATCACGATTCTTCACCTTTCCTTTTTTTTTTAATATAGTCTACATATTATTGAAATGCTGATATCCATTATCTGAGACATTTCTCTGACATACTGATGTGGGTTATGTTTGACTTGTATTTTCAAGTATTCATTGTCAGTTTGCTGGTTGACGTCCACTATCACCTTGAATTTTAAAATTTTTATGGACTGAACATGTGAGCAATGACAAAGCTTTGGAGAATGTAAAAATAAAAAGGAAGCTTATGCTTAATATCAGGAAAAGACAGCTGAAGATTCTGGGACATGGAATGAAGAAGGAGGGTTTTGAGAATCTGATACTCACAGGACAGAGGGAGGAAAAGAGAGCCAGGCAAAGTAATGCATGCCATACTTGAAGGGCTTGAACAAGTGAATGGCAGAGCAGGGTTTGGAAAGTATAGCAAAAGAAAGGCTGTTAAAAGTTCCAAGGGATAAGAAGATGTGGAAGACCAAGATCACCTACATCCTGAATGGACAAAACACATAGAAAAAGAATTTGGATAATGATGAAATAAATGTTCAAAGTTTTGATAGTTTTTCTTACTGAATGCATGTTTTTATTTGATATTAGAAATATATTGTCTCTGACATTTAGAGAGTGGTTGTTCTGTAACTAACTAGTCAGTCAGTTAAGTGCCATATGTGATACATGATTGGGCGATCATGTTTCTTTCGAGACATGACTGACTGGGCAGAATATTATCCTGCAGTAGGTTGCCATTGCTTTCTGCAGTAGACTGGTTGCTGACCAAAGCTATAGAACCCAATCTGTCCTGTTATTTAACCCATAACTGGAAGGAATAGACGGATTAATATCTTTCCCAAGGGTATTTTTGCGTAAGTGAATGCAATGAATTCAGCTGGAATTTGAACTCGGCTCCCCGATTTCTCATTCCGAGCCGATATCCAATGCACCACAACACACATCCTCTAGTAGAAAAGTCTATTAAGATATATGTAGATTTCTCAAATATTTATTCTTCTACATTGCAATCAGGAATAGCGAGAGTTTGATTATGTCAAACACATGAGATTTTATTGTTTCCAGCAGTAACAGTATCACAAATTGAACTGCAATCATTGTGTTTAGAGTCTCAGTTCCCCATGTCTTTTTCAAGTGGTAGAAATGGGGATGCTGCAGACCACAGAGTCAGGCCAATACTGATCCTTACTTCTTGAGTAGTACATGATAGCCAATGATGTGTCACAAAGCTTTCCTGCTTCTTCTGTCTGTGACTCTGCTGCTACCAGCCATCAGAATAACATCATACTGCTGTCTAAAATGAACAGCATATCGCCAATATCCATCCCTGTGTTCTTCATCCATCTCACATGGTGGAAACCAAGATATCAAAAGATTAGCTCCTTCACGTTATCCATTTTCTATTTTTCCATCACTACCACTTTCACTTGCTCAGCAATATTTGATTTGTGTTGACATTATCATTTATTAATACTGCTATATAAACAGAAAGACGATAATGACACTATCCAAATCTTGATAGTGACTTAGATGTTAGAAAGTACTTGAAAGAAAAAAGAAAAAATATATGAGGATCTTGAATAAGTTCTTGCTGTTTTCCAACAAATGGCATTGATCTAGATGTACAACTTATTTGCACACTAAAAAATTACATTAAAAATTGAACAACCTGACCATGTCAGTTGAAGTTAACAAATTCTGTGTAAATTTCTTCTGTTGCCAATTTTGCATATTCTTTTCAGTGACAGTGAATGCTAGGCCATCCTTTATGAATGAAGAAAAGACTTGAGACAACTGGTTCTATAGATGACTTCTAAGAATTCTTTGTCAGTAATGAGGAAGTTTTGAAAAAAATGTAAACAAAAATGACACTTATAATTATAAAGACACATCTGAAATATATAAAGCACATAATGAGTAATGAAGGGCTTGGCAAATTTGACACTCACAGGACATACTGAAGGCAAGAGGAATAAAGGGAAATAGCAAGTGTGGGAAGGGTGGTGAAAAGACACACCTCACTAAGAACTTAAAAAAATAGGAACTTTACCAAATCCTGATTGTTCACATCCTGAAATGACATGGCACATAGAAGTAGAAGATAGAAGATTCATTGACAATTAAAACAACAATTGTAAGTTTGGTGTAAATGAATAGCATGCAAGAAGATATTTTACAGCTTATCAACCCTTTGCAGGTTATATAAAGCCAGAAAATACTATAAGCTTGTAATAGATTTTTGGAGATAATAATGAGTTAATTATACAAGGCTTACTAATGAACCCATTGCTGGGGGTTGAAGATTTGGATCAATATCTTTCCCCAGAATATTTACATCTAAGCAAATATAATGAATCAGACTGGAATTAGAAATTTAAGAGCCAATTACCAATTCCATGCCATTATCCATCATACCTCCTTCACATCCCAGCTTACAGCATCTGATATCCTCAAGTGATCATGATAGATACTGACCAGGCTTGACATTGCTTAACTTTGGTGATAATATGAATATCTATGTTTTCAAAGTGATATGGCTGTACATGAAGAAGATTTGAACTCATATCTTCTATTCCAAAACTTCAACTAGTATGAACAATGTCTTAAACAATTTCACCTCTGAATATTTGGACTGTACTAAGTTGAAGCAAATTTGAATTCAAATCTGATAAGTAATTGTTTTAGAGCTAATAAGAAAAAACTTATTTTAAACTAAAGGCTTCTAAATTGGTCTTCAAAGAATTCAGCCAGCAAAATCCAGACAGGCTGCTATAGTTGGAAAAGAAATGCCGTTCTTAGATTTATTAACCAATCAGAACAACTCTCAAAAAAGCGGCTTATCTGACCCAACTAACCTTTATATGAGGAACACTGTTCACAGAGTCCAGTTCATTTGTTTGTCTGTCTGAACCATAGTCATGTACACATGTTTCCATTTTTTCCCCTCTGCGTTTATACTTGTTGGGTTTTTCGAGACGTGTTTAAAGACAAATTTACAGTTATATATATATATATATATATATATAATTTTAAATTGATTTCACCCCAAGCAAAGCAGTAAAGCCTCTAAGACACAAGGAGTTAATGGGTGTGGAACAGAAACATTACAAATCATCAGGAAGAGAAAAGAGTAATGAAAAGGAGAGTTGCTAACGATTGACATTGCATTAACATTTTTGCAGATTAAAGTTGACTGAAATGTATAGAGCTGAAAGTGATTGCTACAAATGAGAAGTGAACAAAAACAACTCTTTGCATAAAATTTATGGGTACATTTAGCCAGCTCAATTATAAATTAATGAAATTTCAATGGCAGTCTAGTGCTTTGCTTTAGCTGAAAAAAATGTCTAATTACCATAGTGAAGAGCCCATCTGAACAATTACCATGAAAGTATTTATAGAAAAGACAGAAGGACACAACCTTATTGCAAAGTGATTCTAGCTGAGCTGTCAGATCAGGACCATTAATATTACTGATTCTTGTTGTTGTAGAGGAACATCCTATCCTACCCTGTAATGGATATGGTCCAGTCTATAAAAGACTGTAACTAGGATTATATGTCAGCATACATCACTAGATGGATGCATACGTCATAGGCAAAGACATTTTCTACTTGATTGTTATTCCTGTTACTATTCGTTGATTGTTCTTGTACGTCTATTGGTTTATTGTACTGTTGTATAATAAATCTCTTCTAATCTATTTTCAGTGTTAAGTAATTATTCTTACACTATTCTTTTCCCTGATATTCCTTCCTGGGATATATCACTTCTTTAGATTTTATCAAGGAGTTCAAGACAAATAGCAGGAGCACCAAACTATATACAATAACAATATTCTAAAACTGGGTAAATGCTAGGACTTGTAGATATATATGATAGTTTCTGGGGAGAAAAAATATGTTGACTGACACTGTGAACCAATTTATCTTTGCAAGTGACCTAGTTGTTACTGAACACACAGGATTAATAAACAAATATCTGATGTGTACATGAAAAGAACTTAAATATTAATATGACTAATAATATTGCCAATATATGAAATTAGCTGAGATAGATCACAAGAATAAGTATAATTGGGTAGAAAAGGTATACCACTGGGAACTTAAAAAAATGGCAAAGCAAGTACTATTCTTATACCTTTGTCATGAAAGACACATGGCCCAGTGGAAAAAAGTGTTAGTTAGATCCATTGACTTGACCCAAACAGTAAACAGTTGTAAGTTCAATACTTAATTACAGCAGTGATGAACAAAAACTCAGAGTGTTGTGTTAAAGGAAGATTACTAAGACATCCAGAAGTAGCATGACTCATGGAACAAGAACAATATACCCCAGTGAATGAAATAAATGGTTCAGTTCAAAATTCCATTCACCTGAAAAAATTCAGAGTGTACAACAGCCAAACTATTGTGAATTTTTCTATAAAGATCAAGACAACAGTCTGAACAATGTAAATAATATTTGGCTTGCATGGAAAAATCCAAAATCGTTTGCATACCACTAAGTAAAGTATCTTCTTTTTAATACTACTACTACTACAACTTCAACTATGCCTCTGCCATCACCACCATGATGCAATTTTTAATGAAGGTATATATTCTAGTTGCACATAGGTATGTCAAAAGAGAAAACTAAGTAGCCCTTAAAAAATAATAAAATAAACTTTTCCCTTTACACCCAATGGATTTGTAGGGCAGTGTTTTTGCTGTTTCTGTAACAAACTGTTTTTTATGGGGCAGGGTTGTTAGCCCTGCGCCTAACCACCAAACCTGGAGGAAGGTGATTTTCTAAGCGTAGCTTAGACATAACACACAGCCAGAAGTAGGGGATATCTATTACTCAGTTATAATGATTCTAGTGAGACAAGCTTGCTAACCATTACATCATGTTGAGGTGCCCCTAAGTAGTCCTTATTATATAATAATACAGGTCATTCAGTTTTCTCTCAGAACAAAAATAGCCAATTAACAGAAAACATATTAGGATGAGCTATAGTAGTTGTGACACAAATAGACTGTTACTATATTTTTTTAATCATTTCACCCCAAGCAAGGCAGGACCACTATTAGGGTGCAGGGGGTTACAGTGAGAGAAAAGACTGGGTATTGAAGAAAGGACATAAAAAAGAATGTTATTCAAAAAAAAAAAAGAAAGGAGGTATTGAAGAAAGGACATAAAATGAATGTGATTCAAGCACATAGATGGCAGTTGATGCTGCATGTAAATTTTGATTGTAACAGCTTAGAATATTGCTGTCACATTTTGAAATATAGCAAGATATTTTTCAGATCTTACCAGACATAGTCAGAAAAGTGGGGCTGTTTAGAAATGAGAAACAATTTGCTGTCTAGTTGAAAACAATCATGGCTTATAAGCCTGTTACCTTCTAATTTTTAATAGACAACTTGAACATGAGCTAAGATGGTCAAGAAGAGGTAATCAAAAAGTCAATATAAAGAATGCAGGCAATGGATGTTATAAAAGAAAAAGAAAATGCTATTTATTTGAGCAGCCAGAAGTTGGCAGTCAATAAGTTAACAACCAGGTAGCTAGTTGATTAGCTCTCAGCCAATATGTTTTCTGTGAATAGGCTATTTTTGTTCTGAGTGAAAACTGAGTTACCACAGCAGGTTGGCTGATAGCTAATCAACTAGCTACCTGGTTGTTAACTTACTGACTGCCAACTTCTGGGCGCTCAAATAAATGGCATTTTCTTTTTCTTTTATAACAGCCAACCAGCTGTGGCCATTTCACCCAAGAGGACAAAAATGTCAAGAGTAGCTGAAGCAAGACAAGAGACAGAGTGTGACACTGTCATTTCTCTATTTTGACTGTAGTATGCCATCTACTTGTTTTGTACACTTTGCCAGCCATCTTTCATGTTAAACAAGGGACTCGTTGCATAATGAAATAAAAGTGGTATATATTTCCTCTTTACATGTTTGTCTTATGCTATAGTCATGTATTTCACAATGTGAATGTATTTTTGTTGATGACAATTCCTTTTCAGCTGCTCTTGTTCACTAAGATGGTGGTTGTTTGCTAATGACACAATGTAGTTGCCCAATAAAGATGTTCAGACTGAAGCTGTAAATATGTATCTATTTTGTGCTGTAACAGTATGAAATGATATCATTTAAAAAAAAATTAGCTGATTTTAATACTATGTCTCACCAAGACTTAGATGTTCATGTCGCTCGGTAGATTTTGTTTCTTTTTTTAAGAAATCTGTAAACTCTCTTGTTGGATTAATTGGTTGGTTGATTTTGTTTAGCAGCATTATATCAATCTCAGCAGGTTATTTAATGCACAAATCTAAATATTTTGAACACAATTTTATGGTTTCAACTGCATATACTTTGAGCACAATTGTAAGACTTCATCTACAAATAAATTTTATTGTTGGTCATTTTCTTTTAAAAATATTTTGGTAATTTTACTATAAATAGGTATTGTTGGTTAGTTGATTTTTTTTTTAGTGGTACATCAATCTTCATGGGATAATTAATGCCAAAACATAAATAGTTTGAACACAATTTATGGATTCAACTAAATATTTTTCTCTATGATTTCAACAACAAATAAAATGTATTGTTGGCCATTTTCCTTTAAATATGTACTGTTGGTCATTTTACTATTAGTAGGTATTGTATTTTATTGATTTTATTTAGCAGCATATCAACTTCTAGGGGTTATTGAATGCCAAAGTCTAAATATTTTGCACAGAATTTTAGGGTTTCAATTACAAATACCACATTTTTTATTCTCAAGGTAAAGGTATGTTTTATAGGTATATCATAAAATGTATTATTGGGAATTTTGTTATAAAAATCTGTTTTTATATTTTTTGTGTTGTATTGTCATTTTGCTATAAAAATGTATTGTTGCTCATTTTATTATAAAAATGTATTGTTGATATTTATTTAGAGTTTTACTGTTTGCTTATAGGTGGGACCCTAAAAGGTGCTATCACCCCTGATCAGGGTAAACCTGGGAACAACTCCTCAAAAACACCCCAACAAAGGCCTTGCCACCAAATGTAGTTTATTGTTATACCCAGGATGCTTCTTGTTGTGAAGTGGTTTCCAGGTCCAGGGAATAATGAGGCTTAGTGCAAAAATAAATCGAACAGCTTAAGACAAAACTTAAACATTGCTCACCAATAACCATTGCCATAGTTGAAAATCCAACTTATCAGATACATTCAGTAATTTTGAAATGAATTTCTAAGAGTTCTTCAGACAACTTCTCCCTTTTGCTTCTGCTTTTAGCAGGACATTTTTAGCGGGTATACTTGATATAAAAAAAGAAATGGTTTTTATGAACATTGTTCAGTAAAATGATAAAAAAATGAAACAAAGAAGCTTCTATTCCTCCTTTCATGTGAATTGCTCATCTGAAAAGGCCAAGGGACACTTAAACTGAGATGTTTGGTAACTACACAAAGAAAGAGCTCAATGAACCTAGCAATTCTTGGAAATTTCATCAATAATCATTTTCTAATAATCACATTTTCTCCTGAGAATATTCTGAAAAATATACTCACAACTACTCCTTACTTGCTCTCTCTCTTTTTCTTTCTCTCTTTCTATCTTTCTATATATATATATATCTTTATTTATCTATAAATTCATATGAAACTTAGTTGGGGAAATAGCCATTTTCAAGGTGTCATTTTAAGGCATGCATTATTCAGCCCCTTATATTAAGAAAGAGTGAGGAAAAATTCTAAGCCCAGAGATTAGCTTAGGTAAAGTATTGGGTTGAGATGTATTGGTTATCTTTGAGTTGGGCTGGGGGAAGGAATTTAGTAGTAATTTCTCTTTGGTAGTGGGAGGTTTTTGGCCTGACCTTTGAGTTAGTAGTGGTAGGTGTTGGCGAAGTAACTACTTGGCTAAATTTTAAAACATTTTTAGTGGGACTAATTGAGAGAATAGGATAATTATTGTAATTTATACTTATTTCTATGGTGACACATACTTATGATCTCACTTCCTTTGTTTAGGAGTATATTTTGGTCTTGAAATATTTATATATATATATATATATATATATATATACAGTGTTTGAGAATATAGGTATACAATAAGTATTTTATTTGATGTTATAATTTGTTTAATTCTTTATAATCATTTCTAGTTTTTTTATTTTCATTATTTTAATTCTACCACATTTATTATAAATGTTATCTTTAATAAATAATATCAATAATTGTTTTGTAGGTCATGAAGAGTGTGTGAATGACTGAGACAAACACTTTCAACATTTGAGAGATTGATATGTTAATTATTAATATGTTTATTATTGATATATTTAATAATTATTATGGATATGTTTACTATAAATGTATATTTTGCATATATATATATATATATATATATATATATATATATATATAAAGTTTATCTATTTAAAATATGGTCCCTAAATTTACTGTTCTATATTTGAAAATAATCAACCCTAAGAAAAGTTCAATCTAAGGGCATCTTATTGACTGTGATTTCTTTTCTGTAAAAGCAATATTATAATCATGACATCCATGTTCAAAAATTAACAATGTAAACCTAACTCCATCTCTCAACAGAAGAATGCTTTTCTTCTTCCCATTCCTCCCACTGTTCCTTTCATCTGGATAAATCTAACTCATTCATTTTTGTAAAAGATTTCTCTCTGAGGAGTTGAATATTTTTTTAAGATTACCAAAAATACATTATCCCTTATGGATTTATAAATTTGTCCATGTGATACTGTGAAACAAGATTGTCTGTGGATTACTATATATATATATATATATATTATGGAAATTAACGATGATTAATGAAACTTGGTTATAAACAACCGACAATTTGAAATGATTTGTTTGAACATCATTTTTGATTGCTACTCATATTTAAGTAAATATTCTGTTTTTAATTAAACAGTATTATATATTTATATCTACTGGCCTGATTATTTACGATAATAATCAGGCCAGTAGGTGTAACTATGTTCAAACAAATCATTTCATATATATATATATATATATATATATATATATATATATATATATATATATATGCATATATTGTGTATTTAAATAACAATGCTTTTTTATGAAAGTTTCATTGAAAATATTACAACTATTAAAAAAATATATTATATAAATTTTTTCATTTTGAGCAGATAATTTATCTAAAATCTGTCCAAATGTTTTATTTATCCAAGTTCATTCAGATATATCAAGAATATATCAAGGATGCATTTTCTTTTACTTTAAATCTTTATATTCAGTTAAAAGTAAAATAAAATTCATCCTTGAAAATGGCTAAAAGTATAGCTGAAAGCAGTTAAGTTGTCTACTGGACGCCTAGTCCAAGCAACATGCATTTACTAACTCTCATGCTTTTTCTTTCACATTGCATTCATTGATTTTCCTTCGACTCATTTACTGTTGGAACAAAAGAAAAGATCAATGATATCATTTTTGTCCTCCTTCTCAGTTAGGACATAGCTTTTTACTTACTACTGTCGCACAAATATATACACAGCAAAACAGAGACATGTCATTTCTTTCACAAATCCATTTCTCATCATTCTGACTAAGAAAAAGAACTCTAAAAACACACATTCAGAAAAGAAACATTATGCAGATTTTAAAACATTATTATATAACAACAATAATATATTCAATTTATTTCATGATATAAATCTTACATTTATTAATACAAATCAGATCTTTTTATCTTTTGTTCAATGTTTGTAAAACATGATATCTTTTAATGTCAGTGTGCTTGGTTATGCTTGACTCAAAGCCATTGACATGCATGGCAGACCTCACTATGGAAGGAATGGACTTTTTATCACTTTAAAAATTATTTTTGATAGATACCCATATATGCGTAGTCAGTCAGTTGAGTGCCATATGTGATACACACTTGGGTAATCATGGCTCAAAAGAGACATGACTGACTGGGCAGAGGATTATCCTGCAGTAGGTTGCCATTACTTTCTGCAGTAGACTGGTTGCCAGCCAAGGCTATAGAACCCAATCTGTCCTGTTAATTATTTGGTGGGAAGAAATGGATTAATACCTTTCCCAAGTGTATTTGTGCGTAAAGGAATTCAACTGAAATTCAAACTCGGCTTCCTGATTTCTCATTCCAAGCCAATATCCACTGAACCACAAGGCACATCTAACTGAAAACACTTGGATAAATAAAACATTTGTACAATTTTCATACAATTTATATACTGAAAAGAAAAAATCAGATGAAAAATTATGCAAAAAATGAAATACATCATCTTAACTGTAATTTTTAACAAAACTTGCCTATATACCTACAGGGTGCAATGAATGAATTGTTGTCTGAATTATATAAAAATGAAAATAACACTTATTTTAATAGATATATTTCCAAAAATGAAACAAAATATCTTGAAATACATTGCATTTAATTTCATTTGACTAAATCTGTTTAATGAAATGGCCAATGGCTTCAACTACAGCCTCCAGATAAATCTCTTGCAACCTTTCTAGAAACTCTCCTTGTTTGGTGAATACTAGTATAATCCTTGACTCCAGTATATCTTTGGTCTTGCAGAGCTGTCTTAACACATAGGCCCAATGGACAATTGCACAGGGAACTCATGGGCATAGGAGCCCTATGCTAATGGTTATTTAAGATTATGAATTTATGATTCAGTACTAAGTACCAGTTAGTATTAGTTTATGAATATATGAATGCCATACGTGATACACACTTGGGCGATCATGTCTTGAAAGAGACATGACTGACTGGGCAGAAGATTATCCCGCAGTAGGTTGCCATTGCTTTCTGCGGTAGACTGGTTGCCGACCAAGGCTATAGAACCCAATCTGTCCTGCTATTTAACCCATAACTGGAAGGAAGAGACGGATTAATACCTTTCCCAAGGGTATTTGCGCGTAAGTGAATACAATGGATTAAGCTGGAATTCGAACTCGGCTCCCCGGTTTCTCGTTCCGAGCCGATATCCACTGTACCACAATGCACATCCTCATGAATGAATAAGCTTTTTAATTGTGCAAGTTGAGAAAAGTGTTGAATGTAGTCTTGTAGACCTACACACCTTGTAGACCTATACAGAGTTAAGGCCAGATCAAACACGCTATCTATGCTACTATGCTAGATCTACATCTTGTCCAGCAGATTTCTGAATGAGCACACAGTGCAGAGTTTGTACTAAAAATAAATATTTTTAATGCAATTGAAGAAAAGACATATTCATTATAGAAACAAAATGTTTAAACATTTAGGTCTTGTTGCAAGCACACTTGAATAATATAACCCTACATCATGGTGTGGGACCAAATATGAAATATTTAAGATATATATTTCCAGGTGAATAACTATTTCAGCAGAAATGAAATGTAATGTTTTGAGTGGAACCCAAAAATAAAAGAGAGCTTCAGAAGAGGAAAGAAATAGAAAAACTTCCAAAATTAACATTGCGGCTCAACACAAATGCCATGACAGCCACTCATACCATTCTTTCAGATATAGCATAAACATTAGCCTTAATTTCTGAAACTTATCATCCAGTTTCAGCAGACGTACCCTCATTGTCTGTTGCTACTGGAAGTGATATTTTACAAAAGGAAAATCTGTAGCAGTAAAGGAGTATGCAATTCAAGTGAGAGATCATGAACTGTGCAGCATTAATGATAATAACACAATAGATCATTGCATTTGTAATAGGCCTTTACTATGCCAGAAACATGATACCTTATCAAACTCATACAAAATGTATAAAACAGCTGGAGTAGAGAATATGAAGGTGAGGTATTTATCAAACAATGTGTTCAAATATGAACTGTAGAAGATAAGTGCATAAAATGTGAAAAGCTACTCTATTCACCATCACAAGGTCGTTTGTACTGCTTTGTATGTTGCCTATTGTCCAAAAAAGAATCTCCCTTTGCTACATCAGTGTTCAATGACTGGAAGCACAGCAATGTAATTGTAGAACATGACAATGGAGAAGAAAATCGAAAGTGCATGACAGCATATTTGATAAGGCACAAAAAAACTAGAAGTATAGATTCTTTATTACTTAAGTAACATTGCTCAGAGCAAGAATATTGGCATAAAGTTTTGACCTGTGTGGTTTCTGTAATTTGCTTTCTAGCCTCCAGAGGTTTGCCATTTCATAGAGAAAATCAGATTATTGCACAAACAAAAAATGCAATGTATTTAGGTATACTAGAGCTGCTGAGTGAATTCGACCCTTTCTTGGAAGAACATCTCAAAATGAATAGAAATCCTGGAAAGAAGAATCCTTCATATTTATCTGCAAATACTTTTGAGAAATTTATTGACTTAATATAAGAACAGTTTGTTTGTACTATACTTAAAGAAGTCAAAGAGTCAAAGTGTTTTTCAATAAGTGCTGATTCCACTCCAGACATCTCAGCTGATATTTACTGTCCGATACATTAAAGGCTGTGAACCTTTGCAATGTTTCTTGATGTTCCTCCCCATCTATTTTCATAGTGTAAAAGGTCTAACAGATACTATTGTGGTCAGTCATTTATAATTCCTCAAATATGTCTGGACAACATACAGGGTTGCATGCATGGATTCATCTCTACAATGAGTTTGTCATGTGTCTCTTCTGATGGATATAGCCTGAACTTGGTAGTAGTATGTTATAGTGAACTCACCTGTCTAGGGATAGTGGACTCTCCTTCCGAATATAAGTAAAAGTGTAGGGAGTAGTCAGAGAGAAAATACAAGTCAGCAACCTGGCAAGTTACTCTGCGTTACTATGTGAAAATACAAATTTCCAACCAGTACGTCAAACCTAAGGGACTGACATTTGTATTTACATTCAATGCACAATCTTCTATGTTGTATTCCACAACAGAGTAAAAGCAGCAGAGTGTCATCTACAGACTGCAAAGTTATTTGACTTTGTTCAGCATCTGTATTCATATTTTGCTGATTTTATTCATTGCTGGAATGGATTGACATCATCTCTAGGAAAAGATTCTGCAATCAAGCATCTGTCTGATACATGATAGTCAGAACATTTTGATGCTGTCCATGCTAGTATAGAGGTTTTGAGACAATAAAACAAGCACTGGATTCTCTATCAGTTGACAATGAACAACAAGTGAATACAAGGCAAGAGGTAGAAGAATTGAGCAGAAAATAGAAAATCTGTCAACAATCTTTCTTATAATTCTTTGAAATGACATGATAGAATGAATGAACAAAACAACCAAGTTCCTGCCACAAATATTCTTGAGTTTATGAGATCCTGTCTTCAGGAAACTAGGAACAAATTCAGCAAATATGAATTCAAAGCCAGGACCATGTATCCAGATACAGATTACAGTGATGGAAAAAAAGGGGAACAGATATGATGTGTGCGCATTAATAGATATAATGAATCATCAGAAAAGGTTTTTCTCAGTAAAACCAAAAAGTTCAAATTACAAACTTTCCCTTTTCTAGTCACTCAAATCTTTAAACTGACAAAATGTATGGAAACTTATTCACAGATTAAAAATCTGTTTTCTTTCTTCAGTAAATTGAAAACTATTGCTTCTGATGTACTAAAAACAAGTGTGAACACCTGGCTAATATGTATCTAAAAGACCTTAATTATCCTGACCTTTTAAATGAATGTGAACATCTCAAGTTAAAAAATTGAGAGATTCTACTTGCACTGAACAGAAAAATAATTTTGGACAATTTAAAATCTGTATTCTTGAATGCAGTAAATGCATTGAGAGTATACATGTGCATGATGGTAGCCAAATGTATAGGAGAATGTTCGTTTTCAATTTTGAAACTTATATAAACTCTACTTTGTAGCACACTGGGGCAGCATAGTTTGAACTGGCTTTCAATCATGCACATAGAAAATGATACCCTATATCTGAAGATCATTGACTTTAAACCAATAATAAAGCAATTCTCTGAAACGAAATACTGCCAATGCTTGTTATAATAAAAAAAAATTAGTAATTTCATACTGTGCCTGAAAGAAATAGATGAACAGGATTCAATGGATTCAACAGATATTTATTTGTAAAAGGGATCACCTTGCTTCACGTGTCAATACACCCGTAATGTCCATTTGCTTACTGTCGGTTACGAACAAGCCACGGATAATAATGTGAACCCTTGCAAGCCGGGTACAATCACAACACAGGGAGTAGGTCAAAGGGAGAGTACCCTTACTAGAGTTTAACAGTGCCAGCTAATCTGTGTAATTTATTAAGTATTATAACAGTTCTCAAGCCTTACATATTCATTTGTTTATCATATTGATTTCTTATTACTGTACAGCAAGTTTTTAATGTTTGTCAGACATAGGGTCACCCTCTTGACCTCATGCAGCACTCCCTCCACAAAGCATTTTAATGAAGGTATAATGTTGCTATCACTAGTGATCACTCCAAACATCATTATATTGACTGAATATATGATTTCTTTCCGAATCCTCTATACTGTCTTTAGATTGACACCGAAACACTCAGAAATGTTCATATTAGTGCTTCTGGTGCGAATACCAAGCAGTACATCATGTCGTTTCAAAATTTCTGGCAGGGGGAACTTCACTGGACTAAAGAAATGTTTTTATTGGTGGAAGTTTATATGTACTTGAAGTGTATCTAAGCATGAGTGTAGATTATAATTATATATGAATAGGAAGGATGAGCATTGTAGTGTTATGGATATCGGATCAGAATAAGAAATAACAGGGTGGATTTCAAATTCTTGTTCATTTCCTTATGCACAAATACCCTTGGGTAAGGTATGAATTCATCTTCATTCCCAATTATAGCTTGAATAATAAAACAGCATGAATACTATAGCCTTGGTTGGCTATCAGTCTACCACAGAAATAGGAAAACATTGTGAGAAAAATGGCCTAGTCAATAATGAATTGAAAGAGACATGATCGCCTAAGCATGTACGTTGTATAACAATTAAATTACTGACAGAAAAAAAAATCATTTATGATGTCAATTATATATACATATACAGTAGCGGCCATAATATAAGGAATGGAAACAACAAAGACATAAATATGT
The DNA here is from genome assembly GCA_037127315.1 of Ascarosepion bandense. Classification (NCBI taxonomy): domain Eukaryota; kingdom Metazoa; phylum Mollusca; class Cephalopoda; order Sepiida; family Sepiidae; genus Ascarosepion; species Ascarosepion bandense. Next base: position 2,054,753 of record JBBBDQ010001484.1, read on the forward strand.
GTATTATTTAAAAAGTAACGCATGATTAGCAATGAAATTTTTATTGATTAAAGATTAGGGTGTAATGCATAAAGATTATACAAAGTTACAAAAATTTACATAATAGTTTTTTTTTAAATAATGATTAAATAGAACAAAAGGAATAAGCTACTGGGCAAAAGAATGCATTACACCCTAATCTTTATTCAGTAACAATTCATTGCTAATCATGCATTACTTTTTAAGTAATGCACATATTTATGTCTTTGTATATATATATGTATATATAATATCAATATATATCAATATATACATATATCAATATATGTATATATAATACACATTACTTTTTAAGTAATACACATATTTATGTCTTTGTTTTGGTTTCTATTTCTTATATTATGACCACTACTGTATATATATTACATGGAAAAATACTCGGGTGAAAAGTAATACTCTTAAGATTATATTAAACCTGGAAAAGAACAGGACAAGTTATTAAACTCAGAAAAGTAAAGGGCAAGATATTCTAGTGAAGTAAACAATAAAAAATTTCTTACTTATTACATTGCAATCAAATTTTATTTTTAGCTGTAACATTTTAAGTAAGAAATTTCTTATTTTTTACTTCACTAGAATATCTTGTCCTTTACTTTTCCAGGTTTAATAACTTGTCCTGTTCTTTTTCAGGTTTATTGTAATCTTAAGAATGTTTTTTTCATATGCACATTTTCCATGTAATCCATAATTTTTTCAGTCATTGCTATTAATTTAATACAAAATTAATGCTATAAAACCGTATTAAAAAATATTTTAAAAATTTATATGCAATTAATAAAAAAAAACAAAAAAATTATTTATTATTAATTCTGACAATCAATTCTTATAAATGATAAGTGATAAGCAAAGTTTGATTGACAAAAATGATAAAAGATATTAGAATTTTGAAAGCTACTAAGATTCACTTACTGTCAGACTTAGGAATATATTCAACTACAATAATGGTTGAATGATATATATATATATATATAAGCGCTTACAGCACTTGGTATTCCCATCTAAGTACTGACCAGGCTCAACATTACTTAACTTCAGTGATTGAGTGGGAACTGGTGTATTCAACATGATATGACTGTAATTGATGGATGTGCATTGTGGTGTGGTGGATGTTGGCTCGGAAAAGGAAATCAGTGAGCTGAGTTCCAATTCCAGTCGAACACTCTGGATTCACTTATGCACTGGTGCTCTTGGGAAAAGTATTAATCTGTCCCTTCCCTCCAGTTATGGGTTAAATAACTGAGGTCTGCTGTTCATGCGATCTGTGGCGAAATTCTGCACCGATTGTTATCAGCAGTTCCAAAAAGTGTGGATGGTGCTGCACAAGCCTTCACCACTCTAAACAATTCTTTGTGTGGCAGTCTAACTGGTTTAAACACTCATGCATCGAAATCGACGAGAGAGTCCATAATATATATATATATATATATATATTACTTTTTTCAATTAAAAGACATCTTCAATTTTAAACTGAAAATCGTTGAATTTAAGAACATGGATTATTTAATAAACAAATTTAATTAAATTATTCCAAACTGTTAGCACACATGCATTCTTTTTGAAAAATCTTGGGGGTTTTCAAGTACTATGCATGAAATCCACTGTGTCATCCTAGACAATTTTTCTTGTCAGAATCTGTCTTACATATTTGTGAATTTACCATTCATGCAGGCTTTGAATATTGCTGACACATGTGACCTGAAGGCCCAAATGGTTAGAACTTTTTCTTTCTGACCAAAAGCCTGGGTTTGAATCTCTCCATAGTCAATTTGTCAGGAAGGGGCCTTCTTCATGTTATTGGTCTAGAGGAGGTGATCCCAGCAAGCAGCATCTTTGAAAAGTGCCTGAAAACAATGCCAAAGATTGACACAAGCCTTGTAAGTGAAATTGGGTTGGTGGCTTCCTATGAGGAGTCATCAATGGCTGTGCTAAATATTCAGTTAAAAGTAAAACAAAATTCAACCTTTATAATGGCTAAAAAGATAGTCAAAATAGTTGGGTAAATAAAACATTTGTACAATTTTTATATAATTTATGTACTAAAAAGAAAAAAATTATAAGATCAAATAAAAATTTATTATATGAAAATCTTAATTACAGAACTTTGTCTGTCTTTTGTAATGAAACATGCATAACAGAGGAATTGCTGCTGAAATACACTATATATATATATATATATATATATATATATATATATATATTCAACAATGATATTTGATCTGGAGCAAATCCATTTTTCCGCTATATTTCCTTTATTACTCTTCAGACAGTTCTTTTTCTGCTTCTTCTTCTTCTTCTTATTGATTCATATTAACAGATTATAAGATATTTCTAGGGGAAAATGACAGAAAATTTGAAATTGTTTCCTGCTGTATTCATATATCTTGCTGGGTGCTGAGTAATTTTAGCTGTATGAAATGGCAGTGAGGAAAGCTTTTCTCTATTTTTCCGGTGGGGGATGTTCTTTTCTCCATAAATTAATGCACAAACATTTCAAAATAGATTTATGTAATAACAATATGAAATCTTTAACGCATGTATGTGTGTTTGTGAAATTTTAAATTGTGTCATGGAAATGTTAGCCGGCATTTTCTGATATTCAGTTCTCGGCATGTTATTTAGGAAATTTGTAAAATCTCATGTAGATATTTATTTGAAGACATTGCTCGGTGGAATACAACATGTTTTTACTAAATTTTTCCCCTAACAATTACTTTTTCTTTCCCTCCCCTTTTTCAAATGACAAAGCAGAAACAACAAACTTAGCAAAATTAAGTAAGATAATACTTTCACTTGTAAGTGGAGAACTAATCACACACACACACACACACACACACACACACACACACACACACACACACACGCAAACACACACACACACACACAGAGATATATATATATATATATATATATTGTTTAATTACTTAGTGTTTGGTCATAATATGATTAGACCAGTGCACATTTGTATTAAAAAGTGTTCAATACAATTATATTGCAGAAATTTTGAATATTTTTCATTTGTAAACAAGTTATTACATGACCTAGGTTTCTACCATGAGTGGTGTCTTCAGCCAATTTGCAAATTGCCTGAAGACACCACTCATGGTAGAAACCTCGGTCATATAATGACTCGTTTACAAATGGAAAATATATATATGTATATGACTTCTTTCAGTAACTGGCATTTGTATACACTGCTTATATACAACATTTTAAAATTTCCCTTTTCTGATTCCATACATTTATGGCTTAGAGCGTAACGACTCTGACTGACAGTGATACAGTGAAACAGGCTTGAATGTGGATGACTAATATATTATGCTCTCATTATGATTGATCTCTCTAGAGAAGAAAATTTTAAAAACAGTTTCCACTTCTGTGATATATGCGTGACTCTTCAGAAATGAATTGAGTTCTTTCGATGACTGGTGTGCGCATACACTGCTTATATACAATATGTTAAAATTTTCCTTCTCTGATTCCATGCACCTATGGCTTAGGGGGTAGTGACTTCAACTGACATCAAATCGGTTGAGTTTCAATCCCGGCCAGAAGCAAGTGGATGTGTCCAGCCATACTGATGAGCTGTGATACAGCAAAACAGGCTTGTATGTGGATGACTAATATATATATATATATATATGCCAGCAAGCCTTCAGTAACTTTCTTATTGAGATGATGTGGTTTCCCTCTGTGTTTTCATGAACACTACTCTGATGATCTTCTTTTCCTGGTTCTTTTCCCCAACCACCTGAATTTATGCGTGCAATTAGATTGGCATTAAGGTCTCACCATTTTACTATTGAAAAAGCTAAATGTTACCAACTCTTCCACTCTAATAGTATATTTTCTCACACTTATTGTCTGTGAAACTCCCTTCTGTTTACTTTCTTCACTGATAGCTACAATCCAAAACATTTAACGTCCATTGCCATCTTCTATCACCTTGATTCCCATTTGTCACTTCTACTGGATACTCTCTGTACCTTTTCTTTTTCTCTCACTGTAACCACCTTCACACCAGTGGCAGTCTTGACTTGCTTTGAGTGAAAGGATTAAAAAATATGTGTGTGTGTGTGTGTGTGTGTGTGTTGTGTGAGAGTTTTTTTTAATTTTCTTTAACAGCAGCTGACAATTAAAGAGAGAAAGGTGAATTTTAAGAAAACTAACAAATGGAATGTTTATATGAATACTTAATTAACATTAATATTTCTTTCTATTGGATATGCCTGACTTTGATATTATACATTATAAAAATGCTATTAATGTCTTGACCATATTTTACATGTGATGGTGAATTTTGAGCACTAATGAATCTATATTTTTGGTGACCTTTTGCAACTGGCAAAAAACTGAGTTGTAGACCCAGCTGCCTTAATGTAGGCTATCAATAGATTATGGTGTGCTCAACAACCCCATCCAGCTGGGTGCTGCGAATCCCTAAGAAAATGTTGAAATTTGACCAGTTACAGGAGAATTGTGAGGCTATATGAAATGAGCATTGGAACATATTCGAAACCCAACATGAGCTTCTGCAACCCATTCTCTCACAAAATTGGTCTTGTTTTAATAACAAACACTAAAAGAAACTTCTTTTTGTAAAAAGATTCCAATCATTAAAAGAAGCTACTTTATGGGCAATATCTTAGATTATGGGCCCTGCAGTTATGCTTCATTAGTTTAATAATATTTCTGCCATAGATTTTTGGGAGATTGTGAGAGGTTTGCTTTCTGTCTCCTATGACACTGCTCTTTCATTCAAATTCCAACCATTCATCAGAAATTAAATTACAACATGTCCACCAAAACATAAAACACTTTTTAAAATGGAATTCTAAAAGAAAAGATATAACTGGGGAATTGGCAACCCTAATTTAATTTGTAGTTTGTTGCTATAAAGTAAAATCTTTCGTTCATGCAGAATCTATCATTATGAGCATAAAACTGAATTCAAAGCTGTAACAATGAATACAGACAGGGAAGGCCTCGAGTTTAGTTACTATCAAGAAAGGTTTTCAATCCTCAGAAGTACAGAAAATAATACTGTGGGTTGATCCAAGCCTTGTGAGTGAAATTGGGTAGGTGACCCCCTTTGAGGAGTTGTCAATGGCTGTGCTAACGTGAATTCACAAGTCATCATGGCTGGGGGTTTTTAGCGTTATGATAATATTAGTTTTGATAAATACTTTACAGCAAAGCAAAAGTTTAGCAAACTAGTTTGGGGGATGAAAACAGAAGATGAAGACAGAAGATGACAATTGATGTTGCATTTAAATTTTTGATTTTTTATGTGACAAGGAAGCAAGAGATTGGAAGAGAGTTCTACAGAGAAGAAGTGCTAGGAAAGAAACTATTAGTATAAAACTGATAGTTACTTCTGGCTCGCTTAACAATAAAACTGAGACCTCATTGTCAACCTAATAGCACACTTTAATTCATGCAGTTGGAACACCAAGGAGAAAAGCTCATCAAAGCAGTTGCCATAAAAATATTTGTATAAAAGATAGAGGGAAGCCATGTTACATTGCTGAGAAATTGATTCATGAAAACTGCTCTGATGATCTTCTTTTCCTGGTTCCCCTACCACCTGAATTTATGCGTGCAACTAGATTGGCATTAAGGTCTCACCCTTTTACTATTGAAATAGCTAAATGTTACCAACGCTTTGAGTCTAATAGTTTATTTTCTCACATTTATTGTCTGTGGAACTCCCTTCTGTTTTACTTTCATCACTGAATAGCTACAATCACCAAAAGTTTAAATTTAACATCCATTGCGATCTTCTATCACCTTGATTCCCATTTGTCACTTCTCCTTTCTCCTTTCTCCAGTACCCTCTGTACCTTTTCTTTTTCTCTCACTGTTACCCCCTCCACACCAGTGGCAGTCCTGCCTTGCTTTGGGTGGAAGGATTAAAAAATATGCCTGTGCATGTGAGTGTGTGTGTGTGTGTGTGTGTGTTTTTTAATTTCTTTAACATCAGCTGACAATTAAAGAGAGAAAGGTGAATTTTAAGAAAACTAACAAATGGAATGTTTATATGAATACTTAATTAACATTAATATTTCTTTCGATTGGATATGCCTGACTTTGATATTATACATTATAAAAATGGTATTAATGTCTTGACCATATTTTACATGTGATGGTGCATTTTGAAATCAAATACCAGGTTAAGATCGATCACATTACAAACTTTTCTTTGAGTTTAGTCAGGAACATGAGCACCAGAGTAGATATGGCAGCAGTACCCAATGCATGGATGAATGGTACATTTATAAATGTGCAAAATGGATTCTGATGAAAAGAATTATCTGGCATGACATAGTAAATCTAGCAATAGCACTAGTAATTGATTCTATTTAATTCCTTCACTTTATGTCAGTAGGAATCATGAGTCTTAGAAGGTGGAAAGTGTTGCTCTTTTAGAGTTTATCCAGGCTCAAAGTAGACAGAAAAGGCCTCTGTAATTAAATGAAAAGCTTTTCTGTGTTTTCTGGACAGTTTGTCTATCTGAGACATTTACAGAATTTTTGAGTTTGGTCCTCCTCATGAAATTTGTGTATAGCGCTACTAGGAAGTTGGTTTTGGTCTTTTGAGCCTGTTTTGGTCAGTAACACGTTTGTTTGACATCATTCATCACAACCACTTCTCCAGAAGTAATTCCAAGATGTCTTCTGGAAGAATGAAACTGAAGTTTTATATTTTAATTCATGCACAAAACCTGCTGTTAATTTGTTTATACTTATCAATTTCCAGACCTCTAGTCGTGTAAGTCTGTATCAAGGGTAGATAATAATTGTCACTTGAGTTTGGCTTTTATTGTTGCAATCTACCTACAAATGGACTTGTCCACACCTTTATAACATGGGTACCAACTCTGTGAGGAGTCATTGACTAGTAACCACAGAGTGAGTAAATGAGTGAGTTTGAATGCCGGTGAGAGAAAGTAGTCTCCAGTCCACGTTTACCTTTGTACTACGTTTACTGAGAATATACTATTCAACCATATATCCGAGTCTGTATTATCTTTCTATGGCCCTTCGGTCATAACAGTTTTGTAACTTATTTCGAAAAAAGAATTATATTTTTTAATATTATTATTGATCAGATGATTATCTAGTGACTAAACTTTCAAGAGTAATTTCTGAAATGATAACAAATTGAACTAGAAAATATAACAAAAGTATCTCTGAGGGTGACACTATGTATTTAGTGGTATTCCGTTAAACCAGTGAATTTAAGTTGTAAAGTATGGTAAATGTTCAAGAAAATGATAAAAAATTCAGCTATCTAATATACATAGATGAACTCAAATTATTTGCAAAGGAACAAATAAAAGTCAGAAGTATAGGTTAAATTTGATGGGTTAGGTTATGGGCTATTGTTTGAAGTTGAGAAGTTTTGTGTGTTGACAAACAAAGATACGACTGTTGAATTGGTTGAGAAAATGGATAAAGAAGAAATTAAAACTTTTTTTGTAGAGAATGTTCAAGGGTCATTTGTAAAAGAAAGTATAAAATATTTTATTAAAAAAAATTGTTGAATTTACTTCATGGGAAGTTAAAAGTGAGTAATGCATTTTGTCTAAGTTATGTTTGACTTTTCTGAATGTTTAGAATATATAACCAGCATATAAAGACCTTAGAATAATCAAGAACTGGCAGCAAACTTTCAGCATATAGACAAGAAACAAGTTCAGCAGATACGCAAAGATAGAAAGGGGTGTAAGACAAAGATGTGTCTTCTTACCAGATCTATTCAACATATACAGTAAGACAGTTCTTAGAGCTCTAACAAATCTGCCAGGATTTGACATTAGTGGCTGTCATCTGAACAATGTAAGATATGCATATGATGCAGGTGCTGATAGCATATACAGGAATAAAATTACAAGACCTTCTACAGGAAGCAGTTCATATGCTTTCTTTAAGTAGAAAAAATAACTACAAATAAACTACAAGAAAACTAAACCCCTAATAATCTGTCAAAAAAAGAACGTAAAATGCCAAATACAAGTTGGTGATAATAAAATCAAATAGATGCAGAAATTTAATTACCTGGGAAGTGTGCTAATAGAGGATAGAAAGTTTGATATGGAGATCCAAAGGGAAATTTTCATAGCTCAGGATGATTTTCAGAAGTTGAGTAGAGTATTAAGAGACAGGAAAATTTTACTGGAAACAAGGAAGAGAGTACTAGATTGTTATGTGATGTTTGTTCTTTCAATATGGCAGCAAATTTGACACACAGACATATTGAAATGTTTGTACTGGAGTTTTCTGCCCGAATTCTAAGCAGTACAGTATACCGTTTTCAAATTTGGAGTAAACTGTGTCATCGTGCTCTTTTTCTTACAGACGGTTTCCAATTAACCCTTCTATACGGTTTAACTGACAGAAAGAAAACAAACAGCGTGCAAACTTAAAAAGATACAATGCCTACAATTTACCCATCTCATCCTATATATATATTAGCTTTATATAATTTGCTTGAAGCATTGGGTATATAAGGTGTATGGGTTGGTATTAGAAGGCTATCAAAATGCATTTAGTATAATAAAGGAAGTTAAAGAAGGTGTTGGGTATTACCTATTTATTATTCATTAATATTTTGAGATCAGAATCTCATCTTCAAAATAGTTGTAGAGCTTGACTTCATGTCCATCTGCTGTATGTGTGTGTGTGCGTTTATGGTTTATATAAGTGAGCACCAGGTACATGTCATGTGTTATAAACTAATGGCTGAATATTAAAATATAGATGATAAATTGTATTTATTTTTTGTTTTTTAACTGTGTGTTTCTACGAATTCTATTTAAATAAAATAAGAGAATTTTATTTAAATAGAACATGTAAATCATTTTCACAACCAACATCCAACATTGCCTTATGATGGGATTCTATCTCGAAACATAAAGATTTCCTTGTCGTAATGCACATTTAATTCATAATTATTTATATATATATATATATATATATATATATATATATATATATAATTAAATTTGTTTTTTATTTTAAATTAATTTAATTTACATTGCAACATGGAAATTTCTGTGTTTCAAGATTTTCCCTTGACATCAGGCAATATTGACTTATTATTGTTTTGCCACAAGAGTAATGCTTGATGACGAGATAAAATCTCAAAACATAGAAATTCCCATGTCGCAATGAAAATTAATTTTAAAAAACAAATTTAATTATAATATATTTTTCTCTACAATTTATGCTGTTTTTTTATAAAAAATGTAAATACCGTAGAACTTGGAATTCTAAAACTATTGGTTCTCTTTACTTGTATCTCTCTCTCTCTCTCTCTCTCTATATATATATATATATATATATATATATATATAACTAAATATGCTGCTAGGAAAGTCAGTTCCCTATGTAGTGCCAGGAAGTTTTTCTTGACTGAATCCATCTTGAGCCTATATCAGCCTACCATCCTATATATGAGCCTACCATCCGTTTTTGCATTGAATACTGATGTTACATCTAGTTGGGTGTCCCTGCTACACATCTTGGTGTTCTTGACAAAATCCAATGGAAAATCTTCAATGTAATTGATCCCGACTTAATAGCTCAACTTCAGTCAATCTTTCACCAACCTAATGTGGTTTCCCTCTGTCTCTTCTACAAATACTTTCACGGCTTCTGCTCCAATGAATTTAGCTCCTGATGCCCCGTTTGACTGAATTTACTTGAGCTACTAGACTAGCAATTAGGTCCCATCTTTTAAAGTGAAACCAATCAAGTGCAACTGCAACTTCTACTCTAACAGATTTTTTTCTTGAATTTCCTGCCTGTGGAATTCACTTCTGTATTCTTTTTCCCTGACAGTAGAATCTCCAAGAATTTAAATGCAATGTCAGTTGCCATCTCTTATCTCCTTAACTCACTTCCTTTTCGTGACAACCCTTGTATCATGTTTTTCTTCCTTTCCACTCTACCCTCATGCAGCCCTCTTCATACCAGTGTTCTTATCCTTTTCTTAACCATTCTCTGACACCCTTGTAACTTGTTCCTCTTTCTCATCACTCACCTCTTATGTAACCTCCTATGCACCAGTGGCATTTCTGCCTTGCTTAGATTGAAATGATTATATATATACTGCCGGCCAGAATTATTAGGCTACCCTAGTGTTTAAAAAATTTATTGCCCAGTGAATAATTGTAAATGAAAGTAGAATGGTTCTTTTGTTAATACTGTGCAATTAGATGTGCATCAAATGAATTTATAAGTATTTAAAAATTACCTATATTGCAGTTTCAGGGTAATTCGGACGAGTTCATCTCTGCTTCCTTGCCTTGTAAAATTTTGCAAAGTAATAATAACAAATGAACAATTCCATTTTCATTTAGAATTATCCACTTAGCAATAAATGCTAAAAATAGTATGAAATACATAATTTCTTTTAAAAAAGCTGGGGTGGCCTTATAATTATGACCAGTAGTATATATATATATTGCTCATTCAGTAATGAATTAGAGCACTCTGGCTATTGGGCGTGTATAATGATAATATACACGCTAAAAAGACTGCCTCCTTCTACCGAGCGCCCCTAGCTCAGAGGTAGAATCGCCGACTGACGCCAGTTCGGTCGGGTTTCAATCCTGGGTAAAAAGCAATCGGATGTCTAATCGTACAGATGAGCTGTGATACAGCGAAACAGATCTGTCTACATATGACTATATATATTTGTGTATTTAGACAGCAAATTTTTGATATTACAACATATAAAAAAATCCATTTTTGATAATTCTTACGTTCTAATGAATTCTAGTAATTTGTCAATCGTTATATTTGAAGCATAAAAAACTGTACAGCAATTTTTAGCAAGACAGTTTTCTTCCGGTTACATTTGTAACCATAACTCCCACCCCTGAAGATGACCTCGAAAAGAGGTTGAAAGTACTTTGGTACCTTAAGAAATGAATGAAAATAACGTCTGTCAAAGTTACAGCTCATTTCTGATATCTTCTTATCCGTGAGTATGAACGGATTTTATTAAAAATAAGCAACCGTAATGTTTGCAATTTATTTAATCTGACATGTTTAAAAGAAGATTTCCTGCCTAAATACATACACACACGCAAACACGCAGGTACACACACACATACACACACATATATATATATATATATATATATATATATATATATATATATATATATTGTCGTCTTTATCTCGTATCTAAGAATTTAATGTCTTCTTTTCTAATTGTTTCCCTTATGATGATTGTGTATATGACCAATTAAACCAATTCTTGCATGGAAGAGGTGATGACATTTCCTGCATAGAAATTTTGGTATATATAATGCATGCTTATCAAATTATTACTAAGGCAATGACGATATGACTGTCCGTAAATGTAACATTTGTGAAAGGCCTGTTTTATTTTAAATCATCTGCATTTTAAGTCCTACCTTTTACTGGATTCAAATGCTGATAAGATGTGCCCATGATTAAGAAAAAATTGGATTCAGAGGCGTTATATTTATCTTAGGTTTGAATAATGAAAAATTGTCATGCCGGAAGCAACCGTTATTTTAACAAACGTCTTATATCTCCATATGATAACTGCAAAGAGATTTATACTGAGTTTCACATTATTTATCTAAGCTTAATTTAGCAAAAAAAAAAAACAGATTTAAAAACCAATGTCCGCGTGAAGTGAAATCAAATAGAGTTCTTTCATAAGGTTTGAATCATTATAACTACAACATTTCTCTGAGAGGAGTTATTTTCAGAAGCCAAACAACTCTGATGTAGTTCCATAAAATTATCTTTTTATGTATATACACGTTAGGTTGAACATTTTTTTATCTGCATGCAACATTTATACATACATACATGCATGCACACATACATGCATAGAGTTAAAGTAAACTTAAGTGTCAAAAAAGTGAAGCAATATTCAAATTTTATTAATTAGAATATCAAGAGTGTAATGATTTCAAAAGCATATCAAAATGTCATGCGAAAAAGATTTTCAGTATATTTATAAATGGTAGGCTCTCAAATAAAGAAAAACATTTTCATTTAATCACCTTAGCTTTTAGTAAATTAAAAAAAATATCGTGTTTGTCACACAGGTAAACAAATACACACAAAACTTTGCAACAAGTCGTAGTCAGTCAAAAAACTACTTTTCTATATCAACTGATGTCAAGCAATTTATTTTGTTCAAAAAGATAAACGAAACCGTGAGAGATGAAGAAAATAAAAAATACTTTTATTGAAACTGCATGCTAGTCTCACAGACAATACTCTCTTTTCTCCTCATTTAATCACACGCAATATGATAATAAGTTATGAGTAATGACATATACGAAAATTTATGAACTATCTCTGTATAAAAATCATATCCATTACTATTGTAGCAGTATGTAAACCTTCTTATAAAAAGACACTGGTCGCCTGTTGTGGACAAACTAATGATCGTGGATTATTACTGAATGGACAAGATTTATAGATAAGGACGGTTAAGTCAGGTCACAAGTAAAGGAATCAATAGAGGAAGAGGAAAAGGAAATTATTGCATTGTTGTGTGACAAATAATTTATATAGGACTATTAAACAAAGTTGCAGAGTGTAGAACATTTCTTTACACTGTTGGAAGCATGTAGGGTGTGTTATAGGTGAAAAGCTTTTACTGATAAAGTTTAACATACACACCCACAACCAAATAGCGAGTCAAAGAGACATTTCATATCTCTTGTGATCCCTATTACTTTATAATTCCTCGTCATCTTTCATTGTTTTTGAAAGGTAAGATACGTCCAGCCTGGTCAGTATCTCGATGCGTGACTGCTTGAGAATACAAGGTGCTGTAAGATTGGATGTACAGGTTGTGTAATCAATGATAGCAGGCAATTGGAAAACGGAAAAACTGTGACACTGGTCTGCCCGGCTGGTTGATTCGCTGGTTCGGGAACGGAGCCTGCTGCGATGTTGATGTCGAAACGGCACCAGTTATGTCGACGCTTTCGGGCCGCTAGTCGCGATGATCTCGTCACAGTAGCTGGTCCTCAAGACGTCTATTACAACAACGAAGTTACTACCCACGCTGTGTTTTGATCTCAGAAAGTCACTTTGTGCAAACCCGGTAGCAGTATTTCTACCATATCCAGACAGGACACTTGTGTACACTTGTGGTTAAAATAAAATAGTTACGGCACCAGAAAAAAAAAAAAAAAAAAAAAAAAAAAGTTCGAAGACGCCTGGATGAGTTACGAAAGAAAGTCTTTATAATAAAAAAAAAATGATTAATTACAAAAGCAGAAAATATAATTGTCGAAATTCAAGTTTACAACGGAGAGGAGAGCTTTCAATCTTCAAATAAAAATAAGTCCTTTCTAAGTTCCATTAAAAATATCAGAGCTTTCAATTTTTAAAAATAATCAGGCTGTCAATTCTTCAAATAAAAAACACGTCTCTTTATCAAATTTATCAACTTTTGTAGATAGCCAAATAAAAGAGCGACGTGGCGGCTGACGGTGGGTGGGATCGTTTGGTCTTTGTCGCCTGAAAATCTCTCTTCAACTAATTTTTCTCGCTGTGTCTCCATTTTTATAGTCATCCCCAATCCTCTTGGGGGATCTATCCGACTCAAAGCTTTTGACCAATGAGATTATTTTCCACTCACACAATTTACGGGAAGCCATGGCTCGACGAATGAAACATCAACAGCTCACATGACGTAATGTCTTTCTGTCTTTTTTCTTTCAATTACATCATCTGCTTTTCGATTTTTGTATCTGTTCCCAGGAATAACTTTTGAGGATTTAACCCTACCTGACCTCATCAAGGAAATTCTGACATTTTTTTATGGCTACGTCTATCGTTCAAACTTTAACTGGCCCAAAACAATTCGTTTCGTATACGAAAAAAGAAGAAACTATATTTTTCTCTTTTTTCCCAATTATCAGCCAATTTCTCTATTCCCCGGGTTTTACAAATACATAATAGTATTAAAAAGAGTTTTTTACACAAGCTCACATCGCAGATTACAATAAAACACAACTAACAATACCACTAATATAAATTTCTCTCACTCCGTTGTATTAAAACAAAAAAATACACCGGCGTGGAAATAGGGTTACAAACTACTTCCAATTCCAGTCGAGTTCATTTTATTCATTTACGCACAAATACTCTTAGAAAAGGTCTGAATTCACCTTTTCTTCCCCAAGCTATGCGTTACTTAGTTGCACTTGCATCGTAATTATTTTCAAAACTTTTTACAATTCAAAAAATGTTTTCTGGTTTTAAATAATATGCAAAAGGTTTATGTTGGGGATCGCCCCCTTTTGAATACAAGAATGGACTCGTTGATGTGTACAGAGAGCAGTGGTTGAGTAGCTGTACCACCATTTAGTTGGTCAGTAAGTTGATGCATATTAAGTTAGAGTGTTTTGGATATAGACTCATTACCCGGACATACTTCTTCACTACAAGATTGTAGATATTGATTCCTACTAACAGTATTTCTAGTATTTCTCATTTGACTAACCCGTGTTCCAGTTTGTATATTTTTGTTCAATATAACATACATTTTCTATCTCCATATCTGTTTTTATTATTTATTATTTTGTAATGTTTCTCAACAAGAATACACAACAGTTTATAACTCATAGAAAAAACAAAAAACAAAAAACAAAAAAAAAACAAAAAAAAAAACAGATCAATCAATTAATCAACAATGAATCAATGTTTTAAAAAGTTATTTTTAGAATTTGAATAAAATCCAAACATATGAAATTGTATTTATGCTTGGGAGAAAGGACAAAAATAGATTAGACACTATTTATTTGATTCCTTATTTACAAGAAGAATTTTATATTTATAAGTTTATACAAATATGCGAACCAACTCAATTAAGTGCCATACATGATACACTGTCAGGTGATCATGTCTCGAAAGAGACATATCTAACTGTGCAAAAGATTTTCCCGCAGCAGATTGCGTATATAACAAATGCTATAAAACTGAGTGTCAACCAATGCTATAAAACCCAATCTGTCATGCTGTTTAACCCATAACTGGAGGGAGAAGAGACGGATTAATAGTATTCCCAACTTTCAACTAAAATTCTACTTCTCGATCCGAGCCAATATCCGCTGCACCACAAGGCACATTCTTATCGAGTCAACTACAATGTAATAATTGTTATTTACAATATTCAGTCAGTTAAGTGCCATACGTGATACACGCTTTGGGCGATCATGTCTCGAAAGAGACATGACTGACTGGGCAGAAGATTATCCCGCAGTAGGTTGCCATTGCTTTCTGCGGTAGACTGATTGCCAACCAAGGCTATAGAACCTAATCTGTCTGTGTTATTTGACCCATAACTGGAAGGAAGAGACGGATTAATACCTTTCCCAATGTATATGATTGTAACGAATTCAACTGGAATTCGAACTCGGCTCTACCGATTTCTCGTTCCGAGTCGATATCCACTAGACCACCACGCACATACTACAATTTACAATATTACAAAGCAATAATTATGTTGAAAACATTTTCTGTGGGAAAAAAAGAATATATTTAAATAAACACCTAACGACGAATAACTGTAATTATACATTTTGAAAAAGCAAAATGCATTTCCCGGGTAAATGTTTCAATTGCTCTTTTCACAAATTTACTAAAGTAGATTGCAAGGACCCTTTTTTTTGCTCGAGAATTGATGACAAAAATATTAAGCATTGTTTATTTATTTGATTGCTTATTTACAAGAATACTGTTTTATATTTCTGCTGTCAATTTTCAAGAAAAAAAGAAAATCCCAAAGTCCATTTTAAAATATTCAGGTTTTATTAAAATTCTAAAAATAACTTTTTAAAACAATCAAAGTTGCCAAAGGACTATATCGTATATCGATGTCAAGGGAAAATGTGCACGTATATCAAAATTTACCATTTACCTCTAGGGCCATTCGTATCATATTTGATACAGTATGAAAACAAGCCTGGAAAGAAATATTTTCCTGAAAAAATTTTTAAGAGAAATATTTTATAAATTTCAAATGAAAGCAGTACTGACTGCTCAGTCGATGAATACCAAATGTTTCCTTATAGGGAAATATCAAATGTTTCCTTATAGGGAAATACTGTATCAAATATGATACGAATGGCCCTAGAGGGTTAATTTGACAAACGTTTTAATTGTAATGCAGTTTGTTCTGTCTTGTAGTGGGTTTACTCGTGTGATGAGTGGTCACTCAGAAATAATTTTTGGTAAAGTGAAGAATAGTATGTACAAAACGTTGTTTGCTTTGTGCGGCCCTACGGAAGAATATTTGTCGTATTTATTTATTGTCTCAAATAGGCTCACAAAGACAGCTTCTGCGCGATGAAAACTATTGATCTGAATGATTCTAAATTGCTAAGTACATTATTGTTTTTATCTTTAAATTTTGTGTGAATAAGTTTCCTTCCGGCGCCATAAACTAACATATTTTTAGACTTGACAAAAACGTCTGATTCTGAGACTGATGAAATTTGGAGGCACAATTATATGAACGTTTTAAATAATACGATCGTTCGTTGTAAAAATATTATTCACCTGAATAAGTTCGCACACACTTTTAAATACAAATTCTTTGTTATAAAAATGAAAATAATTTGAAGCTTTAAAATTTTAACTCATTTAGTAAAAAGTTATTTATATTATATCTGTCTGTGACTAGTTACCAAAACTGCTATAGATCAGCTCCTTTATCATATGCCGTATCAGTTCAGGACGTAAGCAATCGCTCACCCACTTCCTGACATTGATCTCTTGAAAAGTTTTTCTTGTTATTTTTTAAAATAATTTTTTCCGACATCAATTTACTCAGTAAACTTTACTGAAGCTCACAAAGTATGTTATGCGTTGTTTTCTTTTATATCTTGATATTTATCTGTCCTGTGAGTATCACATTTTCCATGTCCTCTTTCTTCATTATGTGCCCCAGTAATTTCAACTATGTCTTCCTGATGTCAAGCATAACTTTCCTTTTTGTTTCCATTTTCTCTAAAAAGTTGTCATTACTCAGATGTTTAGGCCACGGTGACCGCAGTATCTTTCTGTAGAACCACATTTGTCTGGCTTCAAATCTATTCTCCGGCTTTAAGGGGGATTGTCAAGCATTCACTGCGATACAGGAGGACAAATATCACGCAACATTTTCGTACTCTTTTCCTTTTTTCTAGTGAACATCATTCATTTCTTAATATTTTGCATAGATTTTAGTGGCATAGCCAAATAAGCCCACTGTTACGAGAATTGCAGTTAGTAACCTCTGATCCAGAAAAATAATCAAATCCGGTGAAATTTCCAACATTGTTCGAAGTTCTGATGGTTATATGGCTTCGGATTATTGTCCATCTAACCTTATTTTGTCTTGCATCATTACAAGCAAAATTAATCGTAGAGTAAAATTTAATTTTCCAAGCCACAACTACCTGTTGACCTTAACACCTCCAGCAAAAACTGCGGAAACCAAGAAATTATTGCTCCGCAGACAAATATGGACGAGCTTTTATGTGAAATATTTATAGAAAATACACCCTATTTCAACGTAATTACATACCGTATTGGAACACTCACAAATTTATTTTCTATCCAGTTAAAGAAACTTTTACAAACATGCCAAATAGATGCCACAATAAAACACACATCGTTTAATTTAGTGTCTATTGGTTAGAAATTAACATCACCGTGTTTAATATTTGACCAACCAGAAAAAAGTATAACCCTATTTTTCTCGCGTCATCTTTAAAAAAAACTATAGAGTTGCTTCGCTAATGAGAAAAGTCTTCTTTTTGAATTTCAGGCATATGTTTTTAAATACAAATGATTTGTTTAACAGGAATAACCATGCTTTTTTCGTTTTTATCTAATTATTGTTTGAAATTTAGACGTTTCGTTTTTAATACTAAAAACGTTAACGAGGGTATTTCTTATACATTCAGCATGTGTCACATGCTAGTGGACGAAATTAATATATGCATTTTTTAACAAATTTTTCCAATTGTCAAATGCAGGCATTTAAGAATGCACTTTAATTGGTAGAGGGCTA
This sequence comes from Ascarosepion bandense, assembly GCA_037127315.1. Taxonomy (NCBI): domain Eukaryota; kingdom Metazoa; phylum Mollusca; class Cephalopoda; order Sepiida; family Sepiidae; genus Ascarosepion; species Ascarosepion bandense. The sequence continues at coordinate 2,072,864 of JBBBDQ010001484.1, forward strand.
TATAATTTTCTACCCTTCATGTTGGTAGAAATAATCTAGGGTTTGTTATTTGAATACAGTTTTGTGTGTTAAGTTGATCAAAGTTTAATCCTGAGATCACGGAGATACTGCAGCTTCTGGGAGATGGTTAATGTCTCTTTAATGTGGCCTTGTGTCATACTTAACCAAACTTCCTACAGCTTACAAATTTTATCCATAATTTTTATCATCAGAATTATCAGGTTTTCATCAGCATCAGGTTAGTTGGTAGCAGGTTGGAATGTGTGAATAAGTGTGGAATTGTGTAAGAATAAAAAATATACATTTTGAATGTTACAATAGAAATTTATTAAAAGGAAAGAATAACACAAGTTGTAGAAACTAATAAGCAATTAAAAACATTATTAAGAAGTTAAGGGTAGAGTTCGTGTGCAATGATAATGTCATGGGTATCAAGATTTGTAGACAATGTTTGTATTAGTAATTGTTGAAAGAGTAGATGCGTACGTACATATGTATATATGTATGTATTCAGTAGAAATGTCTTTGGATGGAGAAGAATAAGTAAAAGAAATCATGAGAAGGGAAGAGATATAGCGGGTATCTTATCTTATTTATTCTTTTCTCGTTGTAGTAGGATTCCATTATAGTGAAGGGTAATTGTATACCGTTGCAAGTTAACAGAATTTGGCCTTGTGGGAAGATAGCCCACTATAATTCATAAAATGATGATAAAATCAAGAAAGGCAATTTGAGTATAAAATAACATTTATATATACACATTTCAATTAATGTTTTACAATTAAAAATAATACTTGAATATAAGTCCAACGGAGGTGAAAATGTTCATTGAAAATAATATAATACTGAAAAAGATAAAAGGCTTAGGAGTGTGGTTAATGTTCATTTTGAAGTTGCCGCTTCTAAGGTCAGTAAGTCAGTAAGTACTTTTGATGAATGTCTTTGAATAGGTCAATAAGTACTTTTGAGACAGAGAGAAAGAAAGAGGTCAGCATAGTAGCCACTCGACTTAAGTCAAGGGGATATTAATTACACTCTTCTCATCTCGTTTTCCCGTCTGTCTAACGATGCTTTGTCTCCGCTTTTTATATATGCCTTTTGGATCAAACAGCTTGTTTTGGATTTTAATACTTGGATTTGATTCTAGGCTTCCCATTGTCTGGCAAATAAAATTCGCGTAGGCTCGCGAAATGGAAATTTGATATTTGGTTAATTTTTATTTTTCAACCGGAACATCTGCGCGAACTCGGATGCACGCGATGAGTTTTATTTATTTGCCTTTTAGTTGTGAGAGAGCCAACATCCGGTTTCTTGCTTTTCTTCGGTCGGTATCACCACAGAGAAAGAGGACAAATGTCCGAGTTGACTTGAAGCTTCTGACGTTAAATTTTAGCGGCCATCTGAGTCTCTTTGAGTGACTGACGCTGATGAAGTCCTTTTATTGTAATCTAGATTTTTTGCACTTACTCGCGAAGTTCTTTTTTGGTTTTGCAAGTCGCTCCCATTGGTCAAAAATCATTTTAACACCTACTTGCGAAATCTGGTTTCGACTTTTACTTTAAGCACATGGTCAATCCTTTTTTCTCTTTGGGGAAAAACAAGATTTCACATGTCATTGTGAATGTTTGTAAAAGTGAAGAAGAAGGTTGATTTTAATTCTTAGTTTCTTATCCCTCTACAAAACTTTCAGCTCCAGCTTGTTAGAGCTAGCCAATGTATGTGATTATGTTTATGTTTAGTATGTTTATGTTTGATCTGGCGGTGTAAAATGTATATAAACCGACTGCGTATTTTAACTAACTAAACTTATTTATAAATGGAAATTTCTCTCTGTGTGTCTGTGTGTGTGTCTGTGTCTGTGTGTGTGTCCGTTACCTATAGACTCCGAAACGGCTAAACCGATTTTCTTGAAAATTTACACAGTTGTACTATAAGCGTCTGCGAGTGATCTTAGCTAGTTTTTGTGTCGAGGTGCCCCCGATAAATATCGAAAATCGAAAAAATCGGGTTATAGAAGGAGTGGTCCGATTTTAATCAAATTTGATACACTCACAGACAAAGACATAATAATCGATATTCAGAAGTTTCATGGTTGCAGTTTTTACAATAGTGCAGAAAATCGATAATATATATATATATATATATATATATATATATATATATATATGTTGTGAACAAAAACACACCACGTGATGTAAACAAAAAAATATTCGGACGCTATCGTGAAATACGTTTCTAATTCAAATTTAAAAATCACTCGTTTCTGATGAAGGACCGAGGGCGGTCTGAAATATAAAATACAATAATAAAAATAAACAAATACTGTCCAAAAAAAGTACATTTTTAAATTCAAAACTTTTTATTAATATTCTTTCCTATATATATATATACATATATATATATATATAAATGTTTGTGTGTGTGTCTGTTATCTCCCTGTATATCTGTATTTTTTCAACCCTTTTATTTTAGGGCTCTAAGCATGTATAATTGTAGTTCTTAGTCTCAGCTATGATACCATTTACTCAGAGGACTTATTTAGCCTTCAAAATTCAGTTTACGACGAAAAAACGTATTTGATATCGATACCCGGAAATCAAAATTTGACTTGCATCCATTCACTTTTCTTTCAGTGTATGGTTTCGCTTTAACTGGAAACAACTAATGCTTTTTTTCTTTCGTGCCAACGTTCAAAGTGTCTGAGCCCCAGGACCATGGATTAGTTTTAAAGCTTTCATTCCACCCGAGCAACGCCGGGTTATACTGCTAGTAAAGTATAAATCGCGAGGACGTTTTTGTTGTTACATGAGAAATACATTTTTCCTGGCGTAATGGGAAAGTCATACAGTAAAAAGATAGCATTTCCTGATGACAAACGTACACGCACACATCCAGAGAGATCATACCCAAACAGAAAGGAAAAGTGAAAGCGAGGAAGAGAGGGATAAAAAAGAAAGATATATTCAAACACATTTTCTAGCTTCCTCATTGGGAATATTTTAAATTTAAATTTTATTCATTTTTTATCTGAGAGCAAGAATATATTTTTCGATACAAAATCTTGAAGGTGACTATTGTCTGATATTCGGAGACAGGATCTCGTTGTTTCACCAGTTATTCGAACTAATATCATCATCACTTCTCCTTTTGTATAATATTTCTACAGATGTCCATCTTGATTTTCTTTAGGTCTTACTTCATGTGGTTAGGATTTCTCTAGCTTAAGTTACTCGCCGTGATGTTAATAGAAATTCTCCTCGACTGAGTCTAAGAAACTTCTGACTTGCTTTGAGTTCTTTATTTAAGGCGTCTTGCCGTGTTCATTTTGTTTAACCAGGGGTGTTTTATCTACCTACAACATGCCTACATTTGAGATATTTTGTCACTAGTAAATATTTTATTTTATTTCTTAGTATTCACTCTAACCTGATTCTGGAGTGTTCACCACGTAGTGAACTTTTGTTTCTTTTTGTATTTTTGGTAATCAGACTTATAAGTTCAACTAATTCTTGGGGTGCTGATACATCAAAGGTATCATACAATATTTGCATAGGTTCGTCCTTTCTTGTGGGCATTTCTTCATTAAATCTTTTCTTTAACTGAATCCAGTAACTTTTATGGTCCCGTTTTTTGCCTTTCACTATATATAACATTTTTTTTTCCATTTGTCACATTAGTACTCTATTTTCCAACATTTCTTTTCTATTTTCATATACTCTGAAAAAACTTTTTCTTTAATTTTGAAAAAAAAATGTTCTTTTAGTTATCCGTTCTTATTCTTTTATGACCAGGTAAAAAGAACTTGCTGAACACCGGTTTAATGTTTCTTGTAAACATCAATTCTGCCAGTTACTTGCATGTCTGTGTATTGAGTTTCGGCGTTATTCGATATACTCTCAATAATTTTTGTACTGCTTCTTAGTAAAATTTTTATAACTTGCTTTTTTAAATCTCTCAAACCGTTCAGATTGTCCTTTTGACCTTGCATGATGCAGTGGGGTAGTAATATGTTCAATCGAGAACATTTTATAATAGGTACTTCTACTCACTTTCCAAAATCTAAATTTTAAATTGAATTTTTAAAAATAAACAAGTTTTTAATCTTTTATTATAGTTTTAATTGAAAGCTAAATAATTACATTTAATATTCTCAGTAAGCAAAATACTTTGGTGTATTTTAAACAAAAATTATATTGATTAGAATCTAAAATTTTTCATTTTTTAAAAATCTTTCAATCTTTCGGCCATTTTTTTTTTTACATTTTTCGTTAATTCTCGGTTTTAAAAACCTTGCAAAAATAAAATATACATTTGTGACACATGTTTTTGAAAATTTAGCAAATTTAATGTTAAATTAATTTGATTTACACAAGTATTACTTATTTATAGCGTGACATTTAGAATAAAACTATTTCTTAAATACAGAGTTAAACTTTCTGAACTTTCAACCGTATGTGTTGACAAATCTGACAATTGTGAGATAAGTGTATGGCGATTACAAGTGACATAATTGTACATTTTTTTCCTGTCAAGAGAAGGAACCCTGAAACACATGACCATTTAATTTACTTATAGAAATTACCACACACACACACACACACGCGCACACACACACACACACACACACACACACACACACACACACACACACACACACACACACACACACACACACACACACAAATAACAATTAATTTAAAAATAGAAAGGCACGACGATTTGTATTAAACTTTTTAATTTTCGATTAGTATACATAATCTTCGCTTAATAAGCTTTTAAACTAACCCCAACAAATCTTTGAAGTATTTAAATATTTTAAAACTTTAAAAATTATTATAATTAGAAAAAAATCAAAACAATTCGTTTAAAATTTCATTATGAACCGAAGAAAATTCTTTGGACTGTAATGTCCCCAATTTACATTATTTATTCAAGCAATTTAAAGCTTGGCAAATTTAATAATGTCATAGTTATATTTCATTTTTTTAATGTTTTATTAGAAGCGGATTTTCGGAAATAAAGGCAATTTTTTCAAAAAAATAATAGATGATTTATATTCCCCAATGAGTCCTGCGTTTAACTAATAAAACCTATTTTCAAATTTTCATAACAAAATTTAATTTCTTAAAATTTCATGAAGTTACGTGGAGGGAGGAGTAACAGATATAAAAGAAAATATTTTTACTATGATTTTTTAAAATAATAATTTAAAAAATAATTTAATTCATTTGTAAATAAGCCCTGAAAGTTTCATTTAAATACGACAATTATTTCATTATTGCAAGAATTTTAAAATTAGTGTTTGCCACCGGAAAAAAAATCAAAAACAAAAAAATACTGAGTTATGTAATATTGCCTTTACCGTTGTAAATTCTCGTAATGATTTGGTTACCCGCTAACTAAAATCAAAACAAGATTTTTATCAAAATTTCGAACGTGTTAGAAGCAATTGAATTTTTTAAATAATTAAAAATACTTTACTATTTCCTCTTAATAATTGATAAAAGATGTTAGTTTTTATTAATTTTGGAGTTTTTTTTTACTTATAGCGTGTATCGTATCTTATTTATTCTTTCCTAGTAGTAGTGAAGGGTAATTGTATACCGTTGCAGGTTAACGGAATTTGGCCTTGTGGGAAGATAGCCCACTATAATTCATAAAATGATTATAAAATCAAGAAAGTCAATTTGAGTATAAAATAACATTTATATATACACATTTCAATTAATGTTTTACAATTAAAGCAATACTTGAAATAAAGGTCCAACGGAGGTTAGAATGTTCATGGAAAATATAATGCTGAAAAAGATAAAAGGCTTAGGAGTGGGGAAGCGTTTTCTAGGTAAGGGTATGTTCATTTTGAAGTTGCCGCTTCTAAGGTTAGTAAGTACTTTTGAGGAATGTCTTTGAAGAGGTTAGTAAGTACTTATGAGACAGAGAGAAGGAAAGAGGCAAGCAAAGTAGCCGCTCGACTTAGGTCAAGGGAGAAAGTAATCAGCTCGTCCGTCTCCGCCGGTTAGTCTGTCTGACGATGCTTTGTCTTCGCTTTTTATATCTGCCTTTTGGATCAAACAGCTTGTTTTGGAATTTCATACTTGAATTTGATTCTGGGCTTCGCATTGGCTGGTAAATAAAATTCTCGTAGGCTTGCGAAATGGAAATTTGATATTTGATTAATTGTTATTTTTCAACCGGAACATCTGCGCGAACTCGGACGCGCGCGATGAGTTTTATTCATTTGCTTTTTAGTTGTTGTAGAACAAACATCCGCTCTCGCTTTTGCTCGGTCGGTATCACCACATATTCGTATCATGCTGTTATTTTAGCGATTTATTGGATGTACCTAATTTACAAAATTATTTAATTTTGTGCAGTGAATTGCATACAATTATCCAATACTATGGCATCTGCAGGCTTTTACTAATTTTTCAATATTTTGATTAATTTTGTTTTTATACATAGCTTTTCATGAGATATTTTGTAGTCATAGTGACGGTCAGCCATGTCTGATACAAGATTAATTCACAAACATAGTCGTCAATCCCCACAAGTTAAGGGTTCATCCAGAATTATCAGAAGGTTATCAGAAGGTGGATTTGTGGAATAATTTTGTATGTTTAAACAGAAATTTATTAATGCAACAGAATAACATGTATTGGTAGCAATTAAACCTTCCAAGAGAAATAGCAGTAAGAGGTTAAGGGCATCACGAGATCGTAATGTGTATTGACTTATGAGAGTTATCGTTGAGAAGGAATGTCTTTAAAATAATCGCTCAGTCTTAAATGTTCCGTTTGTTTATCAAGTATAAAAAGAGGCAGACGTGTGAATGGTGAAAAGAAGAGAGGTGAGAAAAAAAAGAGGTAAATAATAATAATAATAATAATAATAATAATAATAATAATAATAATCGCTTGATGTTTGTAAAGGGTACGAGTTCATATGCACACCTCTTTCTCTCTGGTGACAGGCGGACTTGCTCATCTTTTATTTTGTTTGTGGGGCTTGAAAAGATCATTTGGAAATTCACTCCCGGATGTATTTCCAGCCTTTCCATTTGACGACGAACAAACTTCGCGTCGGCTCGCGAAATGTTCCGTAAAAGAATTTGTTTCTGAGAATTGCAAGATTATTTGAATTTTGTTTTTAGATGTTTCCTAGTTTTCTATTGGCAAAAAAACATTTCGCATCAAGGTGTGAAATTTCACGAGTTTTGTTTTGGATTCGCTTTTGAGTGTTTGTTAAGCAAAGATTTTGTAAATTGGAGTCTTTTTTTAAAATTTCTAACAAAATCAGTGAGTCAGTGCTTAGCATTTAAATTTTAAATCTAGATATTGTTTTGCTCACTACAATTTCATCCTTGAAACTACTGTATGTTCACTATTAAATTCGTTTAATATCCGCTTTTTTAACATGATAGGTATTACTACTCTTTGTATAAACATCGTTACTCCGTCACTTAGCTAATAAACATTCAAGTCTAGATTGGGTTATAAAAATCGTTTATCTTTCTTAGTTTCTTTTAGCTGTTTTATATTTTCAAAATAAACACGTTTCGTGCTGATTTCACTTTTATTTCTTGCAGGGTAACTGATTGTTCGCTTACTACGCATAATAAATGTTTAATATCTATTTCACTTTTTAATGCTTTAATAACAGTGTCATCAAACTGTTTCGTATTTTCGGTGTCAATCACGATAAATCATAAGCATCTCATAAAACTTTGGATGGTTCTATTTTAAAATCTGAATTTAATAAAATGATACCCCAGCATTGTAATCTATTAGCTGTATGTGTAGGAATTCTTTTATCGCTGTTAACTCTTGAACGAAAATTAACCCTTTAAATATCTTCAGAATCAATTCGTTTATTTGAATCGTACGCAATCCTTGTTAACGATTCCATCATATGTACAAAATATTTGTATTTTTGGTCAGATTCATACACTTCTAATCAATATGAAATATTAAACTAGAAAGTTTAGTCAGAATGTTTACTGTTTCTTCAAAGTTAATTTCTGTTGTTTTTTTGTGGTATAAACTTACAGTATTATTCATAGTCTACTTGTGCTAACTTTCTCAAGTTTTTGTATTTCCATTTGCTGCATTCTTCTTTGTAAAATTTATCGTATTTTCTAAAATAAGCAGAAAACGTAATTTCATTATCTGAATAATATGTGAATTCAGCTATGGCTTTTGTCACCGCGTTGGGCGTGAAAGAACAATAGTAATTTTCTGTTTTCTTCCCTATTATTTCAATTAAATTTTGTTGTTGTTTCTAGAGTTCTAATAAATATTTTGTTGCCGTTATTGTTGTATTTTATCACTTGGGTGATAATTCTTCTATATTTATTTTTGTATTTTATCACTTGGGTAATAATTCTTCTATATTTATTGTTGCATTTTATCACTTGGGTAATAATTCTTCTATATTTATTGTTGTATTTTATCACTTAGGATAATAATTCTTCTATATTTATTGTTGTATTTTATTACTTGGGTAATAATTCGTCTATATTTATTGTTGTATTTTATCACTTGGGATAATACTTCTTCTATATTTATTGTTGAATTTTATCACTTGGGGTAATAATTCTTCTATATTTATTGTTGTATTTTATCACTTGGGTAATATTTCTTCTATATTTATTGTTGTATTTTATCACTTGGGGTAATAATTCTTTTATATTTATTGTTGTATTTTATCACTTGGGGTAACAATTCTTCTATATTTATTTTTGTATTTTATAACTTGGGTAATAATTCTTCTATATTTATTGTTGTATTTTATTACTTGGGTAATAATTCGTCTATATTTATTGTTGTATTTTATCACTTGGGATAATAATTCTTCTATATTTATTGTTGTATTTTATCACTTGGGGTAATAATTCTTCTATATTTATTGTTGTATTTTATCACTTGGGATAATACTTCTTCTATATTTATTGTTGAATTTTATCACTTGGGGTAATAATTCTTCTATATTTATTGTTGTATTTTATCACTTGGGTAATATTTCTTCTATATTTATTGTTGTATTTTATCACTTGGGGTAATAATTCTTTTATATTTATTGTTGTATTTTATCATTTGGGGTAACAATTCTTCTATATTTATTGTTGTATTTTATCACTTGGGTAATATTTCTTCTATATTTATTGTTGTATTTTATCACTTGGGGTAATAATTCTTTTATATTTATTGTTGTATTTTATCACTTGGGGTAACAATTCTTCTATATTTATTTTTGTATTTTATAACTTGGGTAATAATTCTTCTATATTTATTGTTGTATTTTATCACTTGGGATAATAATTCTTCTGTATTTATTTTTGTATTTTATCAGTTGGGTAATAATTCTCCTATATTTATTGTTGTATTTTACCACTTGGGGTAATAATTCTTCTATATTTATTTTTGTATTTTATCACTTGGGTAATAATTCTTCTATATTTATTGTTGCATTTTATCACTTGGGTAATAATTCTTCTATATTTATTGGTAATAATGTTTCTATATTTATTGTTGTATTTTATCACTTGGGATAATAATTCTTTTGCATTTATTTTTGTATTTTGTCATTGCGGTAATAATTCTTCTATATTTATTGTTGAATTTTATCACTTGGGATAATAATTCTTTGCATTTATTTTTGTATTTTATCACTTGGGTAATAATTCTTCTATATTTATTGTTGTATTTTATCACTTGCGGTAATAATTCTTCTATATTTATTGTTGCATTTTATCACTTGGGTAATAATTCTTCTATATTTATTGGTAATAATTCTTCTATATTTTTTGTTGTATTTTATCACTTGTGGTAATAATTCTTCTATATTTATTGTTGTATTTTATCACTTGGGGTAATAATTCTTCTATATTTATTGTTGTATTTTATCACTTGTGATAATAATTCTTCTATATTTATTGTTGCATTTTATCACTTGGGTAATAATTCTTCTATATTTATTTGTAATAATTCTTTTATATTTATTGTTGTATTTTATCACTTGTGATAATAATTCTTCTATATTTATTGTTGCATTTTATCACTTGGGTAATAATTCTTCTATATTTATTTGTAATAATTCTTCTATATTTATTGTTGTATTTTATCACCTGGGATAATAATTCTTAGAAATATTTGTTGATTTTGTTCTTCTTTGTCTTTATCTTTTCTCTTTTTTACACACACCAAAGAAAACCGTAAACCGACGTTGTTCTAATTTTTCGTAGTCATTCATATCAAGCGTGTCAAAGCAAAAAAGCCCTTCCTTCTACTCTGTATGAGTTTCAATCTCTCAGCGCCATTGTTACAGCGGTTACAATATGTAGTCTCACTTAGGCTACTCGCCGTGACGTCACGACTATGCCACCAAATTTACGAACCAAAGTTTTAATCCTCTATGTTGTTGCTCCATTGAACAATACCGAAGCTATAATTGAATGCTTAAAACTAACTGCCTGCTGACTGCTGCCTTTCTATAATGCCGGAGCTCCTTTACCGTTACATCACTTTTTTACGGGTACTTGCTGTCAGGCTTGAACATCTCCCTCATCCTTTCTCGTTATATATTTTTTGTAGGTTAGGTAAAATATTCAATTTGAAATTCCCTGAATGTTATCGAATCGACAGATACCTGAAGAATGCCTAGGCGTAAAAGCTGAAATATTGTAATAATAACAACAATGATGAGAATACAAACAATAGATATTAGAATAAAACTTAAACTGATTGTCTTTATGGTGAAACGGAAATGACATATTAATTCAGGGTGATTCAATTTTTGGAAAATAATCTCATCTACAAAGAAATATTACTTAAAAAATACATTAAGTTTTTGGCATTATTTTGGTAAATAACTCCTTGATTGTTTGCGGTTATCGATCACTGACAGACATTGTTGACGATAATGGGGAAAAAGCTTTTAAAAATGCGTTTTCAAATATTTCGTCTGCAAATCTAAATACTTAATTTTACTAAAAAAACATATCTTTCTTTGAAAGTGACTACTTTTTGCTTTTATTCTGTTTCAATATTTCAATTTCATGATCTGTAGTTTTGCAGATCAGGAAATTGAAATATTGAAACATAATATTTTCTTTTAAAATGTAGGATTTTGTTTTACGCCATTCAATTAGACATTCAGTTTAGCTTAAAAATAGTTATATTTATCGAACTTGTTTTATAACTTGCTACTGGAAACAATGATGTTACCACAGAATCCTGGTTACGACTATAAAATCCATCTGGCAGCAAGGTCATTTATCGGGAGTTTTGGGGAGTGGGGAACCACCACTTAATTCCTATTGTTCTCAAGTTCACCTTGACCCAGGGTTGTAGCACCTATTAGGCTCCAGGTTATGGGCAAATAGTTAACCACCTAACAAAATAAAACACTATGAAAGTATTAAAAATACATTTTTCTAGTAAAAGTAACAAAAATATATATTTATAGTAAAAATACCAACAATAAAATGTTAAAACGAAATGAGTAACTAAAACTTTTATCTGTACTTGGAAGCATAAAATTGTATTTCAATTAAATCTCGGCATTGAATGAATTAATCGCCAGATAGCTTTTAAATAACATGGAAAAATACAAATTATTTACATTGTTCGGGCTGTTGTCTTCATTTTTGCCATAGTCCTGGAGAACACATAGCCCAGTGGATTGAAGTAAGCCAGTGACTCGACCAAAATAGTCGTGAGTTCAATAGCTGGCCACAGCCAGCAGAGGGGAACAAAAACTTGGAGAGTTTATTTAAAGATGAATATATAACTGAAACTGAAACTGAGATACACGGAAGGAACATGGAAAGTGGAACGAGAACAGTCTACTCCGGTAGACGAAATTTCAATCATCTGAAAAAATCCGGAGCGTACAACAGCCGAAACGTCGTGAATATGACAACAAACATGAGGAAAAAATCAGAACAGCGTAAGGAACAAAATATTTGCAGACATCCGAATGTTGTTTTATAAATTCAGTTTATAAAGAATAGGAACTTTTGGTCTGAGTCGTTATTAATTTTTCTTTTGTTCTATTCTTTAAGATATTTTTTAAGGAAATTTAATGACTATAATTACAAAATCCATTAAGTTTAATAAAAGTTAACGTTTAAAATATTCTCATATTATCTTCGCGTATTCCTTCTCATAATCTTTATACATCGAGTGTTTCATTAAATATTTTTCTTCCTTTTTTAGAAGTTATTGTTCCTGTCATCTTGAATTATTTTCTCCACATCGCAGCGAACTGGTCTGGAATAGATGATAGCCATCTTTTTATGCTTTCATTAGCCCTGTCATCCATATTATCTCTATGTAATGTGTACACTTTAGCCATAAACATGTATCGAAACAATTGCTCTGTCTACTGCAAGGAAAGTTGGTTCACTGTGTCCTGTCAGAAAATTTTTCTCGTCAGAATCCATTTTGCATATATTATTCTGTGCGTTGAATACTGCTGCCATATTTTTTCTGGTGATGCTACTATATATCTCAAAATTCAATGAACGGTTTCTAATGTAATCGGTTCTAGCAAGTCATCTTGACTTCAGTTACTCTATTACTGACATGACGTGAATTCCCTCTCTCATTTTAGCAATATTTTCATGGCAACTGTTCTAATAATATTTTTTTTTCTAGCGCCTCGACAACATGAATGCAAGCGTGCTACTAGATTGGCAATTAGGTATCAACGTTTTACCATCAAAATAGTCTACTCTGACAGTTTTTTCTCGCATTTTCCTACCTGTAGAACTCTCTTCCGATTTCTTGCTTCCCTAATAACTACAATCATCAAAAATTTAAGTTCATTGTCAGTCGTCATCTTGCGTCTTCGTAAACCCGACCACTGTTTTGTTTTTTATTCAATCTTAACCATTCTCATATTTTTCATTCTCTTTTGCTTTAAATCCCTGTAACCCCTGTGTCCTAGTGGCATTATTGCCTTGCTTCGGGTGAAACGATTAAAAAAATTTAATCTCGCATGGCTTCAAATTTTTGTTCAGTCATGTTAAATGATTAGATATCAGAATTAATTTCGTAATCCTCTCTATAGACCGATGAATCTCTTTCTCTCTCTATACATATATATATATATATATATATATATATATTATTCAAGAAGTAGTAGGAGGATTTGACCAATTATTTCGACCTCAACAGAATTCAGAAAGCACTGGACGGCCGTTTCGTCCTATATTTGGGACACATCAGCAGTGCGCTTCCACTACCAGGAATCGAACCCAGACAGTTGTTGTTGTTAAGCTGATGTTATACCAACTGTACAACGAGCCCTGGTAAAGAAGTACAGTTGGTATAACATCAGCTTAACAACCACAACTGTCTGGGTTCGATTCCTGGTAGTGGATGCGCACTGCTGATGTGTCCCAAATATAGGACGAAACGGCCGTCCAGTGCTTTTTGCATTCTGTTGAAGTCGAATATAAAGCTCGATGATTTACTTAATTATATAGGGCGGATTTTAAAATTTAACTTCTAATTTTTAATTTTTAAATTCTAAATTTTTCTATAATTTTTTTAATATTTTAAAGAAATTTTTAAATTTAAATTTTAATTTTAATTTTTTTTTTTATGTATATGTGTATGTTTGTGTGTGGATGTGCATATTTGTATATATATGTATATATTTGTATTTATGTATGTGGGCTATATGTAATTTTGAAAAAATTTTTTTAGCTATTTAAATGCTCCTTTTCATAATATTCATTAATATGTATGTGTGAGTGCATATGGAATATATATATATATATATATATATATATATGTGTGTGTGCGTGTGTGTGTCTATATGTGTGCATGTATGTGTACACATGTATATTATGTGTATATGAATTTTTTGTATATAGGTGTGTACACACATATATATGTGTGTATGCACATGTATATGTATATAAGTCTGTAATAAATTGAATGTATGTGTGTGTATGTGTATGTATATATGTATTCTTATTCGTTAAATTGTGTGTGTATATATATATGTATGTATGTGTGTACTTGTATAGGTATGTATATATAATAATTGTAATTCATTTTTTTTTTTTTTTTTTACCTAGTGTTGTCTTTATTTAGTTTAATTTCAAATGATCTAGTTTTTTTAAAAATAATTTTATTTTAAATCCTATATCTTTTTATTCCCTTTTATTAATAATTATGCCTTTTTAAGTAAAGGCCTTTTTCTAATACTTCAACGTTTTGGGGAAATTAGGTTTTTGAATTTGTCCAGCGTCTGTAATATTTAAAAAAAATTTTTTTCTTTAGTTTCTTTCTTTTTCCCTCCCTTCCTTCTTTTATCTCTCTTACCACCTTTTTTCCGTGTTGCTTTAACTGACGTCGATTTAACACGGCTGTCTGTTAATTTTTAATTACATTCTCCCCTTTTTTTTGCGAACCCAGACGATGTCAATTTTTTCTTTTCTTATTTATTTGATTTTATTCTATCTTTTTCTTTTTCTTTTTCCTTTTCTTTTTCTTTCCCTTTATTTTTATTTTTATTTTATTTTATTATTTATTTTTTAATTTCTTTGCAATCTATTTAAAAAGGAAGAGTAGACTAATTTTTCTCCAGTTTCTGAAAGGTTTTTTTCTGTTGCTGAGGTGATGTGTCGTTCCCCGTGGGGATCTTCATGTCGAAATGGCCATTCAACATCTTTGAATTAATCCTTTTTTAATATATATATATATATATATATATATATATATATATATACGAGTGAATAAGGAACGGAGGAAAATTTACAAGGTCCAAAACATTAATTTGAAACAGTCTTCGATATATAATATAGAGCTGTGAATATTTATTATAAATTATAGTGTAGAATATGTACAAAGTTTTATCCACAAAAACGTGTACATTTTGTTTCGACATTGAAATTACAACGTCTTATCAGGTGGTGTAGAAAGGAATGGAAAGCCTCTTTTCTTTTATATATATATATATATATATATATATATATATATCTGGTCACGCTCAATTGAATATAACACACTTTCTCCTTCCTCTTTTTATTTGAGGCTTACCTTCTCATTAATTAAGAGAGTAGTATAGAGAGAAGACGTAGAGAGATAGAAAGAAAGAGGGAATAGGGAAGTGAGAGAGAGGCTAGAGAGAGAGAGAGAGAGAGAGAGGAAGAAGGAACGAGAAAGCGACATGGTTTTAAAGGAAGCAAATATTTAATTTTAATAGAGAGAGTGGACAGAGAAGCAGAAAAAGAGAAAGCCAGAAAGAGATATGAGCTTCAAAGAAAAGCAAAGGCTTAATTTTAATTATTTTCATTTACATATTTTATTTTCATATTTTATTGTATTTATTTTTATTTGTGTTCACCATAACCGTACGCAAATAAAATATTTTCATCCTGTTAGGAATGTTTGTGAATTAAATTTAGGAGAAATTTTCCAATGTTTGTTTGAACGTTATGGCTGAAGGGAGTGTTAAACTATGTAATGTAACGTTTACGTAGTTTCTGTCTTTTCTGCCTACTTTGTTTTATACAGAGTATTCTAAAGCATGTGCGTTGTGGTGCAGTGAATATCGGCTCGGAACGAGAAATCGGGGAGCCGAGTTCGAATTCCAGTTGAATTCATTGCATTCACTTACGCGAAAATACTCTTGGGATAGGTATAAATCCGTCTCTTCTCTCCAGTTATGGGTTAAATAATAGGACAGATTGGATTCTATAACCTTGACTGGCAACCAGTCTACCGCAGAAAGCAATGGCAACCTACTGCGGGATAATCTTCTGGCCAGTCAGTCATGTCTCTTTCGAGACGTGATCGCCCAACCTTGTATCACGTATGGCACTTAACTGACTTATTCTAAAGCAGTGTTGAGATTACTTTTTT
Source organism: Ascarosepion bandense (assembly GCA_037127315.1). Classification (NCBI taxonomy): domain Eukaryota; kingdom Metazoa; phylum Mollusca; class Cephalopoda; order Sepiida; family Sepiidae; genus Ascarosepion; species Ascarosepion bandense. The sequence goes on from JBBBDQ010001484.1 coordinate 2,088,742, forward strand.
CTAAAGCATTAAATTATTTATTTTTTGAGTTGTCAAACACTTTCATATTACTAGTGTTAGCACATAAAAGGAATTAGATTGATTTATGCGAGTTATATATGATACTATGGTGGTGATTGGATTCTTTGTTGATGTATTTGTGAAGGCTTTAGATGACATATCGGTGTCAATATTTTGGCTTCATTCTTGACGGTACGGGCCCTCTAGAAAATGAATATTTAGTTACATAAAAATAATAATGTTACAACTGTTCTGTAAATCTGAGTCATGTCTCGTAAAAAGTACTTTGAAAATTGTGACCTGATGCAATGTGAAGAAAGCTATGTTCGATGTTCTACAAAAATAATTTGTGCTTTGTATGATTTGTGTTTGGGGACGTTAAAATCAATCAAAATAATTGAAACAAAGTGTGATTTCTCCGGAATGACACAACTCAACAGCAACATTAAACTTAAGCCTTCTAAAACACTTCAGTAGATGTTTTTGCTATATCAGTGATTAAATTTTAATTATTTATTTTCTTCTAACAGTCAATTCAGCACGTTTAATTACGTATTTATGTGTTACTGAGACGTTAGTTTTATTCAAGAAAGATTGGAAAAATTGTCAAGAGTTGAGAATGTGGATAAATTCAAGAGGATAGACAATTCATGACAACAGTCAGTTAACAAACAGTACAGTCTCATTTTCTCCAACCTTAATGTGAATTAGTTTTAAAAATTAAGAAATCCAAGTTTGTTTTTTATTCTTTAGTATTTTTATTCAGCATTGTTATTAAAAAATAGATTATTTTTTCCATTTAGAGTTATGAAAGAGAGGACTGTAATTTATCCAATAAGGTCTTCAAAGTATGCATCGATGAATCATCCTTTTTTTCTTTTTGTTTCTATTTTCTTTAACCTTTCGTAATTGCAGACATGTCCAGTCCAAGATATTTACAGTATCCTTCTGTAGAACGATGTATCTCTTCTCTCGAGTATTTTATTTATATGTGATGAGATTATCGACTATTCATTTTTATATATAAAAGGACCGATATTACATAACAATTAGGTACTCTTTTCATTGTTTCTAACAAGATTTAAAAACATAGACATTCACATGCTGTTTTAAAGCAACACAAAATAAATGTATTTTTTGACAGTAAATATGACAAAACCATTAGTATCTAATTTCCTTAAGCATCGGCCTAATCAGAACGGACTTCAAAAATCTTGTGGTGGATAGGAAATTAAGAATTAAAATCAACTTTTTTCTTCACTTTTACAAAAATTCACAATTCTGGTTTTTCCCAAACAGAAAAAGGATTGACCATGTGCTTAAAGGAAAAAGTCGAAACCGGATATCGAAAGTAGATGTTAAACTGGTTTTCTGACTAATGGGAGCAATTCGCAAGACTAAAAGGGACAGCGATCTAGTGCGAAAAATCTAAATGCTATAAATACTTCGGTCAGCGTCAGCCAGACAGTCAGATGGGTACAGCAAGACGAAACAACTAATATGTAACGGGAGAAACTTCAACCACGACCCGGACATAGGTTCCGTCGCACATTGTCTTCCTTCTTCTTCTTTCTCGTGTGCTGATTAATTTTACTTCTTCTTCATTCATTTCTACCAAACACAAGCTAATACATACATACGTACGTACGCATAAACTTTCTTCAACAAATTACTACTACAAACATTTCTTGATACCCTTAATTTTCTACTTGAACATTATTTTTTACCACAATTCATGTTATCCGTTTTCATTAATAAATTTCTGTGTTAAAATGCAAGCTGTGTAATTTATTCTTCCACACTATTCCACGCAATTCCACACATTCCAACCTTCTGCTTCCAACCAACCTGATGATGAAAACCTGATAATTAATAATCTCTAAGCTGTAGGGAGTTCGGTTATGTATGACACAAGGCCGAATTAATAAATATTAACCATCTCCCTATAACTTCAATTAACCAACTGGCATCATTCAAATTTATCCAGACAACCTCATTCTCAGAATTCTTTAACACACCATAATGATTGCTTTGTCTCTTAATAGTAAGCGTCATGACTTTATATTGTCTGGTTCGCAATAAAGAAGATAGTTATGTATGATTACATTGTCCGGTGGTTACTATCACAGTTAAATATTTATCCTGAAAACGGGAAGAGAGACTGCTCTGATCAAGAGTCGAATAATATCGGGACATTTGCAGTACCATGTCACGCATGATAGGTGTCCCTGTAAAAACCTCTAATGGGCAACTCTGAGGCTACACTATGCTGCAGTCTGCGCCAGTTACCTTCCTGCACACACTTAATTTGACGACCAACTGTTATTACTAACCTAGACTATTTTTACTAAAAAAAAAACTCACCATGACTATAAGCAACAATATAAAACTAAACCAGTCCAACTAAAATCACCCAAACCGCACAATATTTATTTCTCCTACATCCGTGCTATTTGTACCAACTTTTGAAGTGTGGAATTGTTGCTCTTCAAAAAGTAGGGAAGACGAAAATCCGAAAGCGCCTTGTTAAAATGAAAAGATGCAGTTCATTAGAAAACACACAAATTTCCTTAGAAACAAAAAAAAAAAAAACAAAAAAAAAAAATAGAACAGAACTGTTATGTAATATCAGTCCTCCTATATAACAGTGAACGGTACTTAAAGTAACTGAAATGTGCTTCCACAGAAGGATGTTGTTAACATCATGGACTGAACATGTGATCAAATACAAAATTATAAAGAAGATGGAAACAAATACAACTCATACTTAACTTCAGTAAAAGAGAATTGTAATTTTTAGGGCACATAATGACGACGAAGGGCTGAGGAAATTTGATACTCACAGGATGTATAATAGGGAAGAGGAGCAGAGGAAAGCAATGCATAAGTGAGCTTGTGTGAATGGATGGCATAACAGAGATTAGAAGAGACAGAAAAAAAAAAGAAATTTACCAAGAGCTACAAAGGATAAGAAATTGTGGCGAGCCATGATCGTCAGCGACTTGAAGAGACAAGAGAATAATAATAATACATTATGGAAAATATGTAAGCAAACACTGGTATGAACATCACTCAGCACCGGTTACAGAAATAGAAGATGTCACCATTCTATGGGATTACACCATTTACACAGACAGAACAATTGAAGCAAATAGGCCGGACATTATTTTAAAACGAAAAAACTTGCCTATTAATTGATATGGCTTGTCCAGCGGATTGTAACATAGCAACCAAGGAACTTGAAAAAACTGCCAAAATATAAAAACCTGGAAATTGAAATAGAAAAAATGTGGAAATTGAAAACAAGAATCGTGCCAGTGATAGTAGGTGCACTTGGAATGATAAAAAATGGAACAAAACAACACATTAAAAGAATCCCTGTATACTCTAGCTTAAGAGATATACAAAAAATTGTCTTGTTAAGTACAGCCCACACACTAGGGAGAACTTTGTCTATGTAACGCTAGGAATGTTAGGGGAGATAGAAAAAACATGAAATGGAGCCATAAGGACACACCACGATCTGCCTTAGGTCTTCCCGCAGACTTGGTAGGTCGTGTGACCATAGCAGAAATCGAATTATGATGAAAAATGACAACGTAATAATAATCCACTATGGAAAATATGTAAGCAACACTGGTATGAACATCACTCAGCACCGGTTACAGATATAGAAGATGTCACCATTCTATGGGATGGTGTACATCTACACAGACAAAAAAAAATGATGCAAATAGGCCGGACATTATTGTTTAAACCCAGCAAGAAATAATTGCTTATTAATTGATATGGCTTGTCCAGCGGATTGTAACATAGCAACCAAGGAATCCGAAAAAAAATGTAAAATATAACAAACTGGAAATTGAAATAGAAAAAAATGTGGAAATTGAAAACAAGGATCTTACTATTGATAGTAGGTGCACTTGGAATGATGAAAAATGGAACAAAAACAGCACATTGTAAATATCCCTGGAAACCCCAGCTTAAGAGATATACAAAAAACTGTCTTGTTAAGTACATATAAAATTATGATGAAAAAATGACATAATGATAATAATAATATTTCTTAAATTAACAGAATTTCCTCATCAGTTAAAAAAGTTATGTTTAGTTCTTATGTTCAGGTGGACTGAAGATGTTTTTATAAAATGTGAAAGCAGTTTTTATTGAATTGAATTTAACAGGAAAAACTTACGTTGTTCTTATCAATAGTGAAAATAGCTGATGATTCTGTCATCAGAGAGACTCTGGACTTCCGATTAGTACTCAAAATAAACGGCGGTCATCGAAGCTGTTATTACGTACTTACACTCCTAACTGATAAATAAAACGCAGTAATGTTAGAGACAACGAGGATATGATTCACATTGAAATAAGACAAGGAACTTAAATGTCATCGTAAGATGACAAGAATAGAACTCGTTTGTTTCTTTCTTTTTCTTGATGCTGTGCCGCTGCTGACTTTTAATCTCAAGTGGTAGAAGGTATATATATATATATATATATATATATATATATATATATATATATATATATATTTTGTTTAATTGTGATAATGCTCAGGGTTTTTATTTTTCAGTGTTTTTGTTTTTAATCATGTCACCCCAAGCAAGGCATTCCACTGCCACTATAGAGCAGGAGGTTACACAGGCGATAGACGAGTTAGGATGTACATAGGGGGAGAGTTGGAGAGAATGGTTGTGGATTAGTGTGTTAGGAGGTGTCTATTGACCTTACTTTTAAACTTCTAGAGGTTATAGCCGTCGTGGAAGCAAGTATGCGGAAGGGAATTCCACAGGCGGGAAGTGCGAGAAAAGAAGCTGTTGGAGTAGAAATTGCGGTTACATTTCATCGGTTTCACTGTAAAAGGGTGGGACCTAGTTGCCAATCTAGTATCTCGTGCAAACTCACACCTAGCGGGCACCAGTGATTTAAGTTCATCAGAGCAGAAGCCATGAAAGTATTTATAGAAGAGGTAGAGGGATACAACGTCACGCCGGTGAGAGAGTGACTGCAGGCGGTCAGCTAAGTCGGTATCAATCACATTACAGATTCTTCGCTGTATTTTGTCAAGAAGCCCGAGGAGAATAGCAGGGTCACCAGTATGATGTGGCAACAGTATTCAAAACACTGGCGGATGGTAGATTTGTATAAGTGCAGGATAGATTCAGACGGAAAGAATTTCCGCGCCCTACACAGAGAGCAGACTTTCATAGCAGCGGATTTAGCAATGGATTCGAGTCATTCCACTTGAGGTCCGCTGAGAGTGTCAGGCCAAGCAGGCGTAGTGTTTTACTCTCTGGGAGGCATGCATATTCCATGCTAATGGGAGGAAGGTGCGGTTGTCTGTGGTGGTTAATTGACAGCTTCGTTTTGGAAGAATTGAATTTTACGAACCATTTCCTACCCCAATCCACCACGGATTGGAGGTCCTTTTCAAGCTCAGCCGCGAGGTTCGCCTTGTCATCAACACCAGATTTTTGATCGAGGCGATCGTAAACTGTGGTATCATCGGTGTACATGCCTACTTGTGATCTTATGGCATCGGGGAGATCATTGATGTAGATTAGAAAGAGCGTAGGACCTAAGATAGAGCCTTGGGGGGACACCCGCGTTTGTAGGGTAGTTCTGGGAGGCATGTCCGTTTAAAACCACCTTCAGTGTGCGGTTGGAGAGGAATGACTGGATTAAGTCCAACTAAGTCCAGTAATGCCGTAGCTTCGCAGTTTCCGGCATGCCATATTCTATCGAATGCTTTAGAGATATCCAGGGCGACAGTTCGGGCTTCACCATTCTTTTTGAGAACCTGGTATATATACTCAGTGATGATCGTTAGCATATCAGCAGTAGACCTGGTGAAGCGGAAGCCATACTGTTTGTCCGAGAGGAGACCGTGAGCCGTGAGATGCTGAACGACCTCGGGATTGATAATGGCTTCGAACACTTTGCCGAAGATCGGAAGTAGGCTGAGAGGGCTGTAATTTGCGGGGTCCGAGGGTTCACCAGTGTTCTTGAATATTGGAACCACAGAAGAAGACTTCCAACAGGCAGGAAAGCAGGAGGAAGGTAGGCAGAGGTTGTAGAGCTTAGAAAGGACAGAGGAGAGTTCAGGGGCACAGTTCTTCAAGACTATGATTGGGATTCCGTCCCTCACCACTCGCTTTGTGAGGGTCAAGTTTTGAGATTATGCTAGAAATCAGTGAGGGCGTGATGTGGACGTCATTCAAGTGGGCCTCAGTTCTAGATGACTCCAGACGAATCCAGACACGAATTGGTCGAGAATCTACGGGCAAAGCATTCAGCCTTGTCCGCTGGGGAGGTCAGGACCTCAAACTCGTTGATTAGTGGTGGTATTGAGGAGTTACTCTTGTTGAGCACGCTTTTACAGAGACGCCAGTAGTCTTTGGCTCCGAACTTAGAGGATGCTATGCGCTGTTTCATTTTGGCAACCAACAGCATCTTAGCTTCGTTAAGTATCCGTTTACACTTATTAAGAGGTGAGGCGAAAAGGCGCCTGTTTTGGTCTGACGTGTGGCTACGATAAAGCCGGAAGAAGTCATTCCGGTGGGCAATGGCGGCCGAGCAAGCGGGCTAGAACCAGGGAGACGAATGGCATTTAAGCTGTAATTTCCTGGCAGGGACTGATAAAATGCATTTTGGCCAGCAGTTTTTTAACGTAAAGTGCTCGACATCGGAGTGTAGATAGAGCTTTAATAGGTAATAAGAGTTTGTCTTTTTAAAAGAGATCAGATTTATGCCGACTACAATGTTTCGTATGGACACCGTTATGATGTTTTCAATCGTTAGGACTGTTTATGTTTTCTTGACCTGTTTTTTTTCTTGTTTATATACAATGTGGTGTCATATTGGGGAAGTGGTTCTTTGTAATTGGTTATACTTTTTTCTTTTTGTTTATGATCGGTTTATTTTTTATTTTTTTATTTTTTATTGTGTGGTTTGATTTATTTTTAGGGTATGCGTGAATGGGCGTTTGCTTCATTCGGATGGGCTCTTTTGTGTTTACCTTTTTGTTTTTGGTATGCTCTTTATTAATATTGTTTGTATTTTAGACAGACATGTGAATAAATATCTACTTTGCCACACAAACAACAATAGATAACAACAAAATCAAGCAAAAAAGGATGCAAACAATATAAATAAAAATTAAAAATTAAAAAAATTATAAGACTATAAAATATAATTATAAATACGAAACTACGATAAGAGAAAAATAAAAAAAACAAAAACAAGACATAAAAATAATATAAATACAATAAATAAAAGTACATGCAAACACCAAGTTACGACAAAACAGAAAATAATACAACCACTAAACAAAAAATAAAATTAATAAATAAATAAAAATAAAAACGAAGATACATAAAAACAAATACAATAACACCCAACCATGATTCAGAAAAAACTAAAGGGACTAATTAAACAAACATTCATTCATACATACACTAAATATAAGAATAAAACAAAGAAAAATAATTTCATACATATCTACTGCTAAGAAGGTTGGGTCACTATGTCGATCCAGGATGTTTTTTCAACCTGAATACATCCTGCATATATACAAGTCAACCATCCGTCCGTGCATGGAGTACTGCTGCCATTTATGGTCAGGTGCCCCTGCCGTTCTCCTCAGTGTTCTTGACAAGCTCCAAAAGAGAGTCTGTAATGTGATAGGTACTGATCTGGCGACTCGACTGCAGCCACTTCCCCACCGTCGAAATGTGGCCTCCCTTTGTCTGTTCTATAAATACTTTCATGGCTTCTGATCGGACGAGCTTAAGTCACTGATGCCTCCTCAACAGGTGTTTACTCGTGCAACCAGACTGGCAACTGGGTCTCACCCCTTCACAGTCAGGTTAGCCAAATGTAGACGACAATTCTACTCCTGCAGCTTCTTCTCTCGCACTTCCCGCCTGTGAAACTCGCTCCCGTGTTCTTGCTTTCCTGACGGGTACAACCTCCAGAAATTTAAATGCAATGTCAATACTCATCTACTAACCACTGGACTCTAGCTCTCTCTCCCCATCCCTGTATAACCTTCCCTTTCTCTCCACCTATGTATCTGTCATTGCACCTGCTTTCTATTGTTCCTTTCTAACTAGTTTGTACTCCTCACTCTTTTCTAATTAATCTTTTTACATTTATGTAACCCCCTGCACATCAGTGGCGTTTCCGCCTTGCTCGGGTTGATATGATTAAAAAAAATAAATAAATAAAAAAAAAGATATAAAATCTTTTAATTTACAGCTAAATCCCCAAATGTAGAAAAGCACACACAAAATCGTGTCAGGATCATTGACAACATTCTGGTGCAAATTACTACAAAATAAATTTAGTAATTCTGGTTGCCAATTGGATAAAAAAGAAATTAAACTTTCATTGAAACGGGTTTATCTTTCTTGGCGCCAAAAAATTAATTTGCATTAAGAGCCGATCACGCGATAGAGTTGGTTATTTATTCACATCTTTGATAGCAGTAATCAGTCAGTCAAACAGTCAGTTAGATAACACAACTGGATACTAACAACAATAACAACAACAACAACAACATCAAGACACTTCAGTTGACTCTTCAAAATTAACTCCGATAAATAATTTATCTCTGATCATTTACTTTTGTGTTTTTCCAAAGTAATCAAATCTCACTCTATCTATCTCTCTCTCTCTCTCTCTTTCACCTTAAACTGATTGACTTTTCTTCCTTCTCACTGGCAACAAAAAAAAAAAAAGGAGAAATACAAAAAATTAATATCGGGGCATTACTACTATTTTTAACGCACATAGTGAAACATTAACTTCACAAATTACATTTCGCTCTTACAAACGACCTCTTTAAACTTTTGAACGTTGAAGTTATTTTACTACCCTCACAGATAGGATACGAAAAATATCAGTTGTCTATTTTTTGTGTATATATCTAGTCAATGTCATGGGAACAAAATTAAAAAGAGACTAAAAGGAAGAGTTTGTTTTTGCAAAATGTGATTTGTACAGAAAATGGTAAGTCAATGTTTTCGCTGTATCAACAAAGTAGTAGTAATGTCTTGTCTGTCTCTTTCTTTTTGAGTACGGCGAGTAGGTTAATAGGAAGAACGAGGGATAAAGAAAGTGAGAGAGTGCGAATGTGGATCGCCGGAGGTGGTCTGAATATTCTCTCTGTTATCTGATCCCTCGTCTCTCTGACTGATTGCTCGAAAAACCTGAAATATGTAATCAACTCTATCATGTAATCAACTCATTTTTTTAAATATGACCCGAGTCATTGAAAGTTCAATTTGTCATTGTTTGTAAATAGCTCTCTTTTCATTGGTTATCAAATATTTCACAATTGTACGCGAAATTTACTTTTGTCTTTATTGGTTAAAAATAGCGAATTTGCTAACAGTGAAGAAAAGAGACTTTTTTTTTATTTCCTACTCACCACAAAGTAATTACATTGCTCGGACTGTTGTCCTTATCTTTATTGTCATATTCATGACGTTTTGGCAGTTGAAATCGAAACCAAAACGTTTACTTTAATAACGGGGTAATTGTTCCGGATGTTTTAGTCTCCATTTAACTCAACTCTCTAAGTTTTTGTTCGCCACTGCTGTCGCTAGGTATTGAACTCACTTCTTTTTGTGTTATATCCACCGGGTCAGGTGTCCTTGAGGACATCAGTGTACAAATTGTTAGGACTTATAAACTTAATATCTCAGTAACTAATTTTACTAGAGATCATTACAATCTAGATGTATGTAATTGGTTTCCTCTACCACTCCGTATTACTGGTTCCCATATTGTATTCATTTCTATGCTTGGCCGGCTTAAAGTTTCACTTTAAAAGATTGATTCATTACCAGACCGCTTTGTTATGAAAGCTTGAAGGGATATCCAGTAATATATCGATACAACGCAGAAGCGATACTGAAAGCAACATTTCTTGCGTGCACTAAGTTCCAGAAAATATATTTTCTATTTTGAGCACAAGGTATTTGGCATCATATCGAAATATGACTGGTAAATAAATTAACTTTCTACCATATTTCTCGCTTCTATTCCTACTATTCATAATTTACACGAAGTAACAATGAAACAACGAAACGACAAGATAGGTGGGAAAGAAAGACCAACAAATGTACGTACGAAAATCCTAATATACAAATAATCATATTTTCTGAAATCTTGGAGACAAGATGACATTGTCGAATGCAAATTGCTCGAGGCTTCCGATATACATTTTTTAGGTTCCATTTTGGGGCGTAATGTGGTGGTTGCGATGTCAGCTGTAGGTGGCGTGCCCGGTTGGCAATGTTCGGGAAGGAAGAGAAGAAATGAAAGGAAAAAAATATCTACAAAAATAAGTATGCGAAGAGAATGGAGTTTGATTTATGTATTCGTTTGTGGGAGTGACGGGCATTTACTCGTATCTGTGAATGACGTTAATCTTAATTTTACAGACACACACACACGCTAACACAGAGGCACACACATACACACATATACACAAACACAGATGAACACACACACACACACACACACACACACATATATATATATATATAATAAACAATGTTGAAAAGTTCTATGTCCGACCAAGAAAACCTTCTAGAAAAAACTTTGATATGAAAATTTCTTCCACCTCATATATATATATATATATATATATATATATATTATATATATATATATATGGATATTTGGCAACAGAAAATATTTATCAAAAAACAGTTAAGACTTAATGAAAAATGGGTCAATACAATTTTCATATAACGAAAATGTAGAGCCATTTAAGATATAAAATATTTGGAAAACCAACCTTCGTAGTTTCTACCAAACAGAAATCAACAGGGAAGGAAATTATATATATATATATATATACGCACGCGGACACACACACACACACACACACACACACACACACACACACACACACACACACACACAAATATATATGAGTTAAACATATGAATTGAAATTCGACAAGATTAATAAAACAATTAAAATAAGGTTTGGAAAAAGTGTCTTCCTTTGTTAAACGATAATATGTTAGATTAAAGACACTTTTTTCTATCAGTACCATACTTATTCTGTTCATATATATATATATATATATATGACTATGTTTTGACGTGTTTCATCCTTTGATGGAAACAAAAGAATGTTCTTAGAGTGAAAAAATATACAACTGAGAAACTGAAAAGTGTAAGCAAATCATGGAAGATGATAATTGATATAACTGAATATTTATTACACAAAAGTGAGTAAATGTATTATAATTAATATATATATATATATATATATATATATATATATATATATATATATATATAAAGAAGTGAACTTCCAGACTCAGGCCATATGCGTTATGTTTTTTCTTGACATTTTGCATATGCAGGCCATAAATGCACTGTGGGTAGTTTGTATGGTACAGGACTTTACAGGGACGACAGTCTCATAATTTAAGAAGTTATAAGAAACAATACACAGAAAATAAACTAAAAAAACAATCAAATATGTTTTAAAAATACGAGATTCAACATAATAATAAAAACTAAGCTAATGTATATTTTCTAAATGTCACCTTCAACCTTAAAAGTACATATAAACTGTACAAAAAAAAAGAACCAATACGAAACCACTATATAAACGAACACCTTCCAACTTCACGCAATACAAACTAATACTGGTGATTAAAGACCAAAACAAATCACACGAAAAATATCATCGAAAATAATGTAACGAAGATCTGCCTGCAGTAAGAAATCCAAACTCTGCCTGGAGGAAAAATAGCTATTGTTACATTTCCAGACCAAAGCAAACTGCTAAATTAACACTCATTTCAAAATGCAGACACGAAAACAATTTTTTACTACGTTACTTAAAAATCGGAAACAAAAAAACGGACATGAATAAATGAAAACAAATAGTGAAAAACAAGTAAAATGAATTAATACAAAAAATAAATAATAAACAAATTAAGTAAATAATGAACTAATAATAAACCACACACACCAAAATAACCGTTAGAATAATACAATACACTATCAACAATGTAACAGACTGTGTAAATAAAATGTAGAGTAAAAGGAGAACGCACTTCGCCTGACGATTGCGTTTAACATAAAACAGACTGTCGCCTCTGGATGCTGACGCTAATATATTCTCTTAATTTATGTAGGCTCTATCACTGATAATGAGAACTTTAACCCATACATAGATCATAACTTAAAATACATTTTATCAAATATATATATATATATATATATATATATATAGTGGGTAGCAAAAGTATTTAATACATCGGTTTTTTATAAATTTCACATCGGAACATAGAATAAAATTGAGAAACATTGTTTTCATATATTTTATTGCCAATTTTCGAACTTGTTTGTATAAAATTATTTAACACCTATTCAAATAATACGGCAAAAATGGTATTTTAAAACTATTTTCAGTTATTTTCATATGGTTTGTACTTCAACCAATCAAAGATTTTTTCAATATATGTATTAACCAAGCACATCACTCAGTCTGTCCATATTAATAACAGTCTCATACACTATAGACTGTCCCGCTATCTAAACTTATTAAAAGGGTTATAACAAAAGAATTGTCAAATGATATGAACAACAGAAGATTATAAAGCTGCACAAAAATGGTTAGGCGAATTGAAAAGTTGCTCAAGATTAAAATTTGCTTGTGTGTACAGTAAGTGCTGGATGAAAAAATGTGAGAAAAATATGATACTACTGAAAATATTTTAAAAAAAGTAAAAAAGTGATCTGCGTAAATTAAACGAGGCTACGGAATGATATATAGCCCGGAATGTGAAGAAAGAACCATTTTTGACTCGAAAAGAAATTCAGAACGATCTGAAAAATGCCGATAATGAAGTAAGTAAAGATGCAATTAAGAAATCACTGAATCATACAAGCCTGTATTCTCATCACTAAGAAAGACTTCACTATTAAAACGTAAACAATGAAGACTTTATATCGAAAATGCAACAACGAAAAGATGGCTTATAGAAAAAAAATATTGGTTTTGACTTAACAGTATAAATAAAACTGAAACTAGAAGAGCATTTGAAAGACATTGGACAATGGCTCTCCACAACTTCTTTTCCTTTGTAGCTCTTAATAAGCTTTGTCTTTCTGTTATTTCTTCTAATCTCTGTTCTGCCATCCGTTTACTCAAGCTCAGTATGTTATACGTTGTTTTCTTCTGTCTCTATTTGTCCTGTGAGTATCAGATTTTCCAAGCTCTCCATCCTCATTATCTACCGATGTTTCTTACTGGGGTTAAATATGAGTTTCCTTTTTATTTCAGTCATCTCCAAAATCTGACAATGTGAAATTTGAGTCGCAGGTTTATGATATATAACAAATATTTTCCATTTACTTTTTTATTTATTTGTTTTTCTTTCTATAATGACTTTTTAGGCGACAGTCTTCTCAGGTGGACAAGCATGTGACAAATTAAGAAGATTTAAGGGGAACAGTAACTTCAAAGGGACTATTGTTTTTAACTAGGAAGAGTTGATATTTTGCGACAAATAATTAGGAAACTAAACTTGAATTTAACAACATTTAAGAATATTTGAAAGACAAACGTTATTTAAAACATTGAAAGACAAAAATGTTCACATTCGTTAGGGGAAAATATCTAGTATTTCAAATGGTCTGTCATTTTTCTTCTTACGTGACTTCCAGACATTGGTGACAATGGCTCTTCATTACTTCCTGTCTCTTGTAGCTCTTAATAAACTTTGTCTTTCTATTATTTTCTTTAAGCTCTGTTCCACCATCCGTTTACGCAAACTCATTAAATGTTATGCATTGTTTTACTGTTCTCCTCTTGTTTTCAATCTGTCCTGCGAGCATCAGATTTTCCGAGCCTTCTACCCTTCGAGCCTTTTAACTATCTCTTTCACATTTCCTTTAAAAATCTGTCGTTTTTCACATGTTCGGTTGATTGTATTCTCAGCATCCTTCTATAGAACCACATTTCCGTTGCCTCGAGACTCTTCCTCGTTTTTGAGAAGATTGCCCAGCACTCACTGTCGTATAGAATACAGGCATCGCGTCACAGTTTCCGTACTATTTTGTTTGTTTTTAATGGAAGTTTTTTGGCAATATGAAATTTGAGTCACAAATGATATATAACAAATATTTATCATTTACTTCTTTAATTATTTAATTTTCCTTTTCTATAATGACTTTTCAGCCGATGGTCTTCTTAGGTGGACAAAGCATATGACAAATTAAGAAGATTAAGGAGAACTAGCTGGATTTAGATCTCAGAGGCTAAAAGCAGAAACATTCATAACTTTTTTTAAACGAAATATTTTTAATATAACTTCATGTGCGTTGTGGTGCAGTGGATATCGTCTTGGAATGAAAACTCGGGAAGCTGAGTTCGAATTCCAGTTGAATTCCTTGCATCCACTTACTCACAAATACTCTTGGGAAAGGTATTAATCCGTCTTTTCCCTCTAGTTATGGGTTAAATAATATGACAGATTGGGTTCTATAGCCTTGGATGGCAACAAGTCTACCGTAGAAAGCAATGGAAATCTACTGCGAGATAAACTTCTGTCCAGTCAGTCATGTCTTTTTCGAGACATGATCACCCAATGCGTGTATCATGTATGGCCCTTAACTAACTGAATCTTTAAATATTTTTCTGGATGCATTGTTTTTCTTGTGATATATAAATGCTAAAATGCCTTATCTCAAAATAAAATTAAGAATTTAGGAATATACTGCAACTCTAAAAATCTCGATACATATGTAAGTCTATCTTTCAAACTAAATTATCTTGTTTTCTTAAATCAATTATTAAAATAGATTCAAGCGAATGAATCCTTTATGCCATCAAAAGGACGTAATAGCATATGGGCTGGCGCAAAACAATCACAAAAATCTTTATCAAATAAGAAAAGAACTACATCAGTTGAACACTTCCAACAGCAACTACAATAAAATGAATAGCCCATAACTAGTGTGGCAAGTAATGATATAATTAAGCTGTTGACTATCCACACAACGCTAAAGAAAAGTTTAGGAAATAAATATATACATGATACAAAAAATGATATTCCATTAGTAAGCATCCGTTTATCTTGCAACATATAGATGGCGCCTTATTTGGTCAAAATTCGGTTCTTTGATGGCGAGAACGGTGTCACCTCTCCCAGAATAAGCAAGGTATATAGAAATCATGTGCTGCCCATCTCAGCCGTATCGACAAGATCCAAAGGAATACAAGTTATTATATTTAGAATCGGATTAGCTGTAAAAATTAACGGAAAGTTAGCAGGGCTGGCAGCCAAACGTCTTCGAGGTTTCTCTTTGGGTTTTCTGCCTAGATTTACTTTCATAGGCGTTTGGGTGCTTGGATATAACCGTAAGGCAGCAGAAGCTTAAAATAAGGGGTTTTCTTCCCATAAATAAACTATTTTCATGGGCTGTGTAGCTTTATCTACCCGAAGCAATTGGTTATGAAACGCCTTCGGTCATTCTGCGGATTGGAGCTGGATTTATATCTAAGAGGCTATTTGAGACGCTTGCAACGGAACCATTTTATATCGTCCTCACTCTCAGTTCCGGTTATGACACCACCTTATCACCTCCGGTTATGACAAGATGTCATTATATAATAATGATATTGATGTTGTTTACGAAGAATTCAATCTTTGTAAATGCACGAAATGGATGAACAGATAAGAGGGAATCTATCTCTGAGTTTGACTGTTATAAGCATTTTGAAAAAATCACAGATGGCATTTCTACAAAATGTAAATTCTGTAGCATTTTAATGAAGCCAACTTCGATTGATACAAGTAAATTTGTGAGGGTGCATCTGGCGTTCAGGAATTATCAGAAGATACTTAAAACTGAAGTAAGGCAATTCAAAATTCAATTATATGTATAGCACCAGATGTGTTAACGCAAATTCGTAAGTCGGAAAGGCACATCAGAATATTTTTTATATGATAAGTTTTAAAGTATGCTATATTTATGGGGAAAAGTGTTCAACATCAGAGATGCAATGCATGTAAATACAAAAGTGAACCACACTGAAATGTTACAGCCTGTTTCATGCTGAGACGCAATCTTCAGGCCATGTGTGTTGTGTGTTGATTCGACTATTTTTATATGCTGGCCAATGGGGCAACCTAAAACACTTCTCACTTAAGTTTGAATTACTGTCCTTTCGTCAGGGTTTAATTTATTTAGTCTGATGCTCGAGCTTGTTAGACTCGCTGTCTTCGGGTGGATAGAGACACAGACAAGACTATGTTTCCTGGCAAAGAATCGACTGAGAAAAAGAGAAAACCCCGATCCCGTTCATGCAGGAGCTGGATAATTTTTGTGTTCGTGTACAGGATCAGAAACCCCGCGTGAAACTCGACATGGTGCCAGATCTCCCCTATGTGGAGAGGACTTAAGTAAATATCCATAATTCCGTAAAAACACACACTTGTTAAGCTATCTGTCTTCAGGTAGAGAGCGACTCACTTGGCGCCATGTCAACGGCAGACACTCCCGATCTCGTCGGAAAGCTTTTTTTTTATTTTATTTTTTATTATTACTGAGTACACACGCTCGAAATTTCTACGTTAAAAACTGACGTTGTGTCGCATTTAAACTCAGTCGAGATTACTTGGGTAAATACCTAAAGTTCAGCCAGAACTGGAAACGCTATCAAGCTGTCTGTCTTCGAGCAGATAACGGCCCAGTCGGCGCTTGTTCTACGGACTAAGACTCAACTGAGAAAAACAGATAAGCTCTCTGACTTCAAACAGAACAACGCCGCCGAGGCTTCGTCTATGGACAGAGACTCGGCAGAGAAGAATAGATAAGCTTAAACCCTAACTCAGACGGAAATATGTCTACGGACAGAAACTTGGCTGAGATAAATAGACAAACTCGATTTCGCCTATGTGGAGGCTGTAGAAATTTTGCCGATGTGTACACGCTCGAAAAACGCACGTTAAAATGACCTTGTGTCGCATCTCGCCGCCATGATGAGATCTTGGGAAAAATACCCAGAATCTCAAGAGATCCCGCAAATGTCAAGTTCTTTGACTTCGGCCAGAGTACAACTTGGGGGCTGGGTTGATTTTGACCCTTAGCCCGAATGTACGCGCTTAGGTTTCCCACGTTAAAACCGACCTTGTGTAATATCCTTTCTTAGTGGGGAGACTTTTGGTAAATATTCAGACTTCCGATAGAGTTCTGATAGAGTATTCATTAGAGCAATGTTGGAGTTAGTCGAGACTTAACATATAACTGTTAGTAGCGAGTTATAATATTAATGCAGGCAAATTCTCGTCTGATATCTGAGGCTTACATTCCGCGTTTGAGCTATGTGAAAGACAACCTGGGTCTGTTCTTTGTACATCCATTTGTCTGAAGGTATTGTTTTTAAGCTTGCAATACCGAGTCAAGTACGTACATCTGCATTTGATGGCTGGGACTGACCGCATGTCAACCTATAATCCCACATTGTTTCTTTGATATCTGATGTGAATTTCCTTTGATATCATTTCATTTGATATCATTTCATTTGATATCTATCCCAGCGTCATACTACAATTATTAAAGACATACTGAAATGCTTTTTCAAAGAAATGGCTAACTACATAGAGCGTAAATTAGATGAAGAGCCTAGTGGTTGATAGATTTTTTCAACCTACAACTCATATAACCCTCCCTAATTTTTCTACAGATGAAGCAGCTGCCTAGCTCCTCACTAATGTATGGCTATTTTCATGGTGTATGTGATGTGCGTTGTGTTGCAGTGGATATCGGCTCGGAACGGGAAATCGGAGAGCTGAGTTTGAATTCCAGTTAAATTTCCTGCATTCACTTATGCGCAAATACCCTTGGGAAAGCTATTAATCAATCTCTTTCCTCCAGTTATGGGTTAAATAACAGGACATATTGGGTTTTATAGCCTTGTTTGGCAACCAGTCTACCACAGAAAGTAATGGCAACCTACTGCAGGATAATGTTCTGCCCAGTCAGTCATGTGACTTTTGAGACATGATCGCCTAAACAAGTATCACGTATGGCACTTAACTGACTGATGTTATATGCAGGTGGGGTAATAGATGGGAACACGGATAGTTGAGTTGAAATTTCATTCGAGTTTGTTACTTTCACTCACAAGCAAATAATAGCCTTGGGTGGCAACTAGTCTAGAAGAATGATAACTCTGTATTCAGAATGTAAGAAGGATCATTTGGGGTCCTCATGCACCAGGTGTTCTAATAGAATTTTGGCAGGGAAATGGAAGAGTCGAGTTCAAATTCCAGTCGATTTCATTAGATTCATTTACACGCAATCACACTTAGGAAATGCACGAATTCATCTCCTACCCTCAACTATGAATTAAAAAAAAGAACTTGTAACTCGAAAAAATCATTCTCATCTCCGAAAAACATTTATTTTCTAAATTCACTCTCAGTAAAACAGATTTATTCTCGCAATCCAAAATATGTTTATGCTTTAAACAACCTACAGACGGTTGAAAAGCCGTAGTGTACAAAGCAATCAATCAATCATGAAAGATATTCAAGCGTTATACATTCCTTAGATTAACCTGCCTAGGCCTTCAGAGCTGTCAGTCCACGTAACTAGCTGACTCATTCTTATTCTATTTATATTTTAATGGTGATGAGATAGTTTTAATAGGACAGCTACCTGTTAGGTAGTTTCTTTGGTGAAAGTCTTTGTTCAGGATTTCATAGCACTAATTCCCAAAGTTCGAAGAAGACTCATAGGCTTCAGTAGCTAAAACATATTTTAAGCATCGATCTTAGAATGTGGTGATATATATACAAGTTTAGATATTTATGAATGAGTTTGGTCTCATGCATGATATCAAAAGTATCGATCTGACGAGGCGATTTAAGAACATGAAAGTCAGAGTTGATTTCTTAAAAAAAACTAATTTATATTAAATTTGTAGGATCCGCGATGATGTTGGTCAAGTTGGCCTTCAGCCAAGCACAACCGTCAGAAGGTTGAAAAAATAAAATATTTCGTTTTGTATGTTAAAGTAAAATGTTTATTAACGAAACAGAATAACACATTTTTAAGAAAAACTGTTCAGAGAGAAAAATATACGTAGTTAAATGTTCCTGGGAAATAGTAGTAAGGAGTTAAATGAATCCAGAGCTTATAGTTAATAGTAGCAGAATGTGTGTAAGTAGAAATATTAACAGGTTATTAGTAAAGTCTGTGTTCCATTCTTTTTTTATGACCGGAGAGAAAGTTAAAAAAAAGGTGAAGCAATAAAGGAAATAATACTTATCGGACGTTATTTTTTAGGAGTCAGTTGAAGTGTCTTCTTGTTGTTGTTGTCGTCGTCTTTTTTGTTGACCACGAGAATGTTCAGGTTTGAGAAGAACAGGTAAAAGAAATTAGCATGAGTGAAAAAAGAGAACGAATATGTGACGCGACTTTACGTCCGGGTCAGCAAATTAAAATTTCTTTTGTCACATCTTGCGTGTCGTCTCTCTGTGCTCTGACTGGCTTATTCTGACTTTCTTCGTGTTTTTATAGCCACTTAGTTTTTTCACACTAGATTGCTAACTTTACTGAGATTTGCAAATTGCTCACATTTCATTGGTTAGAAAATAAATTTTACATTGGATTGCGAAATTTGGCTTCATCTTTTTCTTTCAGTATGATGTCATTCCTTTTCATATTTGTCAAAATTAAATTTCACACTTGATTGTGATATTTTTGTTTTAATCTGGTTTTTTTCAAAATGTTTTCTGATTCCGATTTTGAGGGTGTGCAATTTTACTGTTGCGCTTCGGTTAATTGTTGGCTGATAAAGGATTTGTATCTTATAAATTTCAATTTTGTTTTACAAGTCCAAATTATTATTTTGTACAATTATGTTATTTTTAATTAATTGATTTATCATTTAATCAAACAAACTTTAAGCGCAAGAGTGACAAACAATCCACTTTTTCTTTTTCTATGTGCCGTATCCCTTCAGAACGTTAGCGATCATTGCTCTCCACAATTTCCTATCCATTGTAAGTCTTAGTAAAGTTTGTCTCTTTTAATCCCTGTTCTGCCAACCATTTCCACAACATTGTTACGTAGGTTATTTGCTGTTTTCCTTTGGCCTTCTTGCCTTCAATATATTCAGGGAGTGTCAAATTTTCTAAGCACTTTTTCCTCATTATGCGCCCTAAATATTTCAGCCATATCTTTCTAATGCTAAGTACAACTGTATATTCATCAGCCATTATCTATCCGACATATCTTAATATCTGTTACTTTTTCTCTCTGTACAACCTACCATCCTCGTTTAGTAATCCTTTCTGATGTAATGAATATGCATACACCTTGGCCCCCCTTCACACTAATATAATTGGCTGGTGTCAGCCATAAAAACAGACTAAGGCGAGGACACATATAGGTCTACGGTTATTGGTCTACGTCTATTGACTACGCCTATTGTAGAAGCCTACGTCTCAGTAGACTGCATACGACTACGATGAGTACCGGTCCATTACGTCTACTTGCTCGATTGTCCTACCCGGTTACATTTGCCAAAACCACTTAGCTACTTTGAATATATATATATATATATATATATATATATATATATATATATATATATATATATATATATATCCATTTCCGGGACATATAACTTTTTTAGGAATGACTCTTGAGATTTATATTGGGTAAAAAATCGTCAAAAGAAAAATTTTAGAACTACACTGTATATTTTTCTTTCATACGATTAAACGTGTGCTTCATATATCTTTGTAAAGTAGATGCTATGTTGTTAACCAAACATTAAGAAGATTTTCTTTCATCGCTCGATAATGAAGATATGGTTCAACGAAACTTTATATATCAGTGATTATAAGTCTATTTGAATCATTTGAATGCAATCTGAACCCAAATACTTAATCAGAAATACAGGAATAGAACGAATATAGCAATTGCGCATGTATAAAAGATATTTCCGTTGCATTTATTTATCCGCTTATCATTATCAACTCTCTGGTTTGCGTTGCCAAACGCTGATTCTGATAGACTGTAATGAATAACAGTGATTCTCCTTGATAAATGACTCCTATTCTGGTGGAGGGTAACAAAGCGACGTTGGGAAAAACCAGTAAGAAAACGAAGGGGTCACTTAGAAAGAATAGTATTATTGGAAATTCTTACGTGTCTTCGTCAACTGATTTGTTAGGTGTTAATATGTATCTCACATACCAACTTGATTAAGAGATCACTTCGCATGAAACTCGAATCGGCAAACACAAAATTTAATAAGCAATCAAACGTAGAATATAACAATTAACTTTTTATTTAGTCACACACGCGCCCAACACACGTAACTATATATATACACACACACACACAGACAGACAGACAGACAGACACACACACACACACACACACACACACACACACACACATATATATATATATATATATATATATGGTTAAATAAAAGAAGCAAGAGAAAAACTCTCCTTCGAGTTTCGTCCTGTGATGGATTTTATCAAGGTAAAAAGACGAAATGAGTTTTATTCTAAATTACGTATTTATAAACAAACAGTTTTGGCAACTATAAAAACGCTCACAAACCATTTAAAAAATTCCTGTCCCTAATCTCAGATCATATCTGGGTATATATATATATATATATATATATATATATATATATATATATATATATATATATGCAGATTGCATTTAAAATGACAGACAAATTACTATTTTCGTAATTTTGTGGTGTTACTTCCTTTTTGGCTGCCAGTCATAACTTGGGCAGCAATCTTTCTTTCATACATGTTTCATTGAAAATGACAGAGAATTTATTATTTCCGGAATGTTGTGTTTTTACTTTCCTGGTTGGCTGCCAGGTCATGCCATTTAAAAATTGTGTATTTGGGCAGCATATTGATAGACTAGTCAGACACTAGCAACGTTTAGTCTATGGAAAAGGCATGCTAGTTGGAGATAATTAATCATCGATAAGACCGCACAGACGCTTTTGGACTTAAAAAGAGAAGATTATGAAACTCCATATCAGATATAGCAGCAGTCCTTCATTTTCAGCCTCATAAGGATAAAGCATATTCGTTAGTTCCTCAAGCTCTCACCCTCACAGCTAAGATGCGCCAAGTCGCGTACTGTAAGGTTAACTACTCTATTTCCCATCGTATTACATTGGTGAGAAGTACATTCTGGTGTCAGGTATTTATGGAAATGTACAGGGAACTGACTATTTAAAGAAAAAAAAGGTGATGGATGGTATATACAATTGCCCACTTGAGATGATCTACTATCCCAATAGGCGTACAAAGTAAAGGCTCTCCTTCATTCCAATAATAGCTAGATGTAACTGTTAACAATATTCTAATAGTTTCCTTTCTCGCATGTCTCGTTTGTGAAAATGTTCGCGGTGGCTTGTCACGTATGTTGTGGTGCAGTGAATATTGTTTTAGAACGAGAAATCGGAGAGCCGAGTTCGAATTCCTGTTGAATTCGTGGTATTCACTTACGCGTAAATATTCCTTAGTAAAGGTATTAATCCGTCGCTTCTCCCTTCAGCTATAGGTTAAATAGTAAGATAGAATGGTTTCTATATCCTTGGTTGGGAATCAGTCTACCGCAGAAAGTAATGGTTAACCTACTGCAGGCAACCAACTGCATCTGCCCGATCAGTCATGTCTCTTTCGAGACATCATCGCCCAAGCGTATATCACGTATAGCACGTAAATAAGTGGTTTATAACCTGCGATATTCAAGCATTTAAATTCAACATCAATGTAGATAGATGTGCGGACAGCGTCGCGGTTATCATGGTAGAAAATGGAATGAGTAAACTGAAATCAAATTCCGGATCTGATCTGTGTCATTCATTTTCACACAAATGCCTTTTTTTTTGCTTTTTTCCCTTAGTTAATTTATTGCCATTCTAGCATTAGGTTGCAACTAAAATGATAGATGAGAAACTATGAAGTCAAAACCATGCAGAAAGCAACGGGAAACAACTCTCATTTAGCCATGGCAATTCACAAATAATAAAGAAAGAGAAGCTGTAGAGGGCTGTGATGAACTGAAGAAAGAGACGTCACTAAAAAAAGAATGATTTTTTCTGAATGGTCGTGTCAAATTGCAAACAATAAAAAAAGGGAGCTGTAGAAAGTGATAGTCACTGACGTCCGGAAAAAATATGTCGTTGAAAAGTAGATTTTCCCGTGTCGTTATGGCAATTTACATATAAAAAAAGTGGATAATCGCGCGTCATTATAGCATATTACTGATAATAAGGAAAAGGAAAAGTTCGAAGAGTCATGATCCTCTGTCCCGAATGATATTGTCATTAAAAGAAATACATTTTCCTGTGTCGTTATGATATTTTATAGATAATAAAGTTAAAGGGGAAGCTGTGAAGAATCATAGTCGCTTAGGTCCTGAAGGAAAATGTCATTAAAAAATAGATTATCATGTACCATTATGGCAATTTGCAGATAATAAAAGGAAGATGTGGAGAATCATAATCGTTTGCATCCTGAAAAGATATGTCAATAACAAAAGTAGATCGTTACGAATCGTTATGATAAATAAACAGATAATAAAGGGAAGCTGTGGAAAGTTATAGTCGTCTACATACTGAATTGGCATGATATTCAAAAATATGCTGTTTAGATATCAACAACATCTGTCCTTTATTTTTGTACGCATGCCTATACATAAACGATCAACATTTTGTGTGTACACGAAAAAAAATAAATAAATAGAATAGATAAATAAAACAAAACGATTTTTGTCGGATAATCTTGTAAATCGGTAAGTCAAGAAGCTCCAAGGAAAGTTCATAGTATCGACGGTAAATAATTATAAAAAGAAAAAAAAATGAAATAACACGCAAAATAACAATTTTGGAAATCATCAAGAAAGCATGTTTTCACATTTCTTTTCTATCTTTCACTTGGCAGTAAAAAATATCCCGTGAGTGGCGTAACGATCTTTAGCACGAAAAGTAGAATCAACGATCCGTGTTCGAATTTCAATTGAAACTGCGCAAGCTCAATACTTTCTAGATAGGCATGAATCCATTCATGCCTGCTTTTTCTACAATCGCGTGATATCTTGTCACACTAGTTTGAAATTAGCATGTCACGATGTTCGGTAAAAAATGTGTGTGAGAACTATGCTCATACAGTTGATATTTCTCCCTGATGTTTTGAACAAAACTAGAGTTTTATTCTGTGTTCACTGTTTAGGATTGTGTTTTCAGTTTCTTCTAAAGCTGCTTCAGATCTATAACCCTAATGCTTTTTTTATGCTAATATAAGCTCACACAGTAACCATCTACCTTGAGCGGTCTTTAGCCTTGTATTAGGTTAACATTAGTTATATGTCCCGGAAAAAGGGATATATATTATTAGAAGTAGTTAAGTGGTAACCAGATAGGATAATCTATCAAGTCGCCTTAATGGACTGGTACTCGTCGTAGTCGTATGCAGTATGCTTAGGCGTATGCTTTCGCAATAGACGTAGTCATTAGGCATAGTCCTACGCGTTCCCGCCTTAGTCTGTATTTAAATCATATAATTATTAAATTTTTCGATTTAAGCAATAATTGTTTTTTGTTGCCTTTAACTTTATGATTTTATTGCTTCACTCAGAGTAGGAATTGTCTAACCTGAGTGAGAGGGGGATTTATTATTTCATTGTAATATCTCAACCTCAGTCAAATTGTATGTGCATGTATGTGTGTTTGTAACTGCGTGTCCATTAAATGACACAAGCACTTTATAAGTGACAGTCACGGACAGCACAGACATAAAATATGCGCATGCAAAGTAATACACAGATAGTATGCGGCGGACAGAGAATCTATTCTTATTTTATTATATAGATCAGGGGTTTGTAACCTTTGCTTAATATGTGCTGACTTAAGGTTTTAAAATAATTCAGCGCGCCAACAGAATACATATTTTTATACAAGTCAATGTCAATATACCTGTTCTACAATATATTTCATATAGTAATATATACAATATGTAAACCTCATTAATAGAAATATGGTCCTGGGCAAGACGGTAAACTACATCCGACAGCAAAGCCTCTGATTGGGAGGTTGTAAGGAGCATAGAACCATCTCTTAATTGCTGCTGTTTTCAGGTCCAACCTGACCCGGAGTGGTAGCACCTGTTAGGGTCCCAGCTATGGGCAAATAGTTAACTCCCAAACTGGGGTCAAAACACTGTGGATATGTAAAAATACACTTTATATAAAAATAGACTTTTATAGAAAAATATAAATTTAAGGAAACATATTACCATCAATAAATTTTTGAAGAAACAAAAAGGAAAAAATATTGCCATAATGAATTTTTGAAGGAAATAAATCATTACTAGCAATACATTTTTAAATACAAAACTAGAAGACATCTTCAGTTTTCTAAAATAAGATTAAAAACAAAATGTTCATTAAAATCTGACTAAATCAACCTTCTTACTATAATCGAACATTAAGAAATATCTTAAGCCCCCATCTTTTTGGCATTAAATAACCCACGGAGGTTGATATTCCGTTAAATAAAACTCAAACCTCATTAATAGAAAGAAGCTTTTTAAAATTAAAAAAAGGTTTTACTATCAATTGGAGCCTTACGTCTTAGTCAATTGCTCAATATCAGAAACATACGTTGTAACTTTGAGTTTTATACAAGTTTCTAAATATTCAGGTGTCAGGCAACTTCGTTGTGGACTTGACATCGCTTTTATGTGAAAGAAAATTTGTTCACAGGAATAAGTTGAACTAAAATCCGAAAAAAGAGTAAAAGCAATTTTCTTAAAACATCTCGGGAGGGATGTCCAGCAGTTAAGATTAGCAGCAGACTTTTCTAAATTTTCGTCTTCCATAGACTTCCTTAGTTCAACAAATTGGAAATTGTTTGGCGTGCCACGTGTGAATATTGCCGACACCTGATATAGATTATTTTATTATATAGGTGTTTTACCATGTGACAAGAAAAGAGGAAAGTCGGCTACGCTCACGCTCAAATATAACTTTTCCTTTGTAGTGTAGAATTTAATTGGGAAAATTTCGATTTTCTCAAATAAATTTATTACTTGTCTTTGGATTTATGCACTTTATCAATAGTGTATTTTAAGAACTCGAAGATCTCAATATTAATGACTTTGAAATTTTACGCCAGTAACCTTTAAGACATAGTCATCCACAGATTCACTTCATATTAATACCTGTCAATGGCTGTCAAAATGAATGAAACAGATAAGGGCGGAATTTACATTTGGCCCGACCATTCCAGTTTTCTTGTTGATCGCCTTAACTCTGGCCGCACATCGACAATAACAGATTTTCTTACTGCTTTCGCTGGTCCCCACTTTGTACCATAAACTCTATTTTTTTCTTCCTTTCATTAAGATATTTGAAATCTTTAGATTTTATTTTTTTCTCGATTAAGTATTACTCAAAAATTAGGAGGTTTCTTATACACAGGTTTTCTATACTTCAGATTGAGATGTTTCTTAGACAACAATTATGCAATCAAAAACTTGGATACTTTTATACACTGTTTTATTTTAACACGAGCCCATATATCACGTCTGCAAAATATGCCATTCAGCAGAGCACTGAATTTTAATGTCGTTGTAAAACATTTTGTACCTTGTTGAAATACTGGGTTACTGTAATAACGTGGTCGTCATTTTATTTTTATTTTTTAGAAATGAATGAGTTTGGAGTATTTCTCGCATTAGAAACGATCTAGTTATCTTTCATTTACTGCAATAGGAAAGAAAATAAGATACTTCTTCTTAGTATTATTCTTTTTGTATGTGCCTTGTCTTTTCTGGACGTAGTCGGTCATGGCCTAATACGTCTCCCTATCCCTGGTGGCTCTTAACACGCATTCTCCTGTTAAACCACGCAACCTTCGTTCTGTCATCCACCTGTTCAGGCCAGACAAGTATGGTTACACGCTGTTTTCTCTTGTCTCTCCTTCCCTCTATCTAGCCTGTGAGTATCAGATTCCCCAATCCCTCCTTCCTCATTGCATATAACAGGAACATTAGCTGTTTTATCTGATATTTAGTGTTAATTTTCTTTTCGTTACCATCCTTTCCAAAACCTCATCATTTGCTCCCATGCTCGATCCTTAATATCCGCAGCATCCTTCTGTAGAACAACATTTCAGTTGCTTTAAGTTTTGCTTTCATTTTGGATGAGATTGTCTAACATTCACTGCTATATTGAAGACCTGACCTCACATAGCAGTCCAATACTCTCTTCTTTGTTTCTAGTGAACTTTTCCTGTATCTTAATAATCTACTCAGCTTCTGGAATGCGTCCTTCGCCATCCCAATTCGCTTTCAGATCTCTTTCCGTCTTCTTTTAGAACACTTCCCAAATATTCAATTTATTGTACCCCTCTTGATTTTAGTATCTTCCATCTTTATTTGGCATTTTGGGCTGCTCTTTTTGCTGATGACCATGCATTCGGGTTTCTTGCAGTTTATTTGTAGTCCTTCCTTGTCACTCACTTCAGCGACCTTCTGTAGGAGATCTTGTAATTTCCTTTCTGTGTCTGCTATCAGCACTGTATCATCTGTGTACCTAATGTTGTTTAAATTGTGGTCTTCAAGGACAAATCCTGGGTGGGGGTCACAATTTGATTTGTCATCGGACAAGTACCGGTTCGTAACACTATATATGATTGAAACAACAACTAATGTTTACTGTTTACAATTAGTATTCATTTCGGATAACGCCCGTCTGCCAAGGAGACTAACAAAACATTATTACAGACTTCTGTCCAACCCAGAGATTCAATCTGTATTTTATGCTGCCGTTTCTGGGAGAGAACGCATACTCTGGCGTTAATCAGTTAGTTGAACAAGGCCAGTACACTTAAACACTCGGTCATGACTTGTGATTTCGTGCAACCTAATTCTTGTCTACCTACTTTCACTCATCTTCTTTTGGATTAACTCAAGGTATTAATTTCAGGCACTTTCTAAAGAAACCGGGCTCTTGGATCATCTCAGGTCGAAATTATCAAGAAATTTTGACAAATCGATAATGGTGAGATGCCAGAGAGAAAATGCTCTAACAAATCGGCCATCTACCGACACTAGTAGTATTGCTGCTAGTAATACTGATGTTATTACTACTCGTTGCAAACGTGCAAAGAATATTAGTAAGACATCTCCTAAAATCATGGGATTATTTTCCTGAGAAAAATTACGTTGATTATGGTATTATTTTTGTATTACATTCTTAATGGAAAATTGTCTGCCTTGAAGATTCCCCGAACCAGGAAAAGAGAGAGAGAGAGGAAGAGTAAGAGAAGGAGAGAAAGAGAAAGAGAGAGAGAGAGAGAGAGAGAGAGAGAGAGAGAGAGAAGAAAGAGAGAGGGAAAGGGAAAGGAAAAAGAGAGAAACTAGCACGAATATTTTTATGGAATGTGAAAAAAAGATTCTGTTTTTTTATCAATCACTTTGAACATAACTAAATTACACTAATATTAATAATAATAATAAAGAAATAAAAATAGGTAAAAAAAATGAAATAAGCAAATGGTGAAATTCGAAAAAAAGTAATCTAGATTAAATTTGTTATTTGTTTCTTTCCATTTGATAGTTATCTTTTGTCTACTTCCTAAATACTTCCTTTTGGTAAATCTTGATTGCAAACTTTTCTATTTTATTATTTCCATTGAAATCTTTTTATTCTTTGATATCACCATTGATTTTATTGCCTTCCATAACCGTCTCCAAAGATATAAACATCGAAAGAAATTGTCCTTGGATAACTTCTTTCCCCGAAAACAAAAATATTCACTTCTTTTTGAGAAAGAAAAAAGCAACAATATACATCGAAGAAATATTATCAATTTTTAAAACGTCGACAGACAAACTAAACATTAAGTATATAACTTATAGACAGAGAAATAACTGAAATTATTCGAACTCTAATTAAAAAGTATTTTTCAATATATTAAAAACTTATGTGATTTATGATAAAAATTATATCATTTTAAAAATAAGATATCTAATCTGTTACAATCTTTCACCTTAATGATATTTGTGTATGTTTTAGCGATGAGTTTTAGTGATGAGAAGCGAGACAATTCTATGTGAGAAATCCTGTCAGGGTTTATTACTGGTAGACATAATCTCAACAACAGAAAATAGGCAGATGACACTAGGCTGATTACAGGCACAGAAGCAAAAAAAAAAAAAAAAGAAGGAAATCCTAAAAAATGCATTAAAGGAAAGCGGTAAGAAAGGAATAATCACCAACTGTATGAAAACAGAATGTATAGTAGCTGTCAGGAGAGATGCGAGCTACAAAATGGAGACGCCAAAATCAAACAATTTTTTCTTTTTTTTTTTTAGAATGATGTTCAACCTGTACAAGGCCCTAGAGCCACTCAAAATGTAGGGCTACAGGATAAGAAAACATATGCTGATATGTAGAAAGATAATGTTTAGCCATAGACTTAAACAGGTTAAGATTGTAGTGATCATGAAAGCAACCTCTTGGGAGTCAGATTCACGAAGCAATGTTTAGTGTAAAAAAGTTGCTCGAGAAGAACTTACATATCACTAGTGTAATTCAAAGGGAATGAGGATGCTTCAGTACAATGGGTATCTATTCAGGCACATGTACCTACTAAAATAATGTTTATAATATAAAGAAATAATAACGGTTTTAAAAATCATAATTAACACCATCTCTCTCTCTCTCTCTCTCACACACACACACACACACACACACACACACACACACGCACAGATAAATGCATATATAAATATTGAGACAAAGTTGAAAAACTTTTTAATAACAGCGCGTTTCGCCTTCGTGTGTTAGGTTGGCGTCTTAAGTAACATTTTGTATTAATGTCTTTAATGTTTGTTTTCTAGGTTGTCGTAGTTCGCCGTAAAACATCTAGCCACAATTTCGGCTTAATCAGTGCCTGTCTGGTCAGGAGATAAATGGATACACTAAGAATAAAATGCATTGAGAGTGCGCTGATCTCAAAATTGCCTACAATAAACCTTGGACCAGGCTTATGCATAATTTCCAAGATTATGGCAAAAGCAATAGCAGCACAATGCGATTTGCGAAATCTAGTAATTTCAAAATCAACAGACATTAACTGCTTTAATAATAATAATAATAATAATAATAATAATAATAATAAGAAGAAGAAGAAGAAGAAGAAGAAGAAAAAGAATATTCAATAATAAAAGACGGCAGTAAATACAAACAAGATTTACAGTTAGTAGATTCTGTAGAAAAGCAAAACAGAAGCCAAGAACCATCTATTGCAGCAAAAAAATATGAAAATGAAAGCCAAAGATAAAACTCTTGAACAGATGAACAACGCTGGCAAGACAAAGCTCTGCATCTCCAATATCCAGAACGTGCCAATAAATCCAATTTTGATAAAGTTAATACTCATCGATGGTTACGTGCATCTGGATTAAAGTCTGAGACTGAAGGCTTTATTCTTGCAGCGCAAGACCAAAATCTTTTCACTAGAAATTGTCAGGCAAATATTATACATAATAATGTGGATCGAAAATGCAGGTTTTGTGATAAATACCAAGAAACAATAGACCATCTAATCTCAGGTTGTTCTGTACTTGCCCCAAATGAATATAAAAATCGTCATGATAGAGTGGGGCAATATTTACATTGGACAATGTGCAAACACTACGGAAAATCTGTAAACAAACACTGGTATGAACATCACCCAGCACCGGTTACAGAAACAGAAGATGTCACCATTCTATGCGATTACACCATCTACACAGACAGAAAAAAATGAAGCAAATTATTATTAAAAACCAGAAAGAACAAACTTGTCTATTAATTGATATGGCTTGTCCAGCGGATTGTAATATAGCAACCAAGGCATTCGAAAAACTGTTAAAATATAAAACCTGGAAATTGAAAGAGAGAAAATGTGGAAATTGAAAGCAAGAGTTGTGCCAGTGATAGTAGGTGCACTTGGAATGATAAAAAATGGAACAAAACAACACATTGAAAAATCCCTGGAAACCCCAGCTTGAGAGATATACAAAAAATTGTCTTATTAAGTACAGCCCACACACTAAGGAAAACTTTGTCTATGTAACGCTAAGGATGATAGGGGAGATAGAAAAAACATGAAATGGAGCCATAAGGACACACCACGACCTGCCTTAGGTCTTTTCGCAGACTTGGTTGGTAGTGTGACCATAGCAGAAATCAAAATATGATGAAAAATGACATATTACTACTACAACTAATAATAATAATAAATGCAGTTTGTTCTTCTATTTCGACCAGTAGACGCCAGTGTAGCGAGGAAACTTTTTTCTTTTTCTGCGCCGTGTCGCTTCAGAACGTGAGTGATCGCGTGTAATATATTTCTTCGACTCGACAGATATGTAATGGACATCAAAAGCAGTTACCGACAAAAGTATGATCAACATCAAAGGCCGCAAATTTAAACAGTGGATCAACAAAAGTGTGTTTGACATCAAAGAGAACCTGACTTGCAATATCGAGCGAAGATTATTAACATATGTGTCTGACCATAGATGACACAATTAAGCATAAATCTGAGGAGGCAAAGACACGTGGAAATTTCAGGTTATATAAGTTTGTAGTTTTTCTGGCCGAGAACAGAACACCAAGAGAACGTAGAGCTAATTCCCGCTAGGCAACGACCCCCGACAACTCCCTCATATATGCGTAATTCTATCTGGCTACATTCTCCTCTCCACACAACCGTCACCGACGAAGAATAAAAACATAAGTTTATATTTTTATATGTACTCGTTGTTCCGTGTTTGTCGTTATCCGACAAGACTCTCGGTAGTTTGCAGGTGTTATGCAACACATGGGCTTCCACTTGCCTCTGTGACTCTTAATATTTTTCATCTTGGTATCTCTCCCAAACTCCGCTCCGTCATACATTTGCTCAATCCCATTATATATATCTAGCGCTGGTTTCTCTTTTCTCTTTTTCCCTCTATGTGAGTATTAGATTCTCCAGACCCTCCTTTCTCATTACGAGTCTGAGAAACCTCAGCTGTCTCTTTCTGATGCTAAGTATGTTTTCTTTTTGTTTGCATCCTCTCCGACACCTTGCTTGGTCAAGGATATCGTCAGTATCCTTCTGTAAAACCAAATTTCTGTTGCTTCCTCTCCTTCATTCTTGAGGAGATTGTCCAGCATTCGCCGCCATATAGAATAACAAATATCACGGATATTAGAGACTTTAATACGGACACACACAGTTTTGTTTTTCATTCTGACCTGAAAATGCCAACCTAACTAAGACGAAAAGTGAAAATACCCTTGAGAAAGGCAATAATCTATCTCTTCTCCCCATTAAGCGTATATACTCGAGGATAGGATGCACTTTTTTCCTCCAAAATTTCGATAAAAATCAGCAGTGCAACTTATTGACTCGACATGATAGAGAATCTAAAGAAGACTGTGGTCTATCGGTAGTTCAGGAGACTACACTGTGCTCGAGCATAAGCGATGAGCGAAGAAGAAATTGATATTTTGATTTTACGCAATCGCCTCTCCTGATAGTACCGTGTCAGACATCAAATAAAATCACTCGCTCTGCACAGCTAATATTATTTCATTTACGACGAAAATCTTTTATTTTCAAGTGATTTTAAGACTGAAGCGGTTACTCGTATCCAAATGTTCGTCTAAACAGAGCAGGCCGGCTCTTGAAAAGTAAATATCACGCAATAACAACACATTAATTTTCTTTCGTTTTACTATATATTTAAGCAAAATTTTGAAATAAAGGTGAATATTTGAAAATATTTCAGAAATATCACTTATATTTACATTTAAAAAAGGCTATGTAACTCCACATATATATCTGTGAGTCAACCGGAAATAACCACATTGACAACCTCAAGCTAAGGGGAAGACCTATCTACTGATGCGACCTATACGCTATTATATATGAACTGTTAAATAGTATGACTTGTATCTTTAAAAAACATTTTTTATTTTAAAATACTGTTGGTGCAATACTCCCTTAGTTAAAAAGAAGAATTATTGCTGCAATGCAAAATAAACTTCAGTCCTATATGCTGAGAAACGAAAAATAAGTCAAATAAGTCATTTTATTCATTCGGACGAAAATCTTTGTCAGTGTTTTTTTTTTTTTTTTTTTTAAGACAACACATCCATCTGTCTTCTTTACAAATATTTTCTTGACAATTGTTCTGATGAACTATTTTCGTTAGTGCCTCAACTGCATGAATTTAAGCGTATTATCTGGTTGGCTGTTAGGTCTCGCCCCTTTGCAGCTAAACTAGGTAAAAATGCAACCGTTAATTCAATTCTAATCGTTTCTTTTCTTGCAATTCTAATCTGTGAACTCTCTTCTTATTTCTTTCTTCACTGGTTCCTACACGTTTAAAAAAATTAAGTGAATCCTCAATCGCCATCTTCTACCTTCGTGAATCTTGTTCTTGTATTGTCATTTACCTTCTTCTCAGTAAAGTTTTCTTATTCCTTTTAACGTCTTGCGTCTTAGTGGCCTTTGACCGTCCAATTCTTTAGATTTAATCATATTTTGAAATGCCGAAATTTGTTTTGGGAGCGTATGGAGATTCTCGCCAATAAACGGCGTATCTGGATAGGAATGTACCATTTCAATTCTCTTTTGATTTTTTTTGAAAAATGACGTTTGTAAAATTGGTGCCTCCTCCACAAGAATTTACTCGTGCAACCAGACTGGCAACCAGGTCCCACCTTTTTACAGTTAAATCAACCAAACGCAGGTGACAATTCTACTCCATTAGCTTCTTTTCTCGCAGTTCCCGCCTGTGGAACTTTACTTCTATATACCTGCTTTCTTGACGGCTACAATCTTCAGAAATTTAAATGCAATGTCAATTCCCGTCTCTTATTCACTTGACTGCAGTCCTTTTTACATCACCCCGTGTATCTTGTTCCTTTCCTTTCTCTCTACCTTCACAACTGTCTTCATTCCTGTGTTCACATCCTTCTCTTGTGCTTTCTCTGACGCCCCATGTAATTGGTTCGTCTTTCTTTTCACTCCACTCCTGCCTAAATATTTAATCTCTTATGTAGATCCCTGGGCAACACTGGCGGTACCGCCTTGTTTGGTGTGAAACGATTAAAAAATATCTACACTCATACCTATTTCGAGCAAAACCAAACATTTTTGTTATGGCACCCTCAAAGATACGTTTTTTTTCTTTTTTGGCTATGCATACTGTATCGAAAAGCGAAGCTTTTTCCTTTCTTTCTTTTATGTACCGTGCCCATTCAGAACGTAGGTGATCGTGTCTCTGCACATTTTCCTGTTCTTTGCAGCTATTAATAAGTTTTGTCATTTTCTTATTCCTCCCAAACCCTATTCCATTATCTATTTATTCAAGGTCATCAAGTATGTTACTCACTTCTTCCCTCTGTCTCTCTTTCTATCAATATCTCTTGCGAGTATCAGATTTTCCAAAGCTCACTTCCTTATTACATGTCTCTGAAATCTCAACTGCCTATTCCTGATGTTAAGTATAAGTTTCCATTTTGTTTCCACTTTTTCTAAGATCTCGTCGTTAATGCCATGTTCAGTTCATGGTACCGTCAGTATCTTTCTGTAGAACCACATTTCTGTTGCTTCAAATATTTTCTTCATCTTTGAGGAGATTGTCCAGCATTCGCTGCCATACAATACTATCTGTTTTTTATCAGACTTTTTTAAATGTAAACTCATCGTAGTAAAATCAAGGTTGTAGATGTGGCATCTTAGCTTCCTGTCAATAGCTTACGAGATCTGCATATTCTGAAATGTTTATTAATATTATTTATAATTTTTTTTACTTATTATCAGAAAACACACATTTATATAAAAAAAAAGTCTAACGAAACACCAACATTTCTGTTAAGGATTTTTGATACTACAACCATATCACTTAGAAATATTTGCTGTCGTTCAATTACCGAAGTTAAGCAATATTTAGCATGAGCAGTACTCAGGTGGGTAACTACAGGTGAATGTAAGACCAGATGCTGTAAGCTAAGCGACAGGCCTAGCAAACCGGTGATAGATACAATATCGCTACATACACTGGCAGAAGACAACAATATGTAATGATACTACTAGACTGACAAGTCCCAAGACCTGCCTGGAGTTGGGTGAGAAGATTCATGATTCTTAGCTGAGAAGTGTAAGGTTAAATTAAGTGCAGGAAGATTTCGTTGTGGCATACTTTCAAATGAGTGATAACTCGTCTCAATGTTTTAACATTTCAGTCAGTTGCCATACGTGATACACGATTAGGCGAACATGTCTCGAAAGACACGTGACTGACTGGGCAGAAAATTATCCTGCAGAAGGTTGCCATTACTTTCAGCGGTAGACTGGTTGCCAGCCAAGGTTATAGAACCCGATCTCTCCTGTTATTTAATCCATAACTGGAGAGAAGAGACGGATTAATATCTTTCCCAAGGGTATTTGTGTGTAAGTGAAAGCGATGAATTTAACAGAAATTCGAACTCGGATCCCCGAGTTCTCGTTCCGAGCCGATATCCACTGCACTACAACGCACATCCATTAACATTTACCAACATTAAAATACCGACCATTGACACCGATAACTAAATATATTACCAAGCAGCCTATAATTTTACTGAGCTTAGTGTCATCTTGCATAAGAACGCGAATGAGGATCGAACCCTAATTGAATTAGGTATGTCTGTGTGATTATAGTGCTAATCCCTTGTAAAACACACGATGAGTAGATAGCATCAAATTATACGCTGCTTGGTGTGTTTTAAACGAATGAAACGTCGGCATTAGATTAAACAAAGAGTGGTACTGACAAAATAAGAAGGGTTCAATTCGAAATTACTTGCAAGTTACTCGGATCGACAGACGAAGGCCTACGGGTTGGGATCAAAATGTAATAACTGTTCTCTCTTTCGCTTAAAGTTATGAAAGAAGCCTTGGTCGCGTGAATTCCTACCCTACGAGGCTTAAGGCTTTATAACCGGTTTTCGTATAATCGCCGAAGTTAAGAAAAGTCCAGCCTGGTCAGTATCTAGATTGGTAGCCGCTTGGGTATAACAGGTGCTGTAAACTTGGAAGTGTGTATGGTAAAATGATAACTGTTCAGAATTTAAATTTGGCAAGCCGTGTTCCGGTTCCAGTTAGGTACGTTAAATTCACATACGCGCAAATACCCTTGGGAAAGATATGGATCCACCTCTGTTTCCTCTATTTATGGGTTAATTAGTAGAAATTTTATCATAAACCATTGTTATACCCTCCAAATTGTCTTACATTCTAAAAATATTTTTAGGCCTTAAATAATATGCAAAAGGTTGTTAACCCGAAAAAAAAAACAACAAATTAATCAACCCAACGAGACTAAAGGAGGTTTTGTGGATATCAGCACCAGTATAACAGCGATTGCGTGGACTGTGCATTTTTTGTGTACTTGATCAGTATATCTATGAGTATAGATATTTTACGCTCAATCGATCTTATGTCACGTCCTACCAAAGTGATCAGTCAGTCGTACGGGATCGCTTGGACGATCATGACTCTTTCGATTCAATGCAGATTTTCTCGATGTAGGTTACCATTACTTTCTGAGGTATACTGGTTGCCAAAAAGACTATAGACTCCAATCTGCCCTGCTATTAAACCCATAGCTAGAGAGAGAAGCGACGGACTGATAGTTTCCCAAGGGTATTTGCGCGTAAGTGAATGCAACGAATTCAACAGAAATTCGAAATCTGCTCCCCGATTTCTCGTTTCGAGTCGATATCCACTGCATCACAAAAGTGAAGAGCCGAGTTTCTGTTGAATTCATTGCATTCACTTAGTCTGAGAGTAACGAATGTAAATAATTTTACTGCTTATTGCAGACTTTAGCAACATAATATATATTTTTACTCAATTTTTCTTTTTGCAACTCGGCATGTTTTTCGCATTTAACAAAAACATTTTTGCTTTCCTGGTTGAGTATTTAATATTTTTTCGTATCAGTTATCTTTAGTTTCTCATCTGTAGAATTGCAAATTCTTTTCAGTCGATGCCTTGAAAAACTTTTCAAATAATCATTTTCGTTATCTTCTCCAAGGAGACCAGATCAGCTTCGCAACTCGTTCTTTTCTTTTCTTCTTTTTTTAATATCCTTCAAGGAATGATTCCCTTCTCTACGAATTGATCTTTTTAAATCTTCTTGTAGTTTTATTATTTCATATCGTCTTTCTATTAAATCCGCTATTCATAAAGCATTCCAGTTTATCGATTGTTTCAGAATAAGATTGGAAGATTCACAGGCATTATTTGTCCAGTTCTTAGCAAATGTCTTTTCAAGTGAATAATAAGTACGTATTCTTTATAATCTTTGATAAATTAAAAAAAGATATGGAACACAGAAAAAAACAAACAAAAATTAAATGGTCGAATTCGCTTTGATATTTTGATTTAATTTCAGCGATTTGTCCTTCAATCGACTTTTTAAAACTAGGACTACGAACTTTTAATTAAAATTTTAAAGTGTATTGCAGTAATTTAAATATCTTATTTTATGTTTTACTTTTGGTTTTAAGTGAATAAAAATAAAAAAAGGTCACGTCTTTTTTAATGCAAAAATTAAACTGATTTTAATTCAATATCTTAAAAAAAATTAAATCGAATATTGCACTGTATTGTTGACATGTCAACATCCGTGAAAGATATTTTAATTTAATATCTACGAAAGTAAAAATAGCAGCCTAAATTAAGAACCTGGCGAAAATTAGTTAATTTAACAATTAATTTACAGAAGACCGACAAAGAATTAATTAACTTTTACTTGAAATATATTGAAAAAAAAACAGTTATTAACTTGGAATCAAAGGTTTGACAAAACGCGCTCAAACGTGCGAGCATATAACGCAACCCGTGACGTACAGAGGATTTTAAATGGCAAACATGAAAACTGTATTTACTGAGATAGAATCAGTTAATATATATATATATATATATCCGCAGATTGACGGATGTGCGTTGTGATGCAGTGGATGAAATCGGAGGGGGAAATCGGTGAGCCGAATTCCAATCCCAGTCGAATACTTTGCATTTACTTACGCACTGGTACCCTTGGGAAAGGTATTAATCCGTCTCTTCCCTCCAGCTATGGGTTAAATAACTGAGGTCTGTTGTTCATGCGATCTGTGGCAGACGTTTGCACTGATTGTTTGTTATCAGCAGTTCCAAAAAGTGTGGATGGTGTTACACAAGCCTTCACCACTTTAAACAACTCTTTGTGTGGTTGTCTAACTGTGTTAGACGCTCATACATCAAAATCGACGGGAGAGTCCATAATGTATATATAAATATATATTTTTTGTTCTTCTTTAATCCGAAGTGGAAGAGTAAGAAGGTAAATTCCAAGAACCTGATCCTAATTAATATTAAAAAAAAAATTAACATTAAAAAGTGATGCAGGCAGAGAGCTCAATGTATTAAGAATACAGAGCCAAATATAAATTAGAGAAAATTTTCAAAATTCAAAGGTGTCGGATGTACATTCGACATAGGATCTCTAATAGAGATTCTACGTCACGTCAGCGACATTGTTTTGT
The DNA here is from genome assembly GCA_037127315.1 of Ascarosepion bandense. Taxonomy (NCBI): domain Eukaryota; kingdom Metazoa; phylum Mollusca; class Cephalopoda; order Sepiida; family Sepiidae; genus Ascarosepion; species Ascarosepion bandense. Next base: position 2,127,423 of record JBBBDQ010001484.1, read on the forward strand.
TCCAAATGGTAGAACAGGACAGAGCTGTTAGTGGAGGGGTTACAGGGTGTTGAAACGATATATTTAGGAAGGGGAGGAATAGATTTAAATGTAATATCTTAAAAAATTTTTTAATTAAGTTTAATCCATTACAGGAAGTCATGAATTTAAAGTTATTAAAGAAATATATATATATATATATATATATATATATATATATATATATATATATATATATATAGGGATTTGGTAAAGGAGTTCATATTTTATAAAGATAGACAACTAAATGAGTTAAATTACTTTTTTAAGGTTAAGATTTTTGGCTGTTTGAAGAGGTGTATTTAGGCAGGAAGAAATGAGTTTCAACATAAGATTTAAAAATTTTTTTATTTAAGTTTATTTGATTAAACCTTTTAGGTAGAAGCGAGCTAAATCCCAATTACAGGAAGTTATCAGTTTAAAAATTATTAGAGAAAAAATTATTAGAGAAAAAATATTAGAGAAAAAAAAATATATATGTGTGTGTGTGTGTGTGTGTGTGTGTGTGTGTGTGTGTGTGTGTGTGTGTGTGTTAACCAAGGAAAAAGGGGTTTAGTAAAAGAATCCATATTTTCTAAAGGTAGGTAATTAAAGGAGGTTGGGATAGGAAGGTGGGGGGGTTAAAATACTTTTGAAGGCCAACGTTAGGGTAAAATTAAGATTAAAACTTAAATCGAATCCTTTAATTTATATTCTAACATCTAGCCAACGGGGATTTAAATTCTAAATTTAAGTATTCGAAAAATTTGCCTTGTGGCGGCACTTACTGATGAATTCCCTCCTAAGATTCAGTAGCCGGTGTTGGTGGGGTATTTTAATATTGAAATTTTTTCCAGTAAACATAGACAGCTTCTATCACGAAAATTCCTCGGAATACGGGCTGAACCTATCAGTTTCCAGCTAATTTCAGGATCCAGACCTTCTTCTTTCATTTTCCAGAATATCCGCGAAAGGGCTGTCTGGTACCTCTGACCCGGGGTTCGAAAAGGAGTACCTGTGGTTATACAGTCTTTGTTTGAAAGGACCGGCGGACAAACCGATATAGGTCTGGAAGTCGTTTTTTGTTAGATGGAGAAATGCGGGCTTCATAAATCACCTGGGTGGATTTGCATTTTCCCTCCACCGGGCAGGCATCCACAGAATTACAGCTGCATTCGTTTAGAATTCCGGACCTAGATTCAGCATTGCGCAAGTTCACCAGAATACTCCTATTATGGGAACTAATAAGGCTGTTATTCGGGTGGAAGAATAACTTGTTTTAAGGGTGTATCTATTAAAAATCTTCCATAGAGGGTTACTGTTATTAAAATCTTTGTCTATTAACTTTGTCTATTAATCTTTGTCTATTTAAAATATTAAATATTTTCTCAAGAAAATATTTACCAATATTGATGTTAGTTAGTTTACAATAAGGGAGGTTAAACCAAATTATCTTTCTTTTTCTACAGTTTCCTTTCTTCGCCATTTGGAACAAAACAATGTCGCTGACGTGACGTAGAATCTCTATTAGAGATCTTATTTCAAAGGTGTCGGATGTACATTTTGACAACAATTGTTTTAATGTTCACTTAAAAAAAAACTCATTTCCAGATATTCTCCATTGATTATAACAATAATCATTTTATTATCATTCTCCATATTAAAATTATACTAGTTTTAACTCTTGTTCTCTTGACTGCAACAGTTGAAAAATATGAAGCTGCCGTCATTAATAAGCTTATCTAAAGAGCTAAACTCATTTCCTCATCCCAAATAATTTTCCTTAAAGAAGTAAATAATATAAAACAAACGCTTATCCATAACTAGCAGTATAGCCCGGCGTTGCTTGGGTGTAATGAAAGCTTTAAAACTAATCCATGGTCCTGGAGCTCAAACTCTTTGAACGTTAGCACGAAAGACTAAAAGGCAATAGTTTTTTTCAGTTAAAGCGAAACCATAGACTGAAAGAAAAATGTAATGGATGTAAATCAAATTTTGATTTCCTGGTATCGATATCAAATAAGTTTTTTCGTTGTAAACTGAATTTTGAAGGCTAAATAAGTCCTCTGAGTAAATGGTATCATGGCTGAGACTAAGAAATAGAATTATACTATTTAGAGCCAAACACGAAGCAAAAACTAAAATAAAAGAATTGTAAAATACAGACATACAGGCAGATAAATAGCCACACACACACACAAATATCTTGCCTTTTATATATATATATATATATATATATATATATATATATATATATATATATATTATCGATTTTCTGCACTATTGTAAGAACTGCAACCTTGAAACTTCTGAATATCATTTCTTATGTCTTTGTCTATGAGTGTATCAAATTTGATTAAAATCAGATCACTCCTTCTATAACGCGATTTTTTCGATTATCGATTTTCGATATTTATCGGGGGTACCTCAACATTTTCGATATTTATCTGTGCTACCTATCTAAGAAAACTCGCAGACCCGTATAGTACAACTGTGTAAATTTTCAAGAAAATCGGTTCAGCCGTTTTGGAATCTATAGGTAACAGACACACACACAGACAAAGTTCCAGTTATAAATAAGTTTAGATAGGTACCGTAATTATATACTCGTCAAGCAAATTCAATTTCATTTAAACAAGAGTTTTAACAATAAACTCTATAGACATAAACATATTGATAATAACGCTATTAGCTTACATTACCAAAATCAGATGCAGCACAGTTGCAAAAAGCGAGGAAGCAATAAAAAAAAAACTTACATAGATATGTAATACCGGTAGATACGATTAAATACGTAGGATACATTATTTGATACAACGAATTTAAAACTAACAAAAATCCCAAACTTCCATTCCCTATGCAAGAACTTTGTTGTGCATGTGAATACTTACCCACTTAAAGATTTTTTCTCTATAAATTAAAAACAATCTTATATAGGACATATCCCAACCACCCTTTCAAAAGCTCAACAGTAATCGATCGGACTAGATTACCACCAGAAAACATATTGATAACACGAAAATACTAGCAAAATAAAATAGTAAAACAGACATTGGTTCTTGAAACAATACACATACAGCAAAAATAAAACAAAAACAAAAGAGAAAACAAACAAAAAATAGCTATCGATAAATAACAATAATTATTACTTAAGAAAAGGATGCGCTCTCAATTGTATATATATATATACTAGCAGTATAGCCCGGCGTTGCTCGGGTGTAATGAAAGCTTTAAAACTAATCCATGGTCCTGGAGCTCAGACTCAGCCAAAAGAATATTTGTGTGAAGTTTGGTGAGAATCGGATAAAAATTGTGGAGTTGTATAAAGGACATGCAAACAGATAAACAGACGCACACAAACATCTTGCCTTATATATATATATCTATCTATCTATATATATATATATATATATATTATCGATTTTCTGCACTATTGTAAGAACTGAAACCATGAAACTTATGAATATCGTTTCTTATGTCTTTGTCTATGAGCGTATCAAATTTGATTAAAATCGGATCACTTCTTTTATAACCCGATTTTTTCGATTATCGATTTTCGATACCTCGACACAAAACCTAGCTAAGAACACTCGCAGACGCTTTTAGTACAAGTGTGTAAATTTTCAAGAAAATCGGTTCAGCCGTTTCGGAGTCTATAGGTAACGGACACACACAGACACACAGACACACAGACACACAAAGTTCCATTTATTAATAAGTTTAGATATTTATGTTTTATATATATATATATATATATATATATATATATATATATAATGGTTTTTCCTCTCAATATTTTATAATGATTTAGTTAATATCCATCGTGCTATCTGTTTTTATTTAATTAATATTTTATATTAATTGGATAAGATCTTTTGGATTATCTTCTCCGTCTTCACGTGTCTGCCATTCTCTCCTATATATATATATATATATATATATATATATATATATATATATATATATATATAGTTATGAATTAGTTGTACATTGTGACCCGGAAATTTCTATGTTTCGAGATAGATTCTCATCATTAGATGTTTGATGTTGGTTGTGCAGATTATTTACATTTAAATAACAAAAAACCTTTGGTTTGCCGTGTATGTATGTGGGAAGATATCAAATTTGCATATGTGTTTCTTTTAACTAAACAGAGCGAAGATTCATTTTGGAATTTGGCCCCCAAAATACATACTAACCAATTTGATCCCTTTTTTCTTTTTTCTCCTCCCTTATTCTACTCTTCTCCCTTCTTCCTTTCCATCCTTAACATTCAAGATGTCAACCTGCCTTTAACCTAATCTTATCATTTTCCCTTCTTCTTCCTTTAGTTTTATTTATTTGATGTGATATGCTCATTTAGTACCAAGGCTGTTCTTTTTACTTTCTTATCATTTTGGTCTATCTATTTATTTGTTGTAAATCTTGTTTTTATAAAAAGAAAAATAGTTATATAAATAATTTTAAGTTTCAGTTTACTTTATTTTAATAGTTCGTCAGTAATTATTTTACTTCAGCACTTGCTGGTTTTATGCATTTTATTTCATTTAGATTTTACCCATTTTCTAATGTGAACATTTTGCAATGTCTCCATATGACATTTATCTCATTGCGTCTATTTAATATATTTTTATTTTTAAGTGATTTAATAATAAATAGTTTTGGGTATAAACATAATGAACATGGTTCATTTAAGGACTTACATGTTTTAGCTTCTTTTATATATTATATATATATATATATATATATATATATATATATATATCGTAAATATCTAACCTAGAGAGCCAACGAACCTACCAAGGTTTCACCGAATTGGATCTTCAGCCAACCTTCCCTGAAGATCCAAGTAGGTGAAACCTTGGTAGGTTAGTTAGCTCTCTAGGTTTGTTATTTACTTTGTTTGCTCTACTTGCGTATTGAGCGCTTTTTGTTTTAGGTTACTCGTCTCGGGTTCTTTTCTTTGGGCTACGTACTTTGACTGATGTTCAAGTGCTTAGCTCGTTCTTTTTTATTACCATTTTTTCCTTCCGCGTATGTACTCAGAGGGTTTTTCGAAACGAGTATAGCGATAAGTTTATATATATATATAAACAGAGAGAGAAAGAGCTAGAGGAGTTGATAGATGTCTATTTCAACATACACGTATGATAATAATTTTCCAGTAAATCCTAATAATTAGTTTACTAACTTTTTTCCTTACAATAGATCTGTGAAGCCAAGGAGCCTTGTGGCCCCTAGGGAACTTGCGTCCTACCCCAGCAATTGCGGGTTCTGCGGTGACCCTAAGCACGGCCCTGTATATGATCTATCCCGAAAGTAAACAATGTTCATTATATTTTTAATGAAGATTCCTCACTTGTTATTTACAATCATTTTGCTTCCTGTTTATTTTTTTATATACTTTTTATGCCTGAAAGCGGCTTCCATACATGTTGATTACATTAGGTGTAATTAATAGGATACAAATCTTATATCATCCAATTTAACTGAAACGCAAAAAGTCAAAATGCACACCCACAAAATCGGATCTGAATGACTGAAAATATTTTCGAAAAACCAAACCAAGGCAAATTTTACGGTGTGAAAATTAAGATTCTGGATTCTTATTGGATAGAAAATAGCAAATTGAACTATGACCCCGGTCAAATTTTCTTAACACCTAGAAAATAGGTATGTGGTTGTATCCGATCACGTCACTAGACTTCACTAGTTATCCCTGACTCTTGACCGGTCAAAGACAGTCAGATAGGGGCAGAAAGACGACACGATAAAATGTGACAAAGGAAACTTCAAGTCTGACACAGACGTAAAATCCTGTCACACATTCGTTCTCCTTCTTCACTCATGCGAAGTTCCTTTACCTCTTCTTCTCCAACCTCAACATTCTCGCAGTAAACAAAGAAGAAAACGACGACAACAACAACAAGATACTTCAATTGACTCCTAAATATTAACTCCAATAATACAATTTTTTTATTGCTTCACCTTCCTTTTCCCTTTCTTGCCGGCCATTTCTTAACCTGTTAATCTTTTTACATACACACATTCTGCTACTTACTATTATTTCTCTGGAACATTTAACTACGTACATTTTCTGTTTGTAGCATGTTACTTCTTACAAATTTGTTATTTTGTTCAGTTAATAAAATTCCACTTATTTTACAAACAAAACACTTTTATTCTTCCAATCATTCATTCAACAATCAGATACTTTTAAATGTGGGGATTGTCGGCTATGTTTTTAAGTGGCCTTGTACCAGAAATGGCCAACTGTCTACAAATTCATGAACATAATTTTAAATTCTAAACGACATCGCACCATGCAGCTGCTGAAATTGAACTATCTAAATAGTGTTGCAACAGGTAACAAAAATGCGACACAGAAACGCAAAAACGCACAAGAAATATCCAAAGATGCCTATATTTCTTTGTTTCTGAAGTCACTATTGTAATGTCGAAACTCGGCTCTTGAGAGACGAAGAATATGTGTGTGTGAATAAAGAGAACAGACTCTGAGGTCGCCTGAGATGTAAGCCGATTTGTTTTTGCAGGAACCTTCTGTTATTTCCGGATCTATTTTGCTTAACATCCGATCCCAAATAAAGTGGGGTGACCTGTTGAAATGGAATTAAGGGTTACTTCCCATTTGGCTATAACACTAAAACTATCATATATTGTGCTACTTTTGCTTAGTTTCTGAACGGCATCAATTGTTATTCCAGTGCACCTTCAGACTTGTGTATCATAATTCCTTCGTTTGTTACTTTGGTAACCAAATAGATTAAATTCTGCAGCTGACTGAATCTGAAGTCGCTATTTTTTACATTATTTGAATACGTATACAATATCTCATCACCAATATGTAAATGAATACGAGACAATCAATTTGCAGATAAAGACTTGGAGTGTCAAAGGTTCTAGTTCCACCGATGAGTGCTGAGAATACCGTATTCAAACGAGGGATTTTTCAGGAAAACGATAACTCCAAGGAAATTAAGAGTTACAATCAGAATGGACCTGCTGAAAGTAATGAGGCACAGAAATAAGTAACGAAAGACAGCACGGAGTGTTTCACACTTTCAAGACATACTAAAGCAAGAGCTGAGGAGAAATTTCGATTAACACCATTAAACAATTTGTGTGAATAGAGGACAGAACGAGGACAATATAGGACACTGAATAGTTAAAATGTTATTTCCAAATTCTTGAATGCGATGGCATATAATTAAAGAAACAGTGAGCGGTTAAATATTTGTGGTTGATTCTTACGTTCTGTATTTATTATAAAAAGATTCCAATAGAAGAATATAATAATAGACGAAATATATTTTGATATAATAAGAAAATCTATTTCTTATGGATTTCACCGTGTCTCTTTTGGACGTAAGCGATCATAAATCGTCGCAACTTCGTTTCCTTTGTGACACTATGTGTAGCTTGTCTTTTTTAGCACTATGTGTAGCTTGTCTCCTTTGTAGCACTATGTGTCGCTTGTCTCCTTTGTAGCGCTATGTGTAGCTTGTCTCCTTTTTAGCACTATGTGTAGCTTGTCTCCTTTGTAGCACTGTGTGTAGCTTGTCTCCTTTGTAGCTCTATGTATAGTTTGTCTCCTTTGTGACACTATGTGTAGCTTGTCTTCTTTGTAGCACTATGTGTAGCTTGTCTCCTTTGTAGCACTATGTGTAGCTTGTATCCTTTGTAGCACTATGTGTAGTTTGTATCCTTTGTAGCACTATGTGTAGTTTGTCTCCTTTGTGACACTATGTGTAGCTTGTCTTCTTTGTAGCACTATGTGTAGCTTGTCTCCTTTGTAGCACTATGTATAGTGTGTCTCCTTTGTGACACTATGTGTAGCTTGTCTTCTTTGTAGCACTATGTGTAGCTTGTCTCCTTTGTAGCACTATGTATAGTTTGTCTCCTTTGTGACACTATGTGTAGCTTGTCTTCTTTGTAGCACTATGTGTAGCTTGTCTCCTTTGTAGCATCTATGTGAAGCTTGTCTCCTTTGTAGCACTATGTGCAGCTTGTTTCCTTTGTAGCACTATGTATAGCTTGTCTTTTGCTGTCTCTACTAATTTCTTTTCTGCCAACAATTTACAAAAATGTTACGTAGGTTATTCTCTGAATTCATCTACCACTGTTGCTTTTAATATATCTTTTGCGAACCAATTTCTCCAAGCCTCCTTTCCTCATCATGTGCCCGAGAAATATCAATTGTCTCTTTACAAGTGTCTTTCTTTATTCTTATTTTTATCTAATATTTTGTCGTTGCTACCTTATTAGGTCGATGCTATGTTCAGAATTCTTCTAAAGAAGAAGATTTCTGTTGCAGCAAGTCTATCTTTCGTTTTAGAAGAGATTGTCGACCACTCACTGCCATATATGAAGAACGATATTACATACATTCATTCTTTGTTTCTAACAACATTTTTATGTTTTTACATACTTTTTTTAGAATTTAGAAGGCCTTTTTTTACTATAACAATGTGATGTGCTTTGTGATACAGTGGATATCCGCTCGGAGCGAGCATTTGTAGAGTCGAGTTTGAATTCCAGTTGAATTCGTTGCTCAAATACCCTTGAAAAAGATATTAATCCATCTTTTCTCTCTCCATCTATGGGTAAAATGGTAGGACAGATTGGGTTTTATAGCCATTGTTGGCAACCAGTTCACCACAGAAAATAATGACAACCCAGTGCAGGAAAATCTCACTCAGTCATGTCACGTTCGAGACATGATCACCCAAACGTGTATCACGTATGATACCTAACCGACTGAATGCTCCTTCAGATTTTGGTGTTGTTTTTTTCGGCGTCTGTTAAGACATTTTTTAGATTTCAAAATTTTTGTTCTTGCTTGATTTTGATATCTTTAATACGTGCTTCGCATCTTGGGCTCTTCCTTTGCTGGTGAATATATATTCTGCCTTTTTATAATTGATGTTCACGCCTTTATTGTTACTTTTCTTTACTACCTGCCGTGCGAGTTCCTGTAGTTTCACTTCTGTGTCTGCCATCAAGCCAATATTATCTGGATATTTTATCCTGCGAATATTGTGATCGCTAATAATGAATCTTAGAAATATTTTAATTCCTTTAGGGTCACCTCACTGTAAATGTGGAACAAGTTTGGTAAGAAAACGCATCCTTGTCTTACACCACTTTCTATTTTTGCATATTATAATAAATGAATTAATTTTTCGTCTGTATGGAAATGATTTGTTCCTAGTCTAAGTTTTGGATTATTCTAATATATTAAAAAAAATAAAATAAAATAAAATAAAATAAAACTTACCTATCAGTTGAAACAGTTTTTTGTGATGTACCTTCTCAAATGTGTTAACAAAATCTATAAAACACATTTATAGATCTTTTTGCATTTGTATTGTTGCTTTAGTTATAATTCTGAGTCTAAATATTGCATTCTTTGCTTCACTTTAAGTAAATCTTAGTATTCCTTTTTTACAGCCAGATTCGCCCTTTACAATACCGGTTCGGGGAAAGGAGTTAAATTAGGAGGCAATTTGTACGAACAGGAGTGGAAGATGACTTAATCCTAGCCTTGATCTAGTTAAAATTGTAGTGAACTGGGAAACATCGGAATCGGTTTCACAGACCAGCTGTTCGCGGGAAGAAGCCGTTAGAGTGAAATCTAATTCTCACCGATGGAATATTGAAGAAATATTGGTAGTTTGTTACCGTGTATGTTGCATGACCCGTACTTGCCGTGAAGGTTTGTATTGGCGATACCAAAGAATGTAGTTCGTCAGAACACTTTTCGAGGAAGCAGCGATACTTGTCTTATTTATGGTTCAATTCCGCTACGCGCTCTATTCTTCAGAATTTAGATGATAAGTTTTGTTTTGTGGATCATTAAGCTGATTGTTAACTTATTAGGTCTGTAATCCTTTTCAATGTTGAAATCATCTGAGGATTTCAGCATCTCTGTCACAATTACATTTTTTTAATAATCATATCGCCCCAATCAACGCAGTTTACTGCCACTGGTGCGCAGGGGTTTCATAGGAGGAAAGTTATGAGAAAGAGTTACAGGTTATCCGGGGTATCAGGAAGTGGGTAAGATAAGGATGAGAATACAGATGATCGTGGAGTGGACGGAGAAAAAAGTATGTGAGAGAGAGAGAGAGAGAGAGAGAGAGAGAGAGAGAGAGAGAGAGAGAGAGAGAGAGAGAGAGAGAGAGAGAGAGAGAGAGGAAATGACGACTTTACATTTAAATTCTAGAAGATTGTAGCTGTCTGGGAAGCAAGTAAACGGAAGAGAATTCCACAGGCGGGAAGTGCGAGAAAAGAAGCTGAGGAGTAGAAGTTGAGTTTACATTTTGTTGGTTTCACACTAAAAGGGTGGGATCTAGTTGTTAATCTTGTTGCTCGAGTAAACTCATACATCTCGTACTACTGCATTGTTCTTGATCAGTTTGCTTCCCTCACACGTTAATATTATAGAATCTTAAGAATAACGTCAATGTTTTTATCTTTTATGTACTGTGAATCTAAATCATGTTTAAACAAATCTAAACATAAATATTTGTTAAAAGTTCAATATTTTAGTTTATATTGCAATTTCTGATTTTTCAAGTCAGGGTATTAAATTAGTAAATTGCAAAAAAAAAAATCCTATTTTACATAGTTGTAGCTTTTTACAATATTCAGATCGATTGATTTTGAAAGCTATTCCACATGAATGTAACCATGATACTAGATTGGCATCAAGGTTCCAAACTTTTATCGTCGAAATATTTAATTGTAACCGCCACTGCAACTCGAAAAGTTTCTTTTCTCGCACTTCCTGTCTGTTGAACTTCCTTTAAACTGCGTATCTTCTTGATAACTACAATTTCGAAAACTTTAAATGCAACATCAGTTGCTATCTTCCCTCATCTTGAATCCCGTTCATCCTTTATCTTCAATACCCACTGTACCCAGTTTCTCTAACACTCTAACCCCACAGCACACTAGTGACATTCCAACCTTGCTCGGCATGAAATAGTAAAATGATTACAAAAATCTAGTGATCTTTAAGCAGAAAGGTTTCCAACTCTATTCCGGCCAATTTTTATGAGGTCATTTTATAAATTATTGAGCACTTAACGTTTTATAAATTTGACGTTGGCCCGTTACGGTTTCTTATTTTTCTCTAGCAGCTTACTCACGATTTGTTTTGTTTTATACTTTTGTTGCTATGAATGTATAATTATATGTACAAGAATCCTTCGATTTTAGTCGGCTAGTATGCACATGAAAAGATATGCACTAATCAAAAACGCATTAGTCGAACACAATAACTTATTGGAAATTATGAAAATTGTACTTCAAATTTTAGTCTCAATCACAATTAATTTCTAATTTGAGTACTTTCCAAATAAAATATAGTTACATATAAAAAGATACAATAAAAATTCTATAATTCATTTTTATTAATCTTCTCTTATGAGTTAGTTTGCCGCATGGTATTCCTTTAAATTTAAATGGTGGTATTGAGAAATTGCCTTTCAAATTTTTAAACATATCATAATCATTAGTATTTTGATTTAATAATTTATTTATGATCTTTCCGTAGTAAATGCATACATCTTTTATATTTCAATAACATTAATAAATGTAAATTTCTGTATCTAATTAAATTGCCTATGATTTAACAAAAATCCGTTATGGTGCAGTGGATATCGACTCGGAACGACAATATATATATATATATATATATATATATGTGTGTGTGTGTGAAAAGTGTATGCATATAATTATAAATAACAATGTATATATATATATATATGCAATTTGTTATATATATTATATTATTTATATATTATATATGCGTGATACTTATTTAAAAGTGCACAATATCAGTGATAGAGCAGACATATTCATATAGATAGGTGTGAGTTTGTAACCCTGGATTTCACGCTCTTGCGATCGTCAGACAAACTGATTAATTTTTTTAAAAAACAATTTTTCAAAAAATTAATCAGTTTGTCTGACGATCGCAAGAGCGTGAAACCCAGGGTGTGTGTGTGTGTGTGTGTGCGCCGACACCAAATCTGTCAAGATTAGATCCTGTGATACTGCGAAAAAGGCTTGTATGTTAATGACTAATATATATATATATATATATATATATATATATATATATATATATATTCTCAGATGGATATGGGCATATGTCAAAAAATAGCTAAAATAAAAACGGATACATCGCTAAACATCAGCATTTACAAATGTCTTATTAGGGAAAAACAGATAAGGGTGATCTCCCAGTTATCTGAGAAGGGAAAAGCATCAGGATAACATTTTCACTGAACCGCGCTAACGACTATAAAGCTAAGTTCATGATTTTGTTTTGAAACAGAGAGAAGTGACGTTTCATTTAGCTTTGTTTGTTGATCAAAGAAAATTATGTGTAATTTGGTTAACTCGTCAATGTCTTTCTCCTATTTCGATCTTTTCAAAACGGCTATGAAAATAATTTACCTTCTGTTCTCATAGACATCACAAGATTTATCTGCCCCTTGTCTGTATATTAGTTTTGACATTGTAATGAATAGACAACTTCCTTCCCTCCGTCTTTTCTCACGAAGACCATTCACTCACTCACTCACACTCCCAAATCCAGGCATTTTTGTTTGATTTGTGGTTGGTTTTGTGCCGAATGAAACCTAGAGAAAAAATACCATTGATGTAATCTACTTCTCATTCCATCGTTGGATCCATTTGATAACCGTATTATTTGACAGGTCTATCATTTCCTCTTTGTATGAAAATACGTTTAGAGAAGAACCTTTCTACGTCTGTGTTGTAGACTTGCGTTTTATCATTTCTATTAAAGGATACAGATATGAGATTATATACATATATTTACGTTAGAGTTAGCGTCATGATGTGTTTTGAAATTCTAGCCCAAATTAATTATATTGCCACGACAGGCATTTGGGGAACAAACTTTTCCTTATTCGCCTGAGCGAATATTCAGTCAGATAATGTCCCAAATTACCATAGTAAACGCAGAAACTTTCTCTATTTAGTAATTTTTGATTTATTAATTGCATTCATATAAATGAGAATAGACATTTTTCATAAATAAAATAATATGACAGCAAAATCCCAACAGCAACAACAGCGAAAAAAACAAAAAACAAATAAGAAAATAAGACAAAATGAATAGGAAATTAAGAAAAATGAAAACTTTGGTGTCATAAATAAACCATTTAGGTAGCATGGAGAGAGAAAATGTAGTATTTCCTATCACTTCTATGTGCCCTGTCCCTTCAGGACGTAGGCGATCATGGCCTTCCATGTCTCTCTATCTCTGGTGGCTCTTAGCACGCGTTCTCCTGTTATACTATGCAATCCTCGTTCCATCATTCACCTGATTAGGTCTTTCAAATATTTTATCCGCTGTTTTCCCCTGTCTCTTTTCCCCTCTATCTGGTTTTTTAGTATCAGGTTCTCCAAGCCATCTTTCCTCATTGCATGTACCAGGAACTTCAGCTGTCTCTGCCTGATGCTCATATTAATTTCCTTTTCCTTTTCATCCTTTCCAAAACGTCATCATTGCTCACATGCTCAATTCATGATATTCACAGCTTCCTTCTGTAGAACCACATTTCAGTTGTTTCAAGTTTTTCCTTCATCTTTGATGATATTGTCCAGCATTCACTGCCATATTGAAGAACTGACATCATATAGCAATCCAGTACTCTCTTCTTTATTTCTAGCGCAATTGTCCTTTTTTTTTAATCATTTCACCCCGAGCAAGGCGGAAATGCCACTGATATGCAGGGGTCTACATAACTGTAAAAAAATTAATTAGAAAAGAGTGAGGAGTACAAACTAGTTAGAAAGGAGCAATAGAAAGCTGAGAATGCAGGTGCGATGACAGATGCTTAGGTGGAGAGAAGGGAAGGTTATACGGGGGTGGGGAGAGAGCTAGAGACCAGTGGTTAGTAGATGAGTATTGACATTGCATTTAAATTTCTGGAGGTTGTAGCCGTCAGGAAAGCAAGAATACGGGAGCGAGTTCCACAGGCGGGAAGTGCGAGAGAAGAAGCTGCAGGAGTAGAATTGTCGTCGGCATTTGGCTAACCTGACTGTGAATGGGTGGGACCCAGTTGCCATTCTGGTTGCACGAGTAAACACCTGTTGAGGAGGCATCAGTGACTTAAGTTCGTCTGAGCAGAAGCCATGAAAGTATTTATAGAACAGACAAAGTGAGGCCACATTTCGACGGTGGGGAAGTGGCTACAGTCGAGCCGCCAGATCAGTACCTATCACATTACAGACTCTCCTTTGGAGCCTGTCAAGAACACTGAGGAGAAGGGCAGGGGCGCCTGACCATAAATGGCAGTAGTACTCCATGCACGGACGGATGGTTGACTTGTATATATGCAGGATGGATTCAGGCGGAAAAACATCCTGGATCGACATAGTGACCCAACCTTCTTAGCAGTAGATTTTGCTATGCATTCAATATAGTGGTTCCATTTGAGGTCTGCTTATGGGAGGCAGGAGAGGTTGCCTGTAATGGTTGACAGACAACAGCTTGGTCTTAGACGAATTGAAGTTGACAAGCCACTTCTTGCCCCAGTTCACCATAGGGTGTAGATCCCGTTCAAGGTCAGCAGTGAGATTATGTCTGTCCGCCACGACAGGTTTCTTACTGGTGCGGGAGTTTATTGTAATGTTATCTGCGTAGATGCCTACTTGGGACTTGATCTCATCTGGGAGGTCGTTGATGAAAATAAGGAAGAGCGTAGAGCCCAGGATAGAGCCCTGTGGGACACCAGCATTCGTGCTGTAGGACGAAGAGGCACGCCCAGTCAGAACGACCTTCATTTTGGGGTTATTTAAGAAAGATTGGATTAGGTCAAGCAGGCGACCGGTAATACCGTAACCCCGTAGTTTGCATAGGAGGCCAGAGTGCCAAACCCTGTCGAAAGCCTTGGAGATGTCCAGAGCAACCGCGCGAGCCTCGTCAGACTCATCAAGGGCCTGTAGCATGTACTCCGTTACGGTTGTTAGCTGGTCGGCCATGGACCTGGCAAAGCGGAAATCCATATTGCCTGTCGGAGAACAGTTTGTGGTCGGTGAGATGATGAACCATTTCAGCATTGATTATAGACTCGAATACTTTCCCGAATATCGGTAGAAGACTGATAGGGCGATAGTTGGATGGGTCCGAGTGTTCACCACAATTCTTAAATACAGGAACGACTGAAGAGAACTTCCAGCATGCAGGAAAGCAGGAAGCAGAAAGGCAGTAGTTAAATAGTTTAGAAAGGACAGGGGAAAGTTCAGGAGCACACCTCTTAATGACTATCACCGGGATTCCATCGTCTCCACACGCCTTATGGGGATCGAGTTTTGAAATTATTCTGGATACTACTGTCGGGGTAATATATTCGTCGTGCAGTTTGGCCTCAATTCTAATAGGAAAGTCGGGTGGGTGTACTCCGGACGAGTCGAATGTGGACTTGGATGAGAACAGTTTACATTGAATGGATGAATGGTACATTTATAAATATGCAAGATGGATTTTGACGAAAAAGCTTTCTGATCCGACACAATAAAGCAAACTTTTTAACAGTAGATGCAGCTATAGACTCGATTTAGTCGTTCCACTTCATGTTGGTTAAAAAGTGAGGTCAGTCAGTGTTGCTTTGACAGCAAAGTAATATAACGTGTTAAAGTGTAGTCTCATTTGAGCCTGTTTTGATTTTTCAAAAGCTTGAAATTTTAGACGTTTTCGAAAGTAAAGACGCTATTCGGATTTTCTATTTAAGTAATGAAGCTAAACAAGGAAGTTATAATGTGGTATATAATTTGTTTAGTTTTTTTTCAGTCGTCTGTTTAATGTGGAAAAAGTGGAAAAACGCGTATTCTAATTGTAAAGGATGCTTTCCAAATTTTAAATAATATTAAAAAAAGACGACACTCTTTTTAGAAATGGAAAAATATTATTTCTGCAATGTATGTCATATTAATCGTCCTTTAAGTCAGTCGATACTGGACAGTTTCCTCACAGATTAAGATGGGATTTGAGGAAAAGAAGATGTAGTTCTACAGAAGGATGTTGAGAATAACATGGATTGAACATGTTATTGACGAGGAAAATGAAAACAAAACAAAAGCTTATACTTAGAACCAGTAGACAGTTGATTATTCTAGGATATATAATGAAGAAAGGGTGCATGGGGTATTTGAAGTCAGAGGACTTAGGAAAGCAACTACCTCACGAGTTTGTTTAAATGGATGATGAGAATAGATACTCGTGTATAAACCAACTTCTTATATAGTACGACTCCTGAATTATTTTACATTAATTTTTAGATCCCCAGAAAAAAATTACCTGTTAATAGTGCAAGTGGTTACCAAAAAAAAAAAAGATGATGTTTAACCTCTTTAAATATATATATATAGTGTGACCCCCTATTTTTTGCTTAAAATCTAATAATAAAATCTCACATTATACTCGAATATGTACAGTACTGAGGAAAGTGAGCTTGGAGAATTTGACGCTTACAGGGCATATTGAATTCAAGAGTGGTAGAAGAAATATTGAGTTAAGTACGATACGTGATACACGCTTTGGGCGATCATGTCTCAGAATAGACTTGACTGGCTGGGCAGAAGATTATCGCGCAGTAGGTTGCCATTGCTTTCTGCGGTAGACTAGTTGCCAGCCAAGACTATAGAACCTAATCTGTTCTGTAATTTATCTCATAACTGGAGGGAAGAGACGGATTAATACCTTTCCCAAGGGTATTTGCGTGTAAGTGAATGCAAGGAATTCAACTGGAATTCGAACTCGGCTCCCTGATTTGTCGTTCTGAGTCAATATCTACTGCACAACAACGAACATCCCCAAAAGAAACTTAAAATAGGTGAGATAACCGTCAATTTTTGATGTAGTAAAGAGATTAATATTGATTAGAGCTGGGAAAGATACGCATTTATATCAAATCATGATCATCCGCGTACAAATAAAACATCTACTCGGCATATAAAAGAAAAAGGGGTTGTTTATATTCCCACAAAACGTCAAAGTTGACGATCAAACGTCGATTGCGGAAAATTTTGTATGCTGTCGCCTGTTTCTTTAATCGGTGAGATTCCGTTCATGTCAAGAGAGTTTTCTAGATGGTTGAGTTGTTAAACTTAAAAAATAAAATCCTGCGTTAATGCTTTGTCTATGCATGACTAGATTTTGAATGTTACTGCATAAATGCTGTACGTGTTAGCCTTTAGTTTTGCTAGCTTTCAGTACTTCATCTATATAATTAAAAACGGAACGTAAGCCATGAAATATGATATCATGGAATTTTTAAAAGGCTGGGTGGCATTCAGTCAGTCAATTAAGTGCTATACGTGATACACGCTTGGGCGATCATGTCTCGAAAGAGACACGACTAACTGGGCAGAAGATTATCCCGCAGTAGGTTGCCATTACTTTCTGAGGTAGATTGGTTACCCGCCAAGGCTATAAAACCCAATCTGTCATATTATTTAACCCATAACAAGGAGGGAAGTGTTAGATTAATACCTTTCCCAAGGGTATTTGCGCGTAAGTGAATGCAAGGAATTCAACAGGAATTTGAACTCGACTCCCCGATTTCTCGTTCCGAGTCGATATCCACTGCACCACAACGCACATTAAATACATACATAAAAATGGCTTAAATATGAACGTTTTAGGGAGAATCCCCCGGTTCGTATGTGAATCTGATGTTATATTCATACAGGATCTAGTTTCGACACAATAGTTAACTTCTTGAAGACTGGTACTGTAATTAATGTTTCTAACCATGCAATAGTTTTATTTTTTCAGATTAGAAGCATATTAGGCGAAAAATTGACTATTACTGCCAGTTAGAGGCTGAATATGACCGATACTTTCTTTCCAAACTTGGCAAATTAAAAGTGGTTTACGCCATCTTGTAGAAGATTATTTATTTTCCACTTAATGGCGGTAAAATAATAATGCGTAATATTCAGCAGTTAATGAGTGATAACAATATCAAATGTCGGGTAAATAGCGTCCTGATAACCACTGTAACGGGGGTAAGCTATGGAAAAAATATATATTTAGTCTCCCGTTTATATTTCCCCGTTATGGGTATTATTTTATCCGTGATACACAGCAATTCACGGACGGAATGGCTAAAATAAAAAGGAATTACAAACATGTCTTCTTCTCAGAGAGAATTTTATACGACTAAGTCATACACAAAACTATATATACATATATACACGTGTCCCACGAAGAGAGCAATTTATCACATATATCTACAGGGTAAAGCAGTTGCTAAAGGGAAATAAAAAAACGGGTTTTACATATAATATTAAGATACTCCTGTGACTGAAGAAACCAGTTTTTGGAATCCAGATTCAAACGGGATGGATTCGTCTATGTCCCAGTCAAGGACACACATTCCACGAATAGGAAACGGTGTGTCTTAGGTTTCCGAAATTGGAGTCTGCAAGCTGGAGTTTCTTTGCATATCCCAGAAAGATATATTTGCAAATGAAAACGACACCATGGAATTGTAAGCTGGTGAGGGAGGTAGATTTAGCCTCTGAACGGGGCTTGGAACGGTCTAAAGAAAGCTCGGTTTGGTTGCTGTAAACAAACTGGATGACATGCCACTCTCGTCAGTGTATGAAGTGACATCACTATAAAGTCATCACCAAACGGAGATAATGGCCTTTTGTTCCGTACATAATCTGCAGGTTTCCCCAAAGATGCAAATGCACAAGCGTGTCGCTATTTGATGGTGAAGGTTCAGATATGTTTCACTCTATAGTAATCGCGTACTTGACACAGCAATGACATAGTTTATATAAATGCTCAGGCAGTAAGGGACGACCAGCTAACGGTATACCAAACTATCGGCTGGACTGATAAAATACAATTGAAATCACGTTTCATACCTTTCCAACATTTTAAAATCATTTTACTATAAACAAAACAATGAAAGCCACTAGTACGCAAGGGATTACAAAAAGTGAGAGAAAAATAAAGGACAACAAACGAATAAGATTCTTTGGGGTCAGACGATGCCATTGCCTTGACATTTTTAAAGATAGTAGTTGATAGGAAAGCTTGAAAAAAGATTCACAAGCTAGGATTGCAGAGTATTAAACTGTTAGCATAAAAATGGTGAAAAAAATGAGTTCTTATAATTTCACTGTTGAAATTGCTAATAGTAACCGGAACTAGTAATTCATTTTCTTTTATGTGCTATGTCTCTTCAGAATGCAGGCGAAAAATGCCCTCCATATAATCCTGTCTCGTGCAGTACTTAATAAATTCGCCTTGTTTTTTTTTCTCTCCCAAAACCTGCTCTGACACCCATTTGTACATCAAGTATGCCAGGTGCTGTTTTCCCCTGTCTCTCTTTCCCACTATCTACCCTGTGAGTATCAGATTCTCCAAGCCCTTCTTTCTCATTACGTGTTTCGGAAACTTGAACTGTCTCTTCCTTGTATTAAGAATAAGTTTTCTTTTCGTTTCTCTCTTCGAAATCTCATTTTTGCTTAAACGTTCAGTCCATGGTATCTTCAGCATCCTTCAGTAGAACCACATTTCTGTTGATCGAATCTCTCCTTCAACTTTGATGAGAGGGTCCAGCATACGCTGCCATATAGGAGGACAGATTTAACGTAACAGTTTAGTACCCTTTTCTTTGTTTCCAACAAAATTTTCCGGTCTCTTAATACTCTGTTTAGATTTTGGAATGTGTCCTTGACTATGTCAGTCCGCCTTCGAATCTTAGTGTGGCACATTTCACCCTTGTCAGAACTCTTCGCAGGCATTGAAATTTCTGTATCTGTTTGGTTTTAGTAGCCCCGACCTGTAATTAACATTTACGGCTCCTCTTTTTGCTGATGATCATGCATTCAGTTTTCTTCTAGTTTATATTTAGCCCTTTCTTCTCGCTTTCCTTCGCTACATTTTGTAGGAGATTTGGTAGTTACCCTCACGTGTCTGATCTCAGTACTGTGTCTATACTAGTTCTTATATTGTTACGATTGTGGTCGCCAATGTCGAATCTTGTAAGGTATTTTACTTCTCTTAGAATCACTATGTTGTATAGGTTAAATGAATCCGGTGAGAAAACACATCTTTGTCTCACACCTCTTTCTATTTGTGTATATATGCTGAGCTCATATTCTGTCGGTATGCAGGAGGTTTGCTGCTAGGCTCAATTTTCCCACCTAAAACTGAGGCTCAATTAAGTAGAATTATAAAACTCTGTCACTGGTGTCTAAAATAATTTTTAAGCTTGACGCCCAATAAAGCAAGCAGAGGTGATGAAATTGCAGCCATTCTCATAAAGAAATGTGTCCCTGAGCTGCCTCACTTCTTCCTACTTCCCTGTTTTTGCAAGTACCTCTCTGTAGTGCCTGTTTTAAAGAACTTTGGGGGCCCAATAACCCCCCACTAATTATCGCACTAAGATCCTCTTACCTTTTTTTGCAAAGTATTCAATGCTAGCATTTCTCATATGATAACCTTTTCTCTGACAAGCAATATATCTTCCATCTCGCCAGCTCTACTGCTGATGTTCTAACGACTATCAATGGGTATATATACTAGGCTCTTGATAAAAATGTCGGAGTTCCAGCTGGCGCTCTTTATATTTCGAAAGCATTTCACAGGGTTTAGCATGCCGCCTTTATGAAGCAAACTCCAGAACTATGGTATTTCTGGACGATTGTTTGATTTAATCCAATCGTTTGTATCAAATCGTGAAATGAAGGTATTTTTTTGAATTGGCAAGCTTCCAAGGTCTTTTCAGGTCTTGATGGGCAGGCGCCCATCAAGGGTCTATTCTAGGTCCTACGCTTTTATGATTTTCATTAATGATCTTCTTGATTCAATCAATACCCAACGTGTCATCTATGCAAATGACCCAACCATTTACGATCGTCTCTGTAAGAAGTCTGCCAAAGCAGACAAAGTGAACCTGGCTGTTGCACTTTAAAAGAACCTTCAGTCTATGATTGCATGGGGTAAGAAACAGCTAGTAAATTTTAATATCTCCAAAACGAATCTGCGCTCCTTTAAACACCATTCCGGCCTATCATTAGAATGGAGAGAGCAACGACTGAGCCTCCTTGCCATCACTCACTCAAATAACGTCAAATGGAACGATTACATTGAATCCATAGCATTCATCTTCTACTATGATTTTGGGTTCTCTGTGTCAGGCCAGGAAGTTTTTTTTTATAACCATATCGCCCCAAGCAAGGTATTTTACTGCCACTATTTTGCAGGGTGTTACATAGGAGGAACATTATGAGAAAGAGAGACAAGTTATAGGGGGTGTCAGGAAGTGGAAAAAAGAAGGATGGGAATACTGATGAGAGTGGAGTGGTGGACGGAGAAAGGAGCATGAGAGAGAGAGAGAGAGAGAGAGAGGATGCAGGTTAGTGAGATAGGAGATGACTATTGACTTTACGTTTAAATTCTTATAGATTGTAGCTGTCGGGGAAGCAAGTAAATGGAAGAGAATTCCACAGACAGGAAGTGTGAGAAAAGAATCTGATAGAGTAGAATTTGCGTTTACATTTTATTGGTTTGACAATAAAAGGGTGGGACCTAGCTGCTAATCTTGTGGCTCGAGTAAATTCATATATAGATTTTTTTTCGTCAAAATCTATTTTTCCCATTTATAAATCTACCATTTGCTGTGCATTGAATACTGTTGCCATATCTGGTCGGGTGCTCCTGCTATTTATCTTGAGGTTGTTGACAAAAACCAAATTGAGGAATTACAACATAATCGATCACCCTCAGTCACTTTTTAACCGAAGTAATGTAGCTTTCCTTTGACTTTTCTATCAGAATTTTCATGGGAACTGCTCTGACGAACTCTTTTTCCTAATACCCAGACCACCTGTATCTACTCGTGTTTCTAGATTGGTATCGAGATCCCACCCTTTTACAATTGAAAATGTTAAATTTAACCATCGCTTCTAGTCTAACAGTTTATTTTCTTACACTTCCTGTTTGTAGAACTTATATCCATTCACCTGCATCCTGATAGCTACAATCTACAGAAGTTTATATTCAACATCAATTGCTATCTTTTATCTACTTGATTTCCATCCATCTCTTATCGTTTGTTCGACATCTCTAGTAACTTTTTTCCACTGTAATCCCATGCGCACCAGTGGCATTACTGCCTTGATTGGGGTGAAATGATTATGAAACAAAAAAGGTGAGCTACTAGACTGTAAATTGACGCACCGTTTGACCATTTAAATGTGCTACTAGATTGTAAACCAGCTGTTAATGTTTTACAGTTCAAGTGTGCACTAAATTTGAAACTAGTTCTTACCGTTTTACCGTTTAAGTCTGCTATTAGAATGGAAACTAGTTCTTACCACTTTACAAGATGCAACCGCCAGTTCCATTCTAACTCGCCTTAGGAAATCTCTTCCGATTTCCTGTTTTCCCGCCATCTACAATCTTATGAAATTTAATTGCGAATTCAATTACTATCTTTTGTCTTCCTGAATCTAGTCCCTTTTTTTCTCCCCTTCTCTTCGTTAAAGTTATCTCATCTTGTGGTGATACCGACCGAACAAAAGCGACGGACCAGATGTTTGCTCTCTCACGACAGAAAGGCAAATGACCAAAAGTCGTCGTTTCGCATCCGGGTTCGCGCAGATGTTCCAGTTGAAAAATAAAATTTAATCACATATCAAATTTTCATTTCGCGAGCTTAAGCGAATTTTATTTACCAAGCAATGGGAAGCCCAGAATCAAATACAAGCGTGAAATTCCAAATGAGCTGCTTTTAATCCAAAAAGCAGATATAAAAGCCGAGACAGAAAGCACCCAGCAGGCAGACTTCAAGGAGAAGAGTGTAATCAATATCCCCTTGACCTAAGTCAAGTGGCTACTACATTTGCCTCTTTCCTTCTCCTCTGTCTCAAAACTACTTACTGACCTAAGGAGCGACTACATCAAATACATTCCATACTTAAATGCTCCCCACATTCCTAAGCCTTAAATCTCTTTCAGCTTATTAATTGCCATGAACTTTTTAACTTCCGTTGGACCTATATTCAAGTATTATTTTAATTGTAAAAAGCATTATTTGATATGTGTTTATATATATAAATGTTATTTTCAACTCAATTTGCTTTCCTTGATTTTATAATCATTTTATGACTTATAGTGGGCTATCTACCACGAGGCCAAATTCCGTTAACCTGCAACGGTATACAATTACCCTACACTAGAACGGAATCATACTACAATTAGAAAAGGAATAGATAAGCAACCCACTATAATCTTCTTTCATTCTCTGTAACCCTCTCTCTGCATCCTAATGGTGTTATCTTCTTGATTGTGATGAAATGATTTAAATTACCACACTGATGACATTATTCTTTTGATTTCTTCGTATTTGGAACTTCCGAAATTTATTCTGATAAATCATTAATCTTCTCTTCAATAAATCTTGTGTCTGGATAGGAAAATAGCATTTCGATTCAGTTTTGATAAAAAAAATACGTTTATAAATTGGGCTTTTTTTTCTCCATAGATACGTCACATAGCAAAACCAGCTAGCCTGGTTATGGCGCCTTCAAAGATCTTTTTACTTTTAGGCTATTCATTCTGCATCGAATGGCCAGAAACGCTTACTGGTGGTTAATTTATATCAGAATTGCTTGAATATCTCAGTGAAATAAATTAAGAATACAATTATGGGAACATAGCTTCCTTTTAATAGTTTACTCGATCGTATTTTCTTTCTTCCTGTATGCTTCTGCGTCTTAGTGACATTGTTGCCTTTCTTGGGGGAGAATGATTAAAAAATGACAACATGCTATAAATTAGCCCATTGTGACGTGATATGACTTTTTTCAAAGACGGTTTGAATCTGCCTTTATATTGTTATTAAATGCAGGGAGTTGTACTGAGATTTCTGTTTGACTTGAATATACGGGATTCTGAGGAGTCATGTTGATACAGCTGAGTGGCTAAAGTCTTGTTTTAATAGCATTTAACAAAAACATTATCCCTGCAAAAATTGATTTTTCAGTCAGAAAGTTATACGATTTATACGTTCCCAGTTCAAGGAAGATAATGTGTTAATAAAGAAAAGAGTTTTTATTGAAAGTCAAAGTCGTTTGGTCACCAGTGTTAGCATGCATGTTTGAAAAGAATTTAAGGTTGCTACGGTAAGCGCTCGATATTCATTAATTGGATCCGAATATGTTATTAGAAAAACTAAGAACAAATCGATAAAAGTGATGTTTCTTTGCTAAAATTTTCATATATAAAAGTAAGAATGAATAATTTCACATATATTAAGAAGACTCAGTGTGCGGTTAGTTAAGTGCTTTACGTGATACACGTTTAAGCGTCCACGTCTCTTTCGATCCATGACTGACATGGCAGAAGATTTTCCTGTATTAGGTTGTGATTTCTTTCTATAATAGACTCCTTGCCAACGAGAATTATAGAACCCAATCTGTCCTGCTATTCAAAGCTATTTAAGCTATACATTGATTGAAACCTTTCCCAAGGATATTAGCACGTAAATGAATTTAACGAGTTCAACTGAAATTGAACTCGGCTCTCCGATTTCTTGTTTCGAGCCGATATCCACTGCACTATAATCCACAATCGGTCCAGAAATTGGAATCGCAGAAAGGAGTTCGAATTCTACACTAGTCTCACGCGTTCTGTCTCGCATAAATGATCTTGGAAAAAAGAATGAAGTCGGCTTTTCTCTAACATCCGGCTTTGAGTAAATAACGGAATAAAACGTCTTTCTGGTCAAGAGAAGGAAAAGTAAAATACAAATGTTGTGGAGTTGTTGTGGCGACATCTTTGTCGCCAAGTTATTGTGACCAGTTTGACCGCAAGTAGGACACGGAAAACAGAAGGTAGGTTCAAAAAGTGTATTCGTATAACAAGAACATATGTACAAAGTAAATGTTAATAATAAGTAAATAGAAAAAAGTAAGTCAGAACAGTACAGTTACGTTAATTATTGCCTGAATCGTAGCTGGCTTTAACTATGCACTTAACTGTGACTTATCTGCTTCCGAGGGTCATGTAGGTAATTTTATATAGTAAGAAGAAGGGCCCATTCCTCGTAGAAAGGCACCATAACAAAAAATCAAACAGAAGGCAACAAGAAACCACTCCACATTTCGCAGATAATAAAATGACTGGCTACAACATAAAAAAATAAGGCAAAATAAAAATTGATTATGAGAATATCCGTTGGAACTAAATTTTAGTTGCACAGGTAGTTTTTTTTAAAAATTAAAACTCTTACTTAAGTAGACATTCAAACTATTTATTAAACAGTGTATTTATTTGTTCATGGCCAGAAGACGTATTGCCATGGCCAAGGATGCATTCCAAAAGCTAAATAGAGCTGAACATTCTGGGATTCGCAATGTGGAAAGAGAAATTGGAGAAACTGATACTCACACGGCGCATAGAGAAAAAGAGGGACAGGGAAAAGCAGCGCGTAATATACTTGATGTGCTTAAGCAATGGATTACAGATCAGGCTTTAGGAGAAATAACAAGACAAAATATATTAAGAGCAACAAGAGGCGGGAAGATGTAGGGGGCTATGGTCGCCTACTTCTTTAAGGGACGCAGCACACAAAAGAACTTATTTTATTTCCTTCTACTGGCTTGAACATTCGAAAAGTCACAATACCTCGGCTAAGTTTTTCGTACTTCAGTTATTCTAACGACAGATCTAACGACGGTACCCTCTCTCCAAGACGACGCAGTTTTGAATCCTGGCGGAGTGCGCATATTTTGCTTTAGATTTGTCAAATATTTAGGCAAGGAGACAAAAAAGTATACCGCTTAATAGATAAACGATAAGTCTACGCATATGAGATGTGCGTTGTGGTGCAGTGGATATCGGCTCGGAAAGGAGGAATAGGACAGACAATTTCAAATTCCAGTTGAATTCGTTGCATTCACTTACGCGCAAATACCCTTGGGAAAGGTATTAATTTGTCTCTTCCGTCTAGCTATGGGTTAAATAGCAGGACGGATTGGGTTCTCTAGATTTGGCTGGCTACTAGTCTACCGTAGAAAGTAATGGTAACCTACTGCGGGAAAATCTTCAGCCCAGTCAGTTATGTCACTTTCGAGACAAGATCGCTTTAGCGTGTATCGCGTATGGCACTCAACTGACTGACTACGCATACATGGGTATCTATCAAAAATAACTTTTAAATTGATAAAAAGTCCATTCCTTCTATAGTGAGGTCCGCCATGCATGTCAATGGCTTTGAGTCAAGCATAACCGAGCCCACTGACATTAAATGTTATCATGTTTTACAAACATTGAACAAAAGATAAAAAGGTCACGTTTGTATTAATAAATATAAGATTTATATAACGAACTAAATTGAATATATTATGATTGTTTTATAATATTTGTTTTAAAATCTGCATAATGTTTATTTTCTGAATGTTTGTTTTTAGAGTTCTTTTTGCTTACTCAGGATGATGAGAAATCGATTTGTGAAAGAAATGACATATCTCTGTTTTACAGAATGTTTTTTATTTATGCGACAGTAGTAAACGAAAAGCTATGTCCTGACTGAGAAGGAGTACAAAAATGATATCATTGATCTTTTCTTTTATTCCCAACAGTAATTGAGTTGAAGGAAAATCAATGAATATTATTAGTAAATGCATGTCGCTTGGACTAGGCGCCCAGTAGACAACTTGGGGCTCTCTGACTAGGAAGCAAAAATTCACGCTGTTTATGTGTTTGTGAAGGATAGAATCGGATCAACTTCTAGATTTGTATCTCACTCTGGTTGGTTAATAAATGAAATATTGTATCTAATTTGTTTTCAAGTCGTTCGCACATGGTAAAATTTGGTAAGCCAACTGTCTCATGAAAAGAGCCTTTTTATTGGTGAATGCATAAATGCCTGGATAGAGTTGGGATCCGTCAGGCTATCGTACCCAAAGAAATACTACTTCTACTAAGGCTGTAATACAAGTGATGTAATACATGTAATACATGTATTAGATGTCATAGATGTAATACATGGGATGGTCCTATGCCTTTAATGAGTCTCGGAATATCTGAATCTGTCAATAATTTATATCCTTTTTCAATTGACTCAGAAAAATGTGTAGGTGTGTGTAAGCTTAGATTTTCTGTGCAATCCAATTTTACAAATCCGACACTTGATTATATTTGAATAGGAAACTGAATAGGTATGAATCTTTCTGACGAGAAGAATTTCGCTTAAAGGCACTATTTAGACCTTGCTTGATCAGCTGAGTTCTTTGCAGCTAAGTCGGTTTAGGGAATCTCAGATCTAATGACGGTTCAAACCTTTCCCAGAGATATTCAGGTTCGATTCATACCGCATATTTTTCATTTAAGATTTCTCGAATATTTAGGCTGTTAAATGAAAATAAATATATATATATATATATATATAAATAACGTTTAAAGTAACAAAAATATGACGGATTAATAACAAAATACATTAGTTCTTTAGAAAATGATAAAAGTATGAGTAAACCAAAATTTTGTTAGCAAACAATGAGACATTCATTCATATATGTCGCGAGAAAATGTGTTTCTATGACACAAACATGTCGTGTGGATTTCGTCTAGAAGTAAATATGTTACATACATTTTTAATCGTGAAGTTGACTGTAGCTTAATGTTGTCTTCCAGTGTTTGATGTCACATGTGAAATGACGTATATTCCTGTGACGAAAGAGAGAGAGGTCAAACCTTTTGCTGCCTGTCTACTGCAAGGATGTAATTATTCTCAGTGGGTAGATCATAGAAGCCTCCGTTTGATATGCACGGAAATGTTTCTGACTGGTCAGAAAACATTTCTATTAACTGATAATTTTTATGTTCAATAAACTGACGTATACATAGCGCCTAAGTGCAGAATCAATGTTTTAGCCATTTTTAATTGTCAGTTAAGGTGCGCCCTTCCGACGACGCCACAGTGGCATGGATTAATGTCAGTACTTCAGTACTCATCTTAGAAATTGGCATATTGCTTGACATCAGGGATTTTACGAAACGAATCTTGTTTTGATATAAGAACACACATTTTTATAGCCAAATCGCGTTGAAATATTGGTTTCCTTAGTATAACCTAAGTTAAGCCACGTCGATACTGGTTATTATCGTGATGGATGATTGCTTGGGAATACCAGGGACTGTAAGCGTAGTACAATGGTACTATGTGTGTCAGGGTGCAATGGATATCGGCTCGGAGTGAGAAATTGGAGAGCCCAGTTCGAATTCCAGTTGAATTCACTTACGTGCAAATACCATTGGAAAAGGTATTAACCAATCTCTTTTTCCTCCGGCTATGAATTGAATAGCAATACAGATTAAGTCTTGGTTGGCAATCAGTCAGCCACAGAAAGAAATAGCAAACTATTGCGGGAAAATCTTCTGTCTAGTTAATCATGGATCAAAACAGACATGCTCTCCCAAAGGTGCGTATCACGTATGGCATGCCATCTTATAAGTAATGCCAGAAAACTAATAGCGATTGATGAAATATTTCCGATATTCTAGAATGCGTAAATGGTAAAATAATTTAATCCAAGAATCATGGTCACCGCTGTTAGTTGATTTTCTACGCGCCGCTTCGATGTGTCACAAGGCCGAAAATATGGGGCACCCAGTGAGGATCGAACTCGCTACTAATGATTTTAGCGATACAAGCTTGCTAACTATTACCCCACGCCGTGGTTCCCGGTCACCGTTGTAAGTTTTGTGAGCAGATTCAATGTTCACCAATAAAAAGTGCAATGTATGTATTTTGTGCTCCGTCTGTAAAATCTGCGTCCAAAAGAGAAAAATAAAGAATGAGACTTTACGTCCTTTGCTTACACCCTGCTTTTGACTGGCGATCGATTGGAAAAGATCTTTGGCGGACAAGTGAGTTTATTCTACAGCTTTAATAGGTGTTCTTCGATCTTAACCTTTTAATAAAAGGTGTTTTTTAAACTATTGTTCCAATATGTAATGCCCGAAATGTGATAGCAATAGAATGAATGATATTAACGCTATTTTATTCTAGAAGTCATAAATGCTATTAGCTCGTCTCATAAGCTATGTCCAATATCTGATGGCGATACACTGACGGATATTTTTTGCACTTCCAAAATTCTTAAACAGTAAAACATACGTGCCATCTGCTCACATATCTAATATGTGAAAAATGATAGTAATGATTTGAATTATATTTTTGATATTCTAAAATGCATAAACAATAATAAAAAATACATGCTAGAAGGTATTAGTAAGGTATTGAATTATGGTTCAATTCATGATTTACTAAATTGGTCACCATAAAAATGGGCGTCTATCTAGTGCAGATAAGACGTGTATGTATTTGAAAAGAAATGGGCGAGAAATACTAGACATATTCACGGTATCTACTTTATTCGAACTATTGTCCTCATCTCTGTTGCCATTTTTACAACGTTTCGGACGTTGTACGCTTCGGCCTTCTTCAGGTGATAGGAATTTCGAACCGAACCCTTTATAACAATCACTGGGGTATATCATCATCATTCCTTGCATAAAGCCTCGATTAGAAGTTATGAGTTATCTCCCTCTAACCTTGCAAGTTATATTGTTCACCACTGCTGTAGCCTGGTATTGAACTCACAAGTCTAAGAATCAAGTCAGGAACTAACCATCATCTATATCCACTGGGTCATGTGCCCTTAAGGAACGTCGTACAAATGGCAATAAAGATGAGGACAAAACTTCGAATAATGTAAATACTGTAACTACTACCTCATCTCAGAAATATAGAGAAATACTAGACATATTCATTGTGTTTATGGTAGAGATTGTTTAGCGAATGATGTAGCTGAAAACAGCCCAGCTGGCGAGTTGCGCTTCAAATAGGTTGTCCTTCTGTGATTGTTGAAGGAAACAAATTAATAGAGATAGCATTGTAATAATTATTTCATACACAGGTTTAGAGATTCTTGATAAAATCCAAAATGGAATCTGCAATGTTATTAGTCATGACCTGGCATCTAGACTTCAATCACTTTCGCATCGCTTTAATATAAAAAAATCTGCGCATTTTCTATAAATACTTTAATGGTAATTGTTTCGATGCTCTTTTCATTATCGTAACTACACTTTATGGATTTAAGCACAGTACTATAAAGGGGAACCGAGTTCAAATTCAGTTGAATTCCTTGAATTCATTTACGTGTAAGTACCCGCCTCTTCTTTACAGTTATGAGTTAAATAACAAAACAGATTTGGTTCTATAGCCTTAGCTGGCAACCAGTCTACCGCAGAAAATAATGTCAACCTACTTCAGGATAATTCTTCTTTCGAGACAAGAGCTCCCAGGCGTGTATCACGTATGGCTCTTAACTGACTGACTAGATTGGTAGAAAGCTATCATAATTTTACATTTGAAATGGCTAGATGTAACCGTAAGTTCTATGCTAACAGTTTCTTCTATCGAACTTATATCTTGTGAAATTCTGTTCCCGTTTCTTGCTTTTAAGTCAATTTTGATTTAAAAAAATGTAATTTCAATGTCCATTGTTATCAACTGTCTTTTTAATACTTGTTCTTTTACTGTTCTCTCTCCTTAATAGTGACTTTCATTTTATTTTTCACACTCTGTTACATACAGTAATCTCTTGAGTGTTAGTGGCTTTATTGACATGGCTAGAATGAAATTATTTTAAAAAAGTTGTGATAGTATGTTAATATTACGTGTACAGTGGTTAGAATTTCCACAATGAAATCTGAAGGTATTTACAAAATATACGTAAAAAGGTTTAACATATTTTATTACCTTTCAAACTAAGTTTTACAATGTACATCTGCCCTTTAGTGTATGTACAGGTGTGAAAAATTTATATGAAAGATTTTGAGATATATATTTTCGTGAAGAGTTATTTAACAGCTGGTTTGATGAAATCATTTTAGATATACCTATATCTAGTCGATCAAGTTAAAATAATTGTATTTCGTTGATTTTCTGTTGCATGCATTGCGATAAGAGGTTCACTGGATACTAAAACTCCGTCAGAGGAGAACAAGGTGTGTCTTTTCTATAAGGTATCATGTTAGTAAAGATGAAATAGAAAGACTTCTGCACCCGTTACTTATACACTGATTTTGACAATGCCAACTAGCGGTGGTTAACAGATTTTTTTTTGTGAAAATTAGGATAATACCAAAAGATTAAGTTGACCTACTTTCTTCTTAAATTAATGCCCGAATCGAAAACATTCAATTGTACATATTCATCTGCGACAACAAAAATATATTTAAGCTCCGAAATGAGGGTCTAGCTGCAAATTCGTGCTCCTTTTTAAAGTTGAACAAAGTATTTGTCGAATTTTTTAATTATTGCCAAACTAGCAAACTAGCCCGGCGTTGCTCGGGTGTAATGAAAGCTTTTATATATATATCATCGATTTTCTGCACTATAGTAAGAACTGCAACCTTGAAACTTCTGAATATCGTTTCTTATGTCTTTGTCTATGAGTGTATCAAATTTGATTAAAATCGGACCACTCCTTCTATAACCCGATTTTTCGATTATCAATTTTCGATATTTATCCGGGGTACCTCGACAGAAAATCTAGCTAAGAACACTCGCTGACGCTTATAGTACAACTGTGTAAATTTTCAAGAAAAAAATCGGTTCAGCCGTTTCGGAGTCTATAGACACACACATACACACACAGACAAAGTTCTATTTGTAAATAAGTTTAGATAGATATTTTGCAAAAGCATATAATATACTGTTTTCTTTTTTCTTTTTCTAAATAGACTAATGTCAACCAGAAATGAAACTCTATTCAAAGCTGTAGTAAATAATTTAGCATAATTGAGTTGGCTGGTTCAATATTGAGTGATTAAAACTCAAGTTACGTTCACAAGAAAACATGATTGTCAGCAGTTAGAGCGATAAAAAACTGCTTGAAAAGAAGGGCTGTTTGATCAGTTACACGAGTCAGTTTTTGATGATGTACAATCCCATCAAAGATCACATCTGAAAAGATTAAAGACCCCCGGGCTGAAAGAAACTAATTCTACATTCCTATATTCTCAACATATTTCATCATTTGATTATCATCGCTTCTAGAATTTCTGGAACCATTGTTAAAATACAGAACCGTACTTTTAATACAGAACAGTTCTTAGAATACTTGGAAGCCTGGAAATTCATTTTTTCCGATCCAAATGACTGTAACAAAAACGGTACTGTGAATTGTTAGATAGCCAGTGACAATGGCGGAAGAAATTGTAGCTAAATATGAATATTATATATTTTCTTTCACCCTAAACTAGCTCATTAAAAAAGGGATGAGCGGTAAAAATAAATCCCCGCTTTTCTTAAATGCTCCCCTTATTTCAGTGGATTTTAAGTAAAATATTGACGGTGCTTCTTCTCATGTAAAAGGTGGGTCGATTGTTTTGCTTCTCGGATAAACCGTATCGAATTAGAAATAGCTGTATAGTTTCTAGAAGTAACATAGCTCAATACCCAAATCATGATATAAAAAAGGATTAAATTTCGAATGCAGATTTTCAAGATTAATTGACAGGTAAATATTCTCAACTCAAGATTAGCGGAACATGATCTCACTTATATGCTGAATTTAATTTAAGCTCCGTAAATATAAATTTAAAAATATATGTATTTTAAAGTTTTTCGCATACAACATGTACATTCCGTTTAAATGCCAACGTTGAGGATTAAAATTGAAATATAGCAATTCAAGTCAAAAATAAAAGAAAGAAATATTACTTATTTGTAGCAACATCCGCTAAAGTTAGTGTGTAAAATACAAGCTCAAGATGCCTGGAATTTGGTGCCGATTCTCTGGCATCGAATCATCAAGATTAAACTAGGGAAAGAGAAAAGGAGCTAGATTTAGTAATTAAATCGTTATAAATATTTGAAACGATTTTCTAGCTTCTCGTTGTTGCTTGATATAAATTCATATATAATCTGTTGCTTTGAATAATCTGAATAACAAAATCGAAGACTTCTCAAATACGATGCGTAGCATCGAAAATGTTGCATTTGAAATTGAATCCGAAGCCAATTTAAATTCATCCTTTAAAAAAATCATCATCATATATAGGGTACGATGGGCAAATTGTCGAAATTTTACATATTTAATTCCGCGCATAGGCGTCTTTTTATTTTATTTTGAGGACTGCACAGTATAGTTGTATCAATTTGGCACTATCTAAACTTATTTATAAATGGGACTTTGTCTATGTGTGTGTGTGTGTGTGTGTATGTGTCCGATACATATAGACTCCGAAACGGCTGAACCGATTTTTTTATTTAGCCTTCAAAATTCAGCTTACGACGAAAAAAACTTATTCGATATCGATAGCAGGAAATCAAAATTTGACTTACATCTATTCATTTTTCTTTCAGTCTACGGTTTCGCTTTAACTGGAAACAACTATTGCTTTTTAGTCTTTCGTGCCAACGTCCAAAGAGTCTGAGCTCCAGGACTATGGATTAGTTTTAAAGCTTTCATTACACCCGAGCAACGCTGGGCTATACTGCTAGAATATATATATATATGTGCGATTGGTAAATTGTCGCAATTATTTTATTATTTCAAATATTCTTTAGGCTGAGTCTGAGCTCCAGGACCATGGATTAGTTTTAAAGCTTTCATTACACCCGAGCAACGCTGGGCTATACTGCTAGTCTGTGATGAAAAGGGTCCCATGATTCAATTCACTCCGCCAGAAATTTGAAAATGGCATTAGCACCGGAAGTTCTATTACGAACTTTTCAGAATGTTTGGGTGTAAATCTGAGGACAGTGCAGAGAATCTATAAATAGCCGGATAAGTCTAATGGTGATTACGAATGGGTTTGGAATGATCACTAGTGATGGCGACGTTATACTTCTATTCATCTTCCCACAGGGCATCAGGCTCAACACGGAAGCGTACATCAAGTGCCTTGATGAGGTAATATTGCACTGGTTAAAGATTGATTTATTGCTGGAAGACCCTATACCTGGCAACAAGACACTGCACCATGCAACACAAGTAGGCTGTCAGACAGAAAACCTAGCTAAGAACACTCGCAAACGCTTATAGTACAACTGTGTAAATTTTCAAGAAAATCGGTTCAGCCGTTTTGGAATCTATAGGTAACGGACACACACACACACACACACACACACACACACACACACACACACACACACACACACACAAAGTTCCATTTATAAATAAGTTTAGATTTGTCGGATAAATCTAAGCTCTTTGAAATACCGTTTGCCCCTCACTCTATTTAAGACGACAAGAGCAACACCTTATCTGACTTTCTCTCCTCTTACGGAGCACACACTTTGTATTTTTTTCTTTTTCAACTCAAGAAGTTTCATGACACATGAAAAGTCTTGTGCCTACAACGGCTACTGGCCCTGATAAAATTGTTGCGATTAGAGCCTTAGCCGAGAATTATACGTAATCTTTGCAAAGTTATTTACTGGCTGCCTAACAGAGAAATGCTTTCTTGATCTGATCGATGGAACGTATCAATTGTGTGTTCTGTTTTCGAGAATGCGAGTGAATGATAATCTCGTTGAAATATCACCCCATTAGCCTTCTTAGTGCCATCAACAAGCACTTAGCTATCAAGAAAAAGGCCAACTGCTGATGTCGTAATCAGAGAAGCAATCGATAATAAATTTTCATCAGAAGCAATCAACTTAGGTAAAAGCCTTTTACAAGGTGTGTCATAGGGGGTTCTGCACAAACTTTCTAGTGATACCATCACCGGAAAAGTTTACGCAATCATCAACTTTTTTCTCCAAGGTAGGTCCATGAAGAACGCTTTAAATAGTCAGTCCTCCGAAGCGGATGAGATAAATGAAGGCGTCCCCTTGATTCTCTCTCTTCGGTCTTACCCTACTTTTGTTTTATACTAAAGTTCTGTCAGGGAACACTCTTAGACCATTATGAAATATGAATACAGATGATACCAGAATATCTAAAAATCTAGATGACCAGAAAATAGGCAGCGAATCTTTCAAGATTAGTACGGGTTTTCTGTTCTCCATCTTTTGCAAGGATAGACATAGGCAGTAGAAAATATCTAACTAAAGCACTACTAACATATGTACTTGGAATATCGCTCATTCAATAATGAATTAGAGCACTGTAACTACTGGTGTATGATACCTCATACGCTAAAAATCTGCCTCCTTGTAGTGAGCGCCCATAGCTCAGAGATAGAATCACCGACTAACACAAATTCAGTCGGGTTTCAATCCTGCGTTAAAAGCATCGGTGATTCTCAAGATAATGCGAGGTGTTGGTAGTCAGATATTGATAAGTTTTTGCTTGAAGCCGATGAAAAAAATTCCAATGATCTATTCGTGCCATTCTCACATTTGAGTGATCGTGGTTGGATGCTAAAACAGTGATTCTCAAGATAATGCGAAGTGTTGGTCGTCAGATCTTGATTATTTTTGCTTGAAGATGATGAGAAAAAGATCCAATAATCTATTCGTGTCATTCTCACATTTGAGCGATCGTGGTTGGATACTAAAACGGTGATTCTCAAGATAATGTGAGGTGTTGGTAGTCAGATCTTGATCATTTTTGCTTGAAGATGATGAGAAAAAGATCCAATAATCTATTCGTGTCATTCTCACATTTGAGCGATCGTGGTTGGATACTAAAACGGTGATTCTCAAGATAATGTGAGGTGTTGGTAGTCAGATCTTGATCATTTTTGCTTGAAGATGATGAGAAAAAGATCCAATAATCTATTCGTGTCATTCTCACATTTGAGCGATCGTGGTTGGATACTAAAACGGTGATTCTCAAGATAATGTGAGGTGTTGGTAGTCAGATCTTGATCATTTTTGCTTGAAGATGATGAGAAAATCTTGATCACTTTTGCTTGAAGATGATGAGAAAAAGATCCAATGATCTATTCGTGCCATTCCTAGAAGATATATCAAGTGTTTATCACTAAAATAAATATGTCTATAATATTTGATAGCGTGTTTATTTTTACATTTGTGCCTTCATTATGAATATAAATAGTGCATAGATATATAAATATTAATATAAGGTTTAAATAAATATGTATACGCATACAATATTATATTATAGTTTCGTGCCGCGGTACACCTCACGCTATACTGAAGTAGACCTCACGCTATAGTAGCACCGACTATTCATATTAAACAAAATACTTTTATTCCTGATATTGCTTGCCGTGTTAAATAAATATTTATTCTAAACGTACTTGAGTGTCTTTCTGTTATATATCCATAAATAACAACACGAATATATATAAAAATATATCAAGTGATATTTTTATTAATGAACGATGGACCGTGTAGCCTAGTGAACAGAGAGTGAGAGCGCGCTTCCAAGGGTTGACGGGGTGACGGGGGAGTGTCGTCGTATCTGTTCGGACTGTCTGCCTCTGTCTCTCTGCCCAGACTCGTCTGTCTGACTAGCGA
Organism: Ascarosepion bandense; assembly: GCA_037127315.1. NCBI lineage: Eukaryota > Metazoa > Mollusca > Cephalopoda > Sepiida > Sepiidae > Ascarosepion > Ascarosepion bandense. The sequence continues at coordinate 2,163,965 of JBBBDQ010001484.1, forward strand.
ATCCGTGTTTTCGCAGTCTTTATATATCTTCCAAAACCGGGACTTGTTTCTTCCGGCTTTGCCTTGAACACGCGACGCCTACGTAATTCTCAGAGACACCTGTTCTGTCTGCCTCTTGTAGCCATTTCCGCTACTGCCGGAAATAAGGTCAAACAACCATCCGTTCCTTTCAACGGCCGGAAAACGCCCCCGCTTCCTCACTTCCTCGGGTGGGCCTAGATTGTTATATTACATTTCTAAGAATTAATATTATTGGTGTATTAACCATTTGTTTTCAAGCAATATAACTATTATCTGGTGTTGGTGTTACGCAACCATAAACTGAATACTCATATCTTCTACCTTTAACAGCATGACAATTACAATCGAGAATGTATGTGTGGAAAGAATTTAAAAAATGATGAAGACAATACTTACCTTAAAAAAAAAAACAACTTGGAATCCTAATGCATAGACGTTTTAGTAAAAAGTAAATCATTTTTTAAATTTTATCTTATGCACATTTTTCCTTCATATTTACTTCCTCAATGAAATGCTTTTGTTCTACGAAACATTTTTTAAAACCGCGAATGTGTTCTTAAAAGCGGTACTGACATGAAATGAATGTCATCGCATTCTATAATACGTATATATTTATATAAAATATACTGTTTATTCATATGAATATGACATTTTGCAAAAGTAAGGTAAAAAAACAAAGCGAAAGAGAATAGATATTCAACATTATATTTTTATATTTAGAAATAATGCTGCGAATAAAGCTTTTGGTATCAAATTCGCTTAAGGTCATTGTGTTATATGTTTCTTGGTATGGAATCCAGTATAATAAAAAAATGACCTTATTAACCATTACCCAACGACCAAGCACTCTTTCACTGTCAGTATTTATTATGTCGGAATATGAAAATTGGAGAGCCGATTTCGAATTGCAGTCGAATTCGTTTCATTCTCTTACGCACAAATACCCTTGCGAAAGGTAAGAATCCATCTCTTCTCCGTCCAGCATTGGGTTAAATAGCAGGAAAGAAAAATTGTGTTTTATAGCCTTGGTTAGAAGTATACTGCTGAAAGAAAGGAAAACTTACTGCTGGAAAATCTGCCTAGTCAGTTATGTCTCTTTCAAGACATGACTGACTAGGCAATATGATCGACTGACTAGGCGATCATGTCTCGAAAGATCGCCCAAGCGTGTATCACGTATTCACTGACTGTTATAAAAGCTGTGCGGAACTGTTTCTATTGGAATACTATGATATATACTAATTATATAAGTATGCGATACCCAGTGTAAACCAAGCTCAATATGTGGTACTAATAGGTATGAATTTAGCCTGGTAAAAGGTAACCCAGGATGTGCGTTCTGATGCAGTGGATAACAGCTCGGAACGATAAATCGAGGTCCGATTTGGAATTCCAGTTGAATTCGTTGCATTAACTTACACACAAATACCCTTGGGAAAGGTATTAATCCGTCTCTTCCCACCGGTTATGGGTTAAATTTTTTTAAAAATCATTTCACTCCAAGCAAGGCATTCCACTGCCACTATTGCGCATGAGGCTACATAAGAGAAGGTAAAGAGAAAGAGCGGTTAGATATGTCAAAAGGAGGGTGATAGATGGGTAAGGATACGGAGGCTGGGTTTGGGTAGATGGGAAGAGTGCTTGAAAGAATGGATGCGAGTTAGTGTATTAGGAGGTGTCTATTGACCTTACATTTAAACTCCTGGAGATTGTAGCTGTCGGGGAAGCAATCCTCTGGAAGGGAATTCCACAGTCAGGAAGCGCGAGAAAAGAAACTGTTGGAATATAAATTGCGGGTGCATTTTATCGGTTTCACTGTAAAAGGGTGGGATCTAGTTGCTAATCTAGTATCTCGTGCAAATTCGTACCTAGGGGGCAACAGTGATCTAAGTTCATCAGAGCAGAAGCCGTGAAAGTATTTATAGAAGAGGCAGAGGGAAGCCACGTCACGCAGGTGAGAGAGTGACTGCAGGTGGTCTGCCAAGTTGGTATCGATCACATTACAGACTCTCCGTTGTACTTTGTCGAGAAGCCCGAGAGAATAGCAGGGACACCCGACCAGATATTGCAGCAGTATTCAATGCACGGTAACATGACAGATTTGATTCTATAGCCTTGGCTGTCTACCGCAGAAAGCAATGGCAACCTACTGCGGAATAATCTTCTGCCCAGTCAGTCTCGTCTATTTCGAGACATGATAGCCCAAATCGTGTATCACGTATGGCACTTGACTGACTGAAAAGTTAACCCACAGTAAGTTCCTACATTTACTTAGTTTGCAATGAGACACAAAGTATAAATCAGTCAGTTTGTATTAAACTCATTATCCGATCATCGTGATCTATAGTTGTAATTGCACACGGCTAGGTGCCCATTCCTTAAAGGTCATTTAACTCTTTGGTTACTTGTTCTTTGTTGAATTTTTAACATGAAAATCATTGTCTTTTTCCCTTATACTGAACGTCGAAATCCTACCGCTACAATATAGCTATTTCAGTGGCGAATTTTCAGGTGAGCCCCATTCTTTAGTTTCACTACTTCAGAGATTTACAACTAGGTCACTCCATACCATTTAAAACGGGATCGAATCACCCTCATTTTCCCCGTATTTTCCACGTCTAAAAAGAAAGTCTTAGTAAAAGAGATTTTCTCCCTAAGAAATGCTACTTTTTGGAACACACCTTCACGGGAATGCTTTCTTGAACACTTAAATCTCAACCTCTTCCCAATAGGATGGCAATCGTTAACCTCGTAATCCTCACTTCTATCCATCTCCTATCGCATACATCCTTCATCATAATCATTTTAACAGTAAATTATTGCATAAGGAGGCTCTCGATCCTAGTCCTGGGCGATTATTAGTATAAAATGTATTTGAATTTATACTTGCAATAGCTTTCTGAATATTCTCCATAGTCCTTATAGTACTTACGTACAGGAACCATAGAGTATGACTTCCAGCAAGCAGGAAAACAAGTAACAGAGAGGCAGTAATTTTAGAGCTTGTAATTTTTTGTATTTCTTCGGGGGATGGACAACCACGAATAGCTTTAATGTGTCTATCGGAATGAATCCCAGGGCTCTATCTACGACTGAAATTATTGATCTTTTCATTTGACACAATGTTTTCTAGATTTCTACTTCAAAGCTCTTGTATGTTTGCAGTTTTTATATATCTTCCTTGATACATTACAATTCGTAGAAAATGCCATAGCAATAAGACAGCATATTATTTTTTTGTTAGTCTTTGATCACGATGTCTTGGCGTTTGAATATGATTGTTCAGTGTCTAACATTTTATAGATCCTATGACTTCATTTCAATTTTTGGCAGTTTCCTTCTTGTACTGTTATTGTGATTACGATTAATATTATTAAATGCTTTACACGTACTGTAAGACAATTTTTAAAAAATTAAGAAAATTATGTCAATTGATGGCTTCCGGGGAATGAATATTGTAGGTCTTAGAGCGAGCCATCTTTCTTTGGACTTTATAAACGTTCGCTAAATAATAACAAAGAACTGTACTAAATAAGAGAAACCATATAACTTGCGGATTTTAATAGAAACAACAAATAAAATAAATACCACATCCAACTCAAAGTGAAACTAAGGAGATCTTCAAAACTTTAGGGAACTACACTATTGAAAAAATATTTAAGCAAGAATCCCTCCTCCCTCAATACTAGAAAGAGCTATAATAGTGAAATTGAGCTTTTGTTTTAATTGCAAAGTTTTATAAGTTTCAACCGAAAATCAATGCTCGGTCAATGAATACCGAATATTTAAGGGAAAAGTTAACATTATCATTTAGTATAACTTGACGTTGTGATCACAATCCTAACTCTAGTTACTTATGACTAAATGGGCATATGGGAGAAAAAAGAGGGTATCCAGAAATCAACGATCTCATTACTTAGGATAAATAATATTTGATATAAGTTTGCTCGCCATTACCCGGTGGTAAGGCGTCTTTACATGTCTTTGATAAAAGTAAACTCATTACAATAATTTACTTTTATAACGGGTTAAATTAGACTTGTTGTTTATGTTTACCCTCTGTTCGTTCTGCTGATTTAAAGCTGCTTTGTTCGTTAGACAAGCAGACCTTAGATCAGATAAAGACATTGATATTTCTCTCTCTAAGAGAAAGTGCTATCAAAATGAGTCAGTTATCGTTGGCTTGTAAAACAATTTTTTATGTTTTGAATCATTTGTCTGTACTTGTACAACTTGAATGAGTAATAAATGTTGCTAATTCAATTTCAAATAATTTAATAAACAGATGTTCCATGTAAAAGATCGGCTACTTTTGTTTCCGAAGATAGAAAAAAACGATAAAAATTTGTGCGAGAATTTGGTAAACAAACAGCATTATTAAATATTTTTCACGGCATTCAATATTTACCTAAATGAAATTTTAATAAACGGCTTTCAAAAAAAGGTTGTGATTTCTTGCTTTTCAAAATTGTACAACCGACACTTATTCCAATAGAAGTATATATGAGAGGATGCTGAAGTGTTTGCAAACTGACCATCAGAATCTAATTAAAAACCAAACATCAGATTGTTATTTTTGCAATGACTACTTGATCAGGGTTAGAAATTTCAGCATGTCATTATGGTTTTGGGCAAATTAATTGAAAAAAACAACAACAAAAAAAACTTCAAAATAATGTCATGCTGTTTAAAAATATGCAGTACTTAACAACAAATAGGATAAATAAAAAATAGGATATAAATAATTTAATTTGTATTTATTAATTCTTTTCTTTAAAAAATAAAATGCAATTATATTTTATCCAATTATATATTCCTCGATTTTAACAATGACATATTGCCGAATATCAGGAAGTACTTTGATACACTTTAAGTAAAATTTCTGCAAAAAGTATTGGATGAACTCTTGAATCTGGTTTTCATTAGAAAAAGTTACCTCCATCAAGACAAGGCAAAGCCTCATACAGCAAGAATAACATAGGAAAACGAAAAAAGAAATGAGTTGGTCTGTTCTACACGACCTGCCATATTCACCAGAAATTCCACTAACTGATTATTAGCTTTACGATCTGTAGAGGTAAAAAAAGCCGATACGTTAAGTTTATAGGAGAAAGGGAAGCAAGAAATAAGAGGAGAGAAAACAAACTGTTTAGGGTAAAATATACAGCTACTGTTCAATAGTAAAACGGTGAGACCTAGTTGCCTATCTAACAGCACGCATAAATTCATGCCGATGGGACACCATTTAGGAAATTCGCTAGAAACATAGAAGAGAGTACTAGATTGCTATCTGATGTCTGTTCTTCAGTATAGCAATGAATGTTGGACATTATCATGAAAGATCAAGGAAAAAACTTGAAGTAACTGAAATGTGGTTCTACAGAATGATGCTGTGGATATCATGGATCGAGCATGTGGGCAATGATGAGGTTTTAGAAAGGATAGAAACGAAAAGAAAATTGATACTGAGCATCAGTGATAGACAGCTTAAGTTCGTGGGACATGTGATGAGGAAGGAAATCTTGTAGAATCTGATACTCGCAGGACACATAAAGGAAAAGAGAGACAGGAGAAACAGAGGATAACATATTTGAAGGGCCTGAGCAGATGGATGGCAGAGCGGGGTTTGGGTGGGGTAACAGGAGAAAGCTACCAGTGATAAAGAGACGTGGAAAGCCATGATTGTCTATGTCCTGAAGGAACGTGGTACATAGAAAAAGAAAAATCAGAACAGTTGCCGTCAAAATATTTGTACAATACACAGAGGAAAGCGGTGTTACGTAAAGAAGTAACTAAAGTAGAGATACCAGATCATGATTGATTACATTACATACTTTTTAAAAACATTTTTTTCAAGAATCTTAAGATGTATAATAGGAGTTCAAACCAGATATAACACAAATATTCAATACACGGATGAATGGTAAATTCGTAAATGTGCAAAATGGATTCTGCCAAGAAAAATTGTGTGGATCTAGACAACGAACCAACTTTCCTAGCAGTAGACACAGCGATTAATTCAGTTTAATCACCGCATATCATGTCAGTCAAAAATATGATCCTAAGAAAGCGTAAATTATTTCTCACTTGGAGGTTGGCTTTAGTCATACTAGTAATAGTTAGAAAAGGGTTTTCTATGGTGATTGAATCAAAGTAGTTTTATTTGGGAGGCTTTAAAAAATGGCAGATTATCAGGGTAGAGACTTTCAACAAGCTGGAAAACAAGAAGCAACGAGAAATTTATTGCAAAGTAGAAAAAGGGTGTGGAGTAGTTTTCGCACTGAAAGTTATAATTGCGCTATGTCAGTTGCTATCGACTTAACGAACCCTACATTTTAGGAACTTGCAAACCTTCCACTGAAAAGCTGACTCCTTAGTATTCGGCTAACTGCCGATTAATATCAACTGTATTAGTCCAACTATGTCCAAACTGGAACTAACTAATAGTTCTACTGAACTCCAATAGAACTCTAAAGAACTCTCTAGAACTTCTAAGAACTCCTCAGAACTTTCCAAGAACTTCTCGAGTTAACTTCCTGTTAACTTTTAGTAATATATGAGAGAGAGTCCATTATCTGAGGAATAGGTGTGTTTCACCATAACAAGAAGAGAACAGGACCCTGTTCAGCAGAATATTTCTTTAGGGCAACTGCAAAGATAATGTCGAATCCGTAAACATTGTGGAGATTTAGTTTTGAAATGATGGCAGAAACCATAGACGGAGTAAGGTGCATATCACTTAGTAGAGACTCTGTTCTAGGGATGGGCTCTGTAGAATGATTTACAATTCGTGTTCAACGCAGGAATCGCCTACATAGATTTAATTTGTGTTATAAGCAGTAATGTGATAAAATTTTCGTGTAAAATCTTTCCAAACATTGGACAGCCGTCAAAACAAATACTGGAGACGCTATCAAATATTGATTTACTTGGCTACTTTGAAATACGCATTTCCCCACTAGAATGACTTTCTGTTTTCATTTTAGCATACCAGGGATCGTTATATTGCTGGAAACATCTAAGCTATTTATATGTTGAGAAGATTCACAGAAGGAAGCATATTCTTCAGTATTTTACCATACATAGCATTATCCATTGTTTATTCGATATATCTATTGTACGCATGCGACTAGAGGAAATATCTCCTAATCATTATCATTCCAATAATGGTTTTAAGTGTCGGATAAATTTTTAGATTTTATATTGAGTCTTCTCTTTTCTCTTGATGTGCCCCCAGACATTTTCCGCAAAAAATTCATTCAGACAATATTTTGTTCCAGAACGAAGCATGTAATTGATGAATTAACTGTAGACAAGTCTTGTTCTTTGGAAAAAGGTTAGTTTTTTTGTGTCCAAGAATGCAGTTCTATTCAAAGAAGTTTTTAGATAATTGTGTTCTTGCACGGCTCTGTTGCGGCTGCATGGAGATCATTTTAACCTTCTCGGCTTGTGAACGGGTTGTGCATAACTTTTGCATAACCCAGGTGCCGGTTCACTTTGCCCGGGTGTCTCTGATGATCTTGATGGTGTTCATTTTCTTTTGAAATGATAACATTATAATCATACTGAGGGAAATCTTGAGAAAGTTGAAAGGTCAATTATTCCATGCCAAATTATTTAAGAGAGCACCTTTATTTCCACCATTGTGAAAACCTTCATACGTACGTGCCAGACATATAATCTCCTTGCAAGATATAAGTCCAAGAACTAACTTGTGAGTCATACTACATGGCGTGGTTTCGAATTGTGGTTGAATTTCTACATTAGTTTTGTTTTCGAAATGAGTTAAAAACTTTTGTTTCTCTTAATAGCCTTATTTTAGTTGTTGTTGTCCCACCTATTCTTGCTCTTCTTGTATTTTGTTCTTCTTCTTGCCATGTCCCATCAAAACATCGATGATTATGGCTCTCCATAATTTGTAGACCTTAGTTAACTTTTCTATCTCTTTTTTTACAGAGACTGCTGAGCTCTGATAAGCCATACTTTTTTCTGTCCCACTTACCTCCAATATATCCTATGAGTGTCAAATTCACCAATCCTTCTTTCTTCATTATGTGTGCCTGTTCTTCCATTCATTTACACAAGCTCGTTAGGTAGGTTATGCACTGCTTTCATCTGTCACTCTTACCTTCAATATACCTTATGAGTGTCAAATTCAGCAATCCCTCTTTCTTCATGATGTATGCTTGTTTTTCCAATCATTTACAAAAGTTCGTTAGTTTTACATTCCTTTTTTTGTTTTTCTTACCATCAATATGACATTTGTTAAATATTCCAAGACCACTTTCAACTCTTTCAACTGTTGCTTCTTGATAAAAAGTAAAAAAATAAACTTTTTATTTCCATTTTCTCTAAAACTTCACCGTTACCCACATTTTCAGTCCATGGATATTCTCATCATCCGTTTTTAGAACCACATTTCTGTTGCCTCAAAACCTTTTTTCATCATGAGATTGTCCAACATTCGCTGTCATATATGAGGCTTAGTATCACGTACGATTTTAGTACGCTTTTTTTTTCTTTCTAACGAAATTTTATTGTTTAGTAATAATTTGCTTAGCTTTTTGAAATCATCTTTCATTATCGCAATGCACCTTTTTATTCCGGTGTCGCATTTTCCGTTCTCCAATAATATACTTCCTTGATATTAACATTTTTGTGCTTACTGGTCTATTCCTTCTGCTGACAAACATATTATGTCATTTTAAAATTGGTGTATAGATATTTCTTTTCACTTTCCATTATTACCTTCTGTAGAAGTTCTGCTGCAGTGAATATCGGCTCGAAACGAGAAATCGGAGAGCCGAGTTCGAATTCCATTTGAATTCGTTGCATTCACATACGCACAAATACACTTGGGAAAGGTATGAATCCGTCGCTTATCCCTCCAGCTACGGGTTAATTAGCAGGACAAATTGGATTTTATAGCCTTGGTTAGCAACCAGTTTACGGCAGAAAGTTATGGCAACTTACAGTGGAAAAATCTTCTGCTCAGTTAGTCGTTTCTTTTTAGAGACATGATCACACAACCGTGTATCACGTATAGTACTTAACTGCGGAGTTCTTGTAATTTCCTTCACCACTGTGTCATTTGCATGTCTAATATTACAAAAATTGTGAACTAGATGACAGTAACAAAATCCTGGTTGGACTTTTAATTCTCTCAATATTTCCCATCGACATATTTATTTAAACTTATATATCGTCATATATATATATATATATATATATATATATATATATATATATATATATATTATAATCATCCGCAGACAGATCTGTTTCGCTGTATCACAGCTCATCAGTACGGTTAGACAGCCGATTGCCTTTTTACCCAGGACTGAAATCCGACCGAATTGACGTCAGTCGGCGATTCTACCTCTGCGCTACGGGCGCTCGGTAGAAGGAGGCAGACTTTTTAGCGTGTATATTATCATTATACACGCCCAATAGCTGAGAGTGTTCTAATTTATTGCTGAATGAACGATGCGTAGATGCCAGAGTAGCTACTGTTTTTCAAAGTCTACCATTCTTCCAGAGTGCTCAATTAGGGTGCGAGAGCGTAAGAAAGAAAGAAAGAAAGAAAGAAAGAAAGATAGATAGATAGATAGATAGAGAGAGAGAGAGAGAGAGATGGCATACATGTTGGCATAGAAATCAGCACTACATTGTGGCTATCATTTTCTCGCATCAAGTGATCCTCAGATGAGATTCGCCACAAAATGGTGGTCTGAGGATCACTTGCAGCTTAAAACAAGCAGAGTTGATTTCTATGCAGTCAGTTTCTATACCGGAATAAAGAAAAGTAAACAGAGAGAAAGAGAGAGAGAGAGAGAGAGAGAGAGAGAGAGAGAGAGTGAGAGAGAGAGAGAGAGAATTTGTAAGAGGAGCGAAAAATAAAGAGAGATTCATGAAAAACAAACACACAAAGAAAGTGAGAGGGAAATTAATATATAGATAAAGTGTTAAAAAGAGAGTGAGTAACAAAGGTAGAGATAAAAATGTACAGAGAGAAAGAGAAAGAGAAAGAGAGAGAGATAGGAAGCGACAGTGAGATAAATTAGTGAGAGAAATAGAGAACCAATATATAAATAACACTTGTTAATTAGATAGTTAGATTGTACTAAACTGGTAGAGGGAGGGGAATAAAGTAAGCCAATGAAGACAGCGCCGACTGTGTAGGTAAAGCGCAAAAGGGAGCAATATATTGCACCACACACACACACACACACATACACACACACACACACACACACACACACACACACACACACACACATATATATATATATGTGTGTGTGTGTGTGTGTGTGTGTGTGTGTGTGTGAGCGTGCGCGTAATTCGGGGGTGCGAGAGAGAAAGACTGAGGGTACCCACCAGAGGGACATAAATGAAATCGAAAAAAACAAAACAAAAAAAAACCCCATACTCTGCTATTTCCCAACTGCTGATTTTGAACTTCATGATGCATGATGTAAGAAAGCTCTTCTGCTATTGTTTCTGGTGCCAAAGCACTCTACATCGTCATAATGCCATCATAATATTTTTTTTCCAGAGAAATGCAAATAAGCACAAAGAAAATAAAATACAAGAAAATATCCTATTCATGACATCGCTCCCAGCTTTCAAAACAAAGGAAACTGAATTAAAAGGGAACAGAAGGAAAAAAAATGAACGATAAAATATCGGTAAGATGTATATCAGATATCGCTACATTTAGTTTATAGATTTCTCTCGCTCGCATTAAATAAATATTGCTAAAATATTCCGAGTGACTCAGTTATTGAACTTGCCGATAATAATAATGGTTTTGAATTTCTGACATTCTCAATAATTATAGGATTCTAAATAATTATAGGATTAAAGAGAAAAGTTCGGTTTAATTTGTTTTACGGCATTTCAACACCTCAATATGTTAGTTAATGCCAACAAGATTGTTTGATTAGATTCGTATGAATATAATATGAATTCTTTGTAAGAAATCAGTTTGTAGATCAAGTTCATTGACACATTTTTATAAAAATGGTTTTTGTTGAGAGACAGATATATTGCTGGTAATATTTATTTCTTTAAAAATGTATTGATTGTATTTTTTTTAGAAAAAGAAATTTCTAGTATATTTACAATAAAAATCTATTTTTATGCTTATATATTATATTGACCCCAGTCTGAGGATTAACTATTTGACACTAGCTGGGGTCCTAACAGGTATTAGTATCTCAGGTCAGAATTGGTTTCACAATTTTCTAAACTTCCCAATCAGAGGTCTTTGTACAGGATGCAGTTTTTGCTTCTATTATTTAAATAATCATTTTTTTTAATCGTATCACCTCGAGCAAGGCGGTAATGCCACTGATGTGCAGGGGGGCTACATAAGTGTAAAAAGATTAATTAGAAGAGAGTGAAGTGGAAGACGAACCAGTTAGAAAGGAGCAATAGAAGGATGGGAATACAGGTGTGATGACAGTTTCAAAGGTGGAGAGAAAGGAAAGGATATACGGGGTGGTGAAAGAACTTGAGGTCAGCTGAGAGAGTGAGGCCGAAGAGGACGTAGTGTATTGCTTTCAGAGTAACTGGTGTGATCCATGCTGATGGGGAGTAGAAGAGATGGTCTATGGTGGTTAAAGAAGAGCAGCTTCATTTGGAAGCATTAAATTTTTAAAGCCATGTCTTACCCCAGTCTACCACAAATTTGAATTGTTTTTCAAGATTAGAAGTGAAGTTTGCTTTGTAAGCCTCGGCATATTTTTTATTCAAGCGGGAATAAATTGTGGTCTCGTCAGCATAAATGCCTACTTGGAATTTGATTACATCAGTGAGATCTTTGATGAAGATAAAAAAATAGTAGGACCTTGAGTGTGACACGCGTTCATGTGATAATATCTAGAAGCGTGCCAATTGAATAGGACATTCATTACGCGATTCGATAGAAACTATGGGATTAAATGAAACAAGCGTTCAGATATACCAAAGCTCTGTAGCTTGTGCAGAAGGCCAGCGTGCCGAATTCTGTCAAATGCTTTGGAGATATTCAGAACAACCGCCCTAGCTTTGCCATTATTATCGAGAGCTTGGTATATTCATTCGATAATAGTCGTTTAGCATATCAGCAGTAGACCTGGCGAAGCGGAAGCCAGACTGTTTGTCAGAGAATAGGGTATGGGCTGTGAGTTGTTAAACCACTTCAGCATTGATGATAGCCACGAACACTTTGCTAAAAATCAGTGATGTCTGATAGGGTGATAATTAAAGGGCTTCTGAGAGTTCTCCAATACAGGAACCATAGATGTGGACTTCCAGCAGTCAGAAAAGAACGAAGCAGAGAGGAAGTAGTTAAAACGTTTGGGAAGGACAAAGGAGGAGAGTTGAGAGGCACATTTCATCATGACGATGACCGGGATTCCGTCATATCTGCTCGCCTTATGGGGATCAAGCTTTGAGATTATGTTAGAGAGCAGCGAAGGGCTATGTGTACGTCCCAAAATTAAGCCTCAGTTATCGGTGGAAAGTCAAGTGCAGATACTCCAGACGAGACAAATGTTCAGTTGGAGGAGAATCTGTGAGCAAAGCACCCAGCCTTGTCAGTAGTGGCCGTGGGGGCCTCGAATTTATTGTTTAAATGGGTATGGCGGTTTTGCTGTTGTTTAACACTTTTTCAGAGCCTCCAGTAGTCTTTGAAACCGAAATTGCGGGCTGCTATTTGCTGATATATTCCATCAGCAAAGAACGGCTTAGCATCATTTAGGATCCTCATGCACTCAATTCGAGCAGAGGCAAAATGTGCCTATTATAGACAGACGCGTGGCTCCAATAAAGTCGAAAGAAGTGATTTCTGTAGACAATAGCAGCCTAGTAAGCAAGAGAGAAGAGGAATGGAGAATAAAGTTTAAGTCGGAACTTCTTGGCTGGGATGAAAGCACCGATGCCAGTTTTCACCCAGGAGGAGATCTCAGAGGCGCAGTTTTTAACAGGCTGACTAAACACTTTCTTTCAAGTGATATTACACAGAAAATTGCGGAACTAATATCAGTTTTCTTTTTGGTATCAGTACAAAATTTTGCTGGTAGGAGGTTCTTTGTGAGGAGGGAGTAAAGAGATGTATTAACGGAAACCACAGCATGGTCAGAGTTTCCAAGAAGGCAAAACTGCATGGCATGGCAGGAATCAGGGATAGAAATAAAGCCGAGAACTAGCAAAGAAATCCGTCCCTAAGGGGAATTGGGAAAGCGCGTGGGAAATCCACTACTTGCGTGAGAGACAGTGTGATTGCAAGGTTGAGGTTATGGATGCCTGCAGGATCAGTGACAGTGTTTTCGAGCCACTTAACATATTGAGCATTAAAGTCACTGAACACAAATATATTAGAAAACCGGTGAGAAGAATGGCCTTATCTATATTATCAGAGATACTGTCTAGCAAGAGAAAGTCAGGAAGGAAAATGTGGGAGCGATAGGTAAAGAGAAGTTAGTTAACCGAGTTTACTAGAGAGAGACGGAGACTTGTATAAATGGTCAGGAGATTCGAGAGAAATCACCTTATCCAAAAGGATATTTTCACTGACATAAACCTCCCAGTCCATGAATGTGGACATCAGAGTCCTTCCTTAAGACGGGAAGGTAACCAAGAATCGAGAAATAAGAGGAGGAAATTGAAGAGTTAATGTTGGTTTTGCAAAGAGCTTAGAGATTGTCATACCCAGGACACAGATGCAGTTTATCGTCATACTCAGGATGATGAAAGAGAAAAGAAGAGGCATGAACTTAAAACTTACTTTTGATCCGAACTAGTCGGCCTCGATTTGGTTTGGTTTATCTTGTTTTACTGATACCAACCTCCGTTATCGTTGAGTTGCAGCTGACATCAGATACAAGTTTCGTTGACAAGGGTGCAAATTCTTGCATTCTTGCTTGTAGCTTAAAAAGTAACCTTCGGCAAGATCACTAACGATGAGTGAAGAACAAAACCATTTCTAGCAGTAAACTAGATTGTGTTATTGGGTTGTAACCTACTGCTATAAGCGAAGGAAGTATAGATAAGGCGTGTGTAAGGTTTAGTGCCCGTCTTCCATATCTGCTCTGCAAAGTCCACTCTGTTCCTTCTGTTTTCTTTTTCGCAGGGTGATAAGTTTTATAGAAAAAAGTTTTGCTTGGCTTGTTATCTTCGTCTAAAAATGTAATTAACATTCCTTCCGTGTTTTTTTTTTCAGTCTGAGTCTCTTTACAGTTGACTTTACTTACTGATAACTATCGGTCGAATGTAAACGTTCTGTATCGAGTTTTACGGGAGATCTTGCTGTTTTTCAATTAAACAATACCCATATTGCCAAATTATTTATTGCCGACAAGATCTTTAGGACAGGTTCGTATAAATAGAATATGTATTCTTGTGCAGCAATATACTGGATTTTTCACAGTTCACTTGAATTTTACTAGTAAATATTGAGGTAGACCAAAAGGTAGAGCAAAAGAACGTATCAAGGAAAACTAAGTAAAACGCTTAAACGCGTAAATATTTTGTGACATACAAAGAAAATAAGCGCTGGATGTTATATGAATTTTCTTGTACGGCAATTTCGCTACAGACGAATTAGTGATTCAAAGTGAGAGGGATGTGGTTCTAATGACGGATAGCGAGGGCGAGGCAGCTAAACAATAAATTAATTTAAAGAAAACTGCAACTCGAAACACACCCATAATTAAAATCAGAAGAATTAACGTAGAAAAAGACAATTTAAATTTATGAGAGACAATTAAATGAAAGATAATTTGGAAAACCTAATATTCACAGGGCGTATTGTGTGACGGAGGACACTAGAGAAACAGAGAGCAAATTACCTATTAAATTTGTGTGAAAGGAAGGTAGAGCAAGGAAAAATAGATATGGTCAAGAGTCAGAGTTGTGAAGAGCAATTTTTGCCTACTTCCAAAATGAATACAACTCATATACGATGTTGACAGGAGAAGTTTAGTCATGACAATACGTTAAGATATAATTCTCAAGCTACTCACAAAGCCACACAAAGGCACTCAAAAAGCCACACACACACACACACACACACACACACACACACACACACACAGACACACACACAGACACACACACACACACACACACACACATATATATATATATATATAAGAGACAATGAATGTCTATTATATTTAATCATGAGCCGTTCTAAACGTCGTATTTTGGCTTTAATTTCAGTTGAAAATAAAGACAAAAATTCTCCAACATTTGGATGATTTTTTTTATTAATTTGGTTCTAAGCTTTCGGCTCACATGACCCATCTTCAGAGAGGTTATTAAGACGGTAACACAATAACATCCACCATCAGCGACGATATTATTTTGTGTTGACATAAAACTCCGCTAGGCAACGACAATAGTTACCAAAAATAACAAACGCAGTTCGCAAATTTGCAATGCAGTTTTATGACGTCACACCGCGTGATAGCGCGAAATGACATCAGAAACATGTATTCAATTGCTTTCCCCTGTCTATTCTTCCCTCTATCTGTCCTGTTAGTATCAGGTTCTCTAAGCCTGCCTTCCTCAATGCATGTTCCAACAACTTCAGGTGTCACTTCCTGATAGTCAGTATTAATTTACTTTTTGTTTCCATCATTTCCAAAATCTCATCATTGCTCACATGCTCGATCCATGATATTCGCAGCATTCTTTTGTAGAACCACACTTCAGTTGTTTTAAGTTTTTCCTTCATCTTTGATGATATTGTCCAGAATTCACTGCCATATTGAAGAACAGACAGCACATAACAATAAATTGTCCTGTTTCTTAATACCTTACTCAACTTCTGGAATGCTTCCTTCGCCATGCCAATTCGCCTTCGGATCTCTGTGTCGCACTTTCCGTCTTCTGTTATAACACTTCCCAAATATTCAAATTCTGCTTGATTCTAGTTTCCCCGACCTATATTTGGCAGTTTGGGCTGTCCTTTATACTGATGACCATGCATTCGGTTTTCGTGCAGTTTATTTCTAGTCCTTTCTTGTTACTTTCTTCTGCTACCTTCTGTAGAAGGTCTTGTAGTTTCCTTTCTGTGTCTGCTATCAGCACTGTATCATCTGCGCACCTTAGGTTGTTTAAATTGTGGCCTTCGATGACAAATCCAGGCATAAATTCTAGGGTCCTTAAAATATTCTCGCTGTACAAGTTGAAGAGATCCGGTGAAAAGACACATCCTTATCTTACGCCCCTTTCTATCTTTGTATATCTGCTGAATTTATTACGTGTCTGTATGCAAGCGGTTTGCTTCCAGTAAAGATTCTTGATTACTCTCAAGTCTTTCTCAAATATGTCAAGGCTGCCAAGCATCTCCATCAATTCTTTGTGGCATATTTTGTCAAACGCCTTCGCATAATCAATAAAGCACAGGTATAAGTCCTTCTTCATTTGTATTGCCCTTTCGGAGAGCATCCTAATAATAAATATGGCATTCCTTGTTCCCATGTCTTTAACGAAACCACACTGTTCTTGTCCTATCTCTGGCCTGATTCTGCTTCTCGCTCTATTCATTAGGATTCGGACGATCAGTTTTGTTATATGGCTCATTAAACTGATAGTTTTCTAGAGTTCTCACTCGTTTGCTCCTGGCATCTTAGGTAGTGCTATGAAGATAGACTTGCTGATGTCATCTGGTATTACACCACTATTATGAATTTCATTTATTATTTCTGTAATTTTCTCTATACCAAACTCTTCCAGTGCTATCAGCTGCGGTTATGAAAGAACGAGATATACCTAGAGTTCTGGAAGATTGTGGAAAATAAAGATCGCCAACCAAGGTTCTAGAACCGAATTTGTTTTGCTATTTAGTCCAGAGCTGGAGGAAGAAGAGCCGGAATAATATCTTTCCCAACGTTATTTGCCCGTAAGTGAATGCAACGAATTCAACTGAAATTCTAACACGACTCTCCGATTTCTGGTTCCAAGCCGATATCTATTGTTTCACAACAACCTTATACTTAAGACACACACATATATAACACGTTCAAGTTTAAAGTTGTTTTATAGGCTTGACATTCACAGAAACCGCACAAAAATTCCCTACGTCTCTCATCTTTTTTCTTCTATTTTTCCTTTTTCCCAATTAAATTAAAAATGTTATTTCCATTTTAATTTTTATAATTGGATCTTGTATACATAAAGATTGAATTTTTTTCAAATTGCGGAGACAACTGAAAAAGAAGTGTAGATTGAATATTTGTGAGCATATATTGAAAGCCATTTTAAAGAGATGATTTTTCTACTTACATAATGGCTGTTAAAAGTTCTCAAGTGATTTTGCTTCTGTTATTTGGTGCAGTTATGTGTTTGTGAATCTGTAGCGCCAGTACACATGGTCCGAAGAAGCGAAGACACACGGAATTCACTTGCTCTAAGTAATGTTTAACCATTGATCAGAAAAAGCAGTTACGGCCGACAGATTGGATACAGACTTAACATAAACCAGATTAAGTCCAAAAAGATAGAAACATCAATGCTACTTGTATTGAAATACAGATAATTAAGTATCTTATTACTGTCTATCGTAGAAGTTGTTCAAGTCTGGATAAACTTCAGGCTATTTTAACGAGGACTATTAGTGTTGGCCAATGTCTTTTATACCTTTTCTCCACATTGGTCTTGTGTTGTACAAAGCTAAGCGCTAGGAAATATGGCTATTTGATTCGATTTAATCTAATGGTCAAAAACTCCTTTACACGTACATCTTGACGATATGAAAATTACAATTGTTTCTGTTCTCTTGGGTTAAGCCTGCATCAACATATAATGGATTCCTGTAAGAAACATAACAAGCGTTCATTTTTCTTTCTCTAATGGCATCGAGATTTTAAAGAAAGTTAATCCCGAATGACCAGGCGATAATGGAAGTGTTCTTCTCTAAAATTGTACATCTGATGCTTTCTTTGTTGGGTTGGCTCGAATTTGAGAATTGAGAAATATGTATCTCTAGGTAAAATCCAGTCGTATACATACACACACACACACATATATATATATATATATATATATGTTTGTGTGTGTGTGTGTGTATCCGTATGTGTGTGTGTGTGTGTGTGTGTGTGCGTGTGAATTTTTATTTGTTTAACAATATTATGTTTTTAATGTTAAACAAATAAAAATTCAAATATGTCGGCTCATGCAAGTTTCATAAATTTCGGTATAAATCCGTAATATCTATCTATCTATCTATCTATCTATCTATCTATCTATCTATCTATCTATCTTGGAGAATCTTATATGATAACACAAAGAAAACGAATACCGCAAAGACAATATCAGATCAGATATTTCAGAATATTGACATAAAAAGGTAATATATATATATATATATATATATATATATATATATATTTGTGTGTGTATGTGTGAGTGTGGTCGCGTTTGTGTAGTTATGTACAGATAACTATATTTATATGCATACCGTATATGCGTATATGCTCGCATATCATGCAACTTTAAAGACCTGATTTTGAAGCTAATTGTAAGAGGGTTGCATGATACACAAGATATAGAATTAACGTATTTTTTCAAAAATCGCATGAAAGGCGAGTATATACATATATATATATATATATATATATATATATATATATTTAAATTTATTGTTTTACACACACATACACACACAAACGAACGTGTGCCCGAACACACACAATGATTGGTTAAATTCATGATTTAATTGAAATTCTCAGTAAGATGAAAAACCCAAAAGTATTGTATTCTGTTGCTTACGAATATCCTTTGGACGAAGCAAGAAAAAATAGGTAGCATTTTTGTGAAACACTTCAATTAGTATTGCTTCTTCTTATAAGTATCGCTTTAGGCTGACGAATTGTACAAGAGAAATCGGTATGAAGATACAGCCAATTGTAGACAAAGTGTGCACTTTTATTTTCGTGTGTAAAACCACATGAGGTTGATTATATTATGGTCAGATTTAAGAGAAAATCATAAGCATTCTTGTCCGTTTTCTTTTGTAGAAGATCCAGGTATAAATGCAATGGAAATTACGCAGAGAAAAATATTTTCTTCATCGTCACGACGAACTTGTTTTACTTCACTTGCTCAGATGGTGCATGTCTTTGATAAGACCCCGGAGTGAAAAGAACAATAAAAGATTCAGACTATTTAAGTAGAGAAAGACTGGAGTCTGTTTTTCATACACAGGTAGGTCTATTGAGAAATTGTACCAGAGACCTAAATATTTTCGCAGGTAACTGAAAAGACACTTTCAAATATTGAGATTTTTCACCCAGGGCTTTGGAAATTGGCTGAGATTTTACTTTTTTCAGAAGTATGTCTTGGTTAAAACTAAATAACTACAGAACACTTATTAGTAAATTAGTTTCGAAAACCATTCTCCTGTGTGTTTCATATTAAATAGGTATCGAATTTAAGCATTTCAGTCAGTTGAGTACCATACGTGATAGGCGTTTGGGCGATCATATCTATAAAGAGACATGACTGACTGGGCAGAAGATTTTCCCGCAATAGGTTGCCATTATTTTCTGCGGTAGACTGGTTGCGGACCAAGGTTACAGAACCCAATTCGTCCTGCTATTTAACTCGTAGTTGGAGGGAAGAGACAGATTAATACCTTTCCAAAGATTCTTTGCGCGTAAGTGAATGCAATGAATTCAACTGGAATTTGAACTAGGCTCTCCGATTCCTCATTCCAAGCCGATATCAACTGCACCACAACAGTGAATTTAACAAACTAATAAGTTCCCAGAGTTTGCAGAAAACTTGGCTTTTGTGAGGAAAGATAGAATATCAAGGACATACTAGTAACAATCTACCTGAATACAGATATTCTATGCCTCATTGGCAAACATGGCACTCCACTATTTCCTGTCCATTGTAAATGTTAGTAAATTTTGTTTCTTTGCTATCTCTTCTAAACTTTGTTTTGCTATCCATTTATATAGGTTTATTAAGTAGATTATAGACTGTTTTTCTCTGAGCTTTAATATAAAGTGATTTAAGACAAGACTACACCAGACTGATACACAGCATGATGGTATTGTGAATTAAGATATCCTACCCGGATTTATTATCGGCGCAGTGATAACGATGTAATATACACAATGATATCGTATTCGTAGTGTTATGTAGAAGTATAAACGCCGACGCGTGTGTTTGAACACTGATCACCAGTTATAGAATCGTACAAGTAAAATGAATTATTCCACAGACGTTCAGGTGACCACTACTTAACTATAATAGCATTAGACAGAAGTCCGGGGCTTTTTGTATTGATCTTTAAAGCGATTCTGCTGGCTAGGTGAGTGGTATTTTCTTTATTGTCTCATTTTTCACTGGTTCAGTGTGATGGCTTTTGCAACGACCTACGTCCTTGTTAGAGCCTTTTAAGTTCTTCGTTTAATTTGCATTTAATTTTTCAGTGAAAGTTACATTAAAAGTTAATTTCTTTTATTTTATTTATTTTCCTATCTTGAATTTTGCTGTTTTTATTTTAATTTGTTTATTCTTTTCAGTTTATCTTTTTTTTTTTTTTTTAACCCTCTACGAGTTTTTGTTTTCGTACTTTTATGCTTAAAGCCTTTATATTAGTACTAGCAGTTTAGCCCGGTTTTACTCGGGTAGTTTAAGGAATAATAAGAATAAAAAACATGTGATGAATTTACATAGCAAATACTTACAGAACGTCCACCCTCATCACTTTTATAGATATTGACTAGCAGTTTAGCCCGGTTTCACTCGGATTGTTTAAGTAATAATAATAATAATAATAATAATAATAATAATAATAATAATAATAATGTTGCTTGGCAGCCCATTTAGGAGAAGGAAAACTCCGAACAACAACCCGCAACTCAAGGTGTTAATCGTGCCGAGGAGTGAATGGCTACTGCGTTATGAGGTCACAAACGATTCCCTACAGGCTTCGGGACCCTGTTTGTAAAAGACCGTTACCCAACGTGCCGGGCAACTTTGGGTGGACTTTTGGACCCGTGCGTCACTCGTGGGAAAAACATGAAAAACACAAATAGAAATAAAAAGTCCAGTATGGCTCTTCCAGTGGATAAACAGGGAGCCCGTCCTTCAGGAGGGAACCTACCTGAGGTCGAAAAATCTGCCATAGGAACAAACTCCTACACAAAGAATGTATCTTCAGGTCCCCACAACCAGGATAATCCTAATGATGGTCCTGAAAATTCACCAGCTAGATCTACAACCGTATATTTAAAGAAAGAAAAAATAAAATGGTCTCGTGAGGAGTACAAAGTCGTTATGACTGCATTTCATGAAGCGTTACTCAAACCTAAAAAAAACATGACTCGCCAAACATATGACATTTGGCGTGAAAAAGTTGGTCAAACAAATAGAAAGTATATTGACGAAAATAAATTGGCCAATGTACGTAGGTACATTATTCGTAATAACCGACTGTCAGAGGCTGAGATTCACGAAATTAAAAGAATTGTAACAAGAAGAGTCGAATCAACAAAATATGAAAAGGAACCGGAACCAGAAATAAAAAGTAATAACATCAAACAAATCACAGGTCATAATGTAGAAACCGTGAAACACGCAAATCACTGCGAAGATAATGATGTAAGTCTAAAAGTGCTGGAAAGGTGCGATCTGAGTCTGAGTCAGTTAAAAGACAAAAATAAAATGAGTTCAGAACACATCGAAGATAATTATTTGACGGAAAATAACAATATACAGGAAGCCAAGATAGAAATAAAAAACCAGCTAAGTCAAATACAAAGTATTACAATGGAGGAACGTGAACAGCTCCCAAAATTCCAACCAACAAAACAAAACCTCCGAACTATTAAATTGTACAATGCAGCACTGAAATCAATACTGGATGAAGACCCGAATACAAATCTTAACGAAGTAATATATGCATCAGCAACAGCAGCAACAAAAAAATTAAACATCAAAATAAAAACAAGGCAGTCACGCAGACGTGAAGATCCACCTTGGAAAAGAAAAATCGAAAAAGAAATCGAACAACTAAGAAGTGAACTGTCAGTACTGGATGAACTGAGTAGAGGAATAAATGTAAGAACTAGGAAAAGACTAAGAGCCGAAAAAAAATATAACATCAGGAATGAAAATGACGTCTTATCAAATAAAGAAAAAATAAAGCAAAAAATCCAACTGAAGGCTCAAAGAATAAGACGCTATGAAAAAAGAGCAAAATTTTACAGACAAAACAAGATCTTTCAGACTGATACAAAGAGATTTTACAGGGAAATAGGTAAAAAAAGAATTGAAGTGACAGTACCCCCCAGAATGGAAGAAGTCACACAGTTCTGGGAAAAGATATGGGCTTGCCCTAAAGAACCTAGCAAGGAAGTACATTGGATTACGCAGGAGATAGAACGAATGAAGAATAAACCCGAACAGACATGGTCTGGAATTACAGAAGATGATATTAAATTTGCACTAAAAAAAGCACACAATTGGAAAACTCCAGGTATAGATAAAATTCCTAACTTTTGGCTATATTATTTAAATGCAGCACATAAAAAATTAGCCAAAGAACTCCAAGAAATGGTTGACGATCCCACTAAAATTCCTGCATGGATGACAAAAGGAATTACATTTCTTCTACCCAAGAATGGTGACACAAACAACCCGAAAAACTACAGACCAATTACATGTCTTCCGACAACATATAAACTACTAACATCTATTTTAACAAAACAAACATATTTATTCTTAGAAAGAAATGACATGATACCGCTTGAACAAAAAGGGTGCAAACGTGGCTGTTATGGCTGTAAAGACCAATTGCTAATTAACAAAATGATCCTGGAAAACTGCTACAAGACAAAGAAAAATCTTAGTACTGCCTGGATAGACTACCGAAAGGCATTCGATAGTGTGCCACATGAATGGATTTTAAAGACTTTAAATATATACAAGATATCGCCCGTCATCATCAATTTCATCAAACAGTGCATGTCTATATGGAAAACAACCCTTTACCTCAATCATATAAATGGAACCTATAAGTCTGATGAAATAAACATCAAAAGAGGTATATTCCAAGGTGATTCTTTATCTCCCTTACTATTCTGCATATCATTAATAGCACTAACCAGTCAACTTAATAAGACAGAATGTGGTTATAAAATAGGCCAAAAGAAAATAAGCCATCTATTTTACATGGATGACTTAAAGTTATATGCTAAGAATGATAATGAGCTGGAAGGTCTTCTGCAAACTGTAAAATGCTTCAGCGAAGACATTGGAATGAAATTTAATTTGAATAAATGTGCTAAAGCTACAGTTTTACGTGGATCACTACAAAAAACATCCTCAATTAGCCTAGACCCTGCTGTAACAATAAAAGAATTGAAACCAGAAGAAGCTTATAAATACCTAGGTGTAAATGAGAGCGAAAACATTCACCATAAAAAAATGAAAGAAATAGTGCGTAAAGAGTACTATAGAAGGCTACGAATGATATTAAAAACTGAATTAAATTCACAGAATAGAGTTATGGCCATTAATAGCCTTGCAATCCCAGTTGTCCAATATAGCTTCAACATCTTAAACTGGACTCTAAACGACATCAGGCGAATGGATGCTAAAACAAGAAAGCTTCTTTCTAAGCATAGGATGCATCACCCAAAGGCTGATGTAGACCGTCTATACATACCCCGTAAAGAAGGTGGAAGGGGTCTTATTCAGCTGGAATTGTCATACAAGACAACAACTATTGGCTTACTAACATACATAGAAACAACAAAGGATTGGATGATACAATTAGTAAGGCAACATGAAGAAAGAAAGAAAAAATATTCAATAATAAAAGAAGGCAGTAAATACAAACAAGAATTACAGTTAGTAGATTCTGTAGAAAAGCAAAACAGTAGCCAAGAACCAACTATTGCGGCAAAAAATATGAAAATGAAAGCCAAGGATAAAGCTCTTGAAAAGATGAAACAGCGCTGGCAAGACAAACCTCTGCATGGCCAATATCCAGTACGTGCCAATAAATCCAATGTTGACAAAGTTAATACTCATCGATGGTTACGTGCATCTGGATTAAAGTCTGAAACTGAAGGATTTATACTTGCAGCACAAGACCAAAGTCTTTTCACGAGAAACTTTCAGGCAAATATTATGCATAATAATATGGATCCAAAATGCAGGTTTTGTGATAAACACCAAGAAACAATAGACCACCTAATCTCAGGCTGTTCTGTGCTTGCCCCAAACGAATATAAAAATCGCCACGATAGAGTTGGGCAATATTTACATTGGGCAATGTGCAAACATTATGGAAAAGCTGTAAACAAACACTGGTATGAACATCATCCAGCACCGGTTACAGAAATAGAAGATGTAACCATTCTATGGGATTACACCATCTACACAGACAGAAAAATTGAAGCAAACAGGCCAGACATTATTGTTAAAAACCAGAAGGAGAAAACTTGTCTATTAATTGATATGGCTTGTCCAGCGGATTGTAACATAGCAATCAAGGAATTTGAAAAACTGTCAAAATATAAAGACCTGGAAATTGAAATAGAAAAAATGTGGAAATTGAAAACAAGAGTTGTGCCAGTGATAGTAGGTGCACTTGGAATGATAAAAAATGGAACAAAACAACACATTGAAAGAATCCCTGGAAACCCCAGCTTAAGAGATATACAAAAAATTGTATTATTAAGTACAGCCCACACACTAAGGAAAACGTTATCTATGTAATGCTGAGGATGATAGGGAGGATAGAAAAACATGAAATGGAGTCATAACAACACGCCACTACCTGCCTTAGGTCTCCCCGCAGACTTGGTTGGTAGTGAGACCAATGCAGAAATCTAAATATGATGAAAAATGACATAATAATAATAATAAAAAGATGAATTTACATAGCAAATACTTACACAGCGTTTACCCTCGTCAATTTTATAGATATAGATAACAATGTAAATGTCTCTATTGGAGTAGGGTGGAGGGGGAGTGGCAACATATATAGATATAGATAATATAAAGTGGGGTGATCGATTCTATATTATAATCAATGCATAAAAAAAACTGATCCCTGACTTTGTGGGGTTATAACATATATTTTTCTACCCCTAATTTTGGCTTTCTGAAAAATTTCAAGGTGTCGTTAGCATTCTAAAGTTTTGATCTACAAATGAACGCGACACCCGTTGAGCTAGACCGCAAAATGCAAATGCTAAGTCGAATCTATCAAACAAAAGAATACTGACACAACGTCCACCCTCGTCACTTTTATAAATATAGATATTTTTTGTATTTCATGATCCTATTTTTAACCCTATATCTTACGTCCTTTTGTTTCTTTTTTTCTATGGGCAGCCTGAATATATATATATATATACATATGAAACGGCCAAAAATATTAAATATGGCAAACAAAAGTAGAAAAGCATGTTTGGTTCTAAATAATATCAGCCAGATAAATACCAACATGAAAATAAAACCAATTAAAAAGACCGTTAGAAAATAGTATTGTGGCTGATAATGGCCAAAACAGAAATTTAACAAAAAACTAGGAAATTGACCAGACCAATATAAGCAGTAATGACAATGTAGCAACCAGGGAATCGCCCTCTTCCTAGAAGTACTCAACGAAGTGCATAATCCACATAACATAAGAGGCAAATTTTACACAAATCTTATAACAGAAGATGGATTTTTGATAGATCCTTATTAATTACAGAAGGTTGAGAAAAGAATTGTGTCCGTCTTTATAGTTGACAAGCGAACTCGCACAATTTGTCGTACCACAAAAGAAACAGTGATGAAGTCTTTGACATCTTTGGTAAGACCCCAAAGAATGATTAAAGAGGGAGGGTACTTTACGTGGAACATACGGTTACCAACGCCTGCCGACTGCGATGATGCCTGCAGCCATGAACTCATAACTGAAGATTTTGTAATAACGACCAAATACGAAGGAATATGACGGAACATTGTGGCAGTATACGAGGTTCCCCCTCAGGTCTCAGCAGAGCAATTTGCTGCATAATTGATCAAGTTCGGCCGGATTCTCAGTAATTCCTCCGATGATCTCAGTCAGGAGGTGGAGTTTCGAAAATGATAGACCGACCAACATTATTCTCCATCATTAACTGTCTGGATGTAGAGGACCAGAAAATGTGGGTCATTGTGATCGGACAAAAATCTAATTGCTTGAAGTGTGGGCAGAATGGTCACCTGTCCTCTTCCTCCCCAAAGAAAAAACCTCTACAGTTCTGGCCTCTGCCGACCCAAATCCTCCTCCAGTCGAGTCTGTTTTTTCCGTATCGCCTGTAGTGGGCATGTGAACAATAGGGACCGGTGCCGTAAAACGCCTGGTTGTGTCCAAAGTTCGGCCCCTAATTTGCGAAGAGCTTTCACCAAGCGCCAAGAAGAAGTAAAAGGAAGAATGGCTGGTTGTTGGCAAGGCTGGATGGAAGCGCCGGACAGCGGGAACCTCAGTCCACAAAAGCCCATACTGCTAAGAACACATACAGCTCTAATCTCTCTACTAGTTCTAAGTGCGATGACTCGACCAGCAACGCAAATAAACTAAGGAATGCAGCATAAATATGAACCAAGATTACAAAAAAAGGAAAATATCATTCAGTTTAAGGAAGCTTTAAAGACCAGAAGATCTTCTTCTTCGCCCATGTGATGCGAAAGACTCTCTGGGTCGGCAAAATGCCCCACTGCATCCGATACGGTGAGTCGGCGGTCGAGACTGTCTCACGCTTTCTGCTACTCTAAGTTACTAATCTTCATGGTTCGCATGCTGTGTGGAAAGACTTTTGTTCTGGAGGTCGTTTTTGTTTGTGGCAATGTGGTGCCGTTGTTAACTAGGGCGGAGCATTATGTGTTTGTATGCTTACTAGGTGTTATGCGAGTCGTGATATGGACGACGCGACAGAAAGAATTCTATCGGGACGAAAGATTTCCGCTTCCCAACCAAGATCAGGACGGAAAGGCGACAATCCTTTCCATCAGAATTTAGCAAAAGGTGGGTGAGTCTTGTGCGCATCTGTCGAGTGACAGTAGCTGACTTAGAGTGACATTTTGATGCTGGTTAACCATTAAGATATTTGAGACCCGTATTAAACATCGTCGACCCCACTCGAAAGTAGATTAGTTTAGGTTTGATTTTCTTGTTGTCATGTTTAAACTTAGATAGGATGTGTATGGGCATTGGCCCCACTTTTATTTTTCCTCACTTAGTTTAATTCTCCACCCACTTTCTTATTAGGTGACCAGAAATATTGATTCACTTGTAGATTCGGGTCACTTTTCGTTTTCGAGCGTTTATTTCATATTTAGATGAGAGCGTGATTATGGATATGGTTGGATGAATAAGTATTTAATCTATATACGCTCCGCAAAAATTTCGTCCAGCTAACTGATGTTTCTGTCACGAATTAGGATTGTAGGTTGGTGGTTATTACTAACATTTTGTTTAGTTTTTGGTAATAGTATTATCTATTGTACAAGCATTCATCGGGGTTTCCAATTTGTCATTCCCCACTCCCCACAGACAAATTGTACATATGAGACTTGTTAGATTTTCACAGTCGTTGAGGCATTATGGTGTTTGTATTAAAAATGCTAAGTAAGAATGTTATGGTGGAAGGGATAATTTTTGTATTTTACACAAAACTAAATATTTATATAACTTAACGGTTATAGGCATAGAAAAACTGTATCGGCGTGCGAAGTTTCATGGCGGCGCAGAATTGAAATTCTAGCCTTAGGAAAATATCCTGTACGAAGATATAAATCCAACAGTTTTTTCTGCTGACTGAAAACAGTCTAGAAAAACAAGATTGTCTACAAAACTGAATATAAGCAAGAATAGTGCGTCTATCCTGTAAAAAAAACGACCAGTTGCGTATACCACAACAGCCACAACTAGAATGGATATCTGCAAAGGTAACATAAAACGTAGGTTAAATTGTGTGTTTTTTTAAAAAAAACACAAAAATGACAGATTCTTTATGGAAATTCTTAAATGGATTCAAAATATTGTAACTGCTGCATAGAAAAAATAGAGTCTAACAAAACTGCGACTGAAGGTCAGAGATATGAAAAGCAAGACTTATGTAAAAATTATACTAATTATTATCTGATAATTATTAACTATATTGTCAGCAAAAGCGGCAAACAAGTCTGCCAGTTACGAATCAAAGACGTCAAAATAACGCAGAATGATAAATTTAACTATGTGGTTAGTGTAGTGAAGGAATGAATCAAAAAGAAATCAGAAAGTGTTTAGGATTAGATATTGATGGCATCTAAAAACTAAGCAAATTATTAAGAAATGATAAAATATTTATTCTGTTTTTATTTGGGTTAATGTCCTCAATAGTCCGAATAAACAGTATAAATAATGATACTTTTTCATCTCAGAAATTCCGACATAAATTAGGAAATCTTTGTTAGAATCAAAAAAGTGTAAGTAAAATTTATATAATGCTTAAATCTCTTTGATGACACTGAATGCTAAGTACTCATTTTTTTAACATACAAAGCATAGACTAGAAATGTGATGTGGTTATGACTAATAACAAATATTGAGTGATAAATGTAAATTAAGATATTTAAAGGAATCTGACATGAATTGGAAGATCATATTGAATCAATTTCTGGATCTGCTGCTAGGGAAGTTGGTTCAGCGTGTCGTGCATAACAGTTGTTCCCCCAAAAATCTTTTTGTACATTTATAACTTTACCATTAGTTCATGTATTTATTACTAGCAGTATAGCCCGGCGTTGCTCGGGTGTAATGAAAGCTTTAAAACTAATCCATAGTCCTCAGACTCTTTGGACGTTGGCACGAAATACTAAAAATCAATAGTTGTTTCCAGTTAAAACGAAACCGTAGACTGAAAGAAAAATGAATGGATGTAAGTCAAATTTTGATTTTCATGGTATCGATATCAAATAAGTTTTTTTGTTCGTAAACTGAATTTTGAAGTCTAAATAAGTCTTTTGAGTAAATGGTATCATGGCTGAGACTAAGAACTCCAATCATACCTACTTAGAGCCAAACCCGAAGCAAAAACTAAAATAAAAGAGCTGAAAATAATACAGACATACAGGCAGATAAACAGACACACACACAAACATCTTGCCTTTTACATATATATATATATTATCGATTTTCTGCACTATTGTAAGAACTACAACCTTGAAATTTCTGAATATCGTTTCTTCTGTCTTTGTCTATGAGTGTATCAAATTTGATTGAAATCGGACCTCTCCTTCTATACCCCGATTTTTTCGATTATCGATTTTCGATATTTATCGGGGGTACCTTGACACAAAACCTAAGAACACTCGCAAACGCTTATAGTACAACTGTGTAAATTTTCAAGAAAATCAGTACAGCCATTTCGGAGTCTATAGGTAACGGACACACACAGACACACACAGACACACACACACACAGTTCCATTTATAAATAAGTTTAGTTTGCTGTCATATCTGGGCTGCTGCTTCTGCTCTGTATTTATAGATTCTAGATAAAATACAAAGAATCATCTGCAATGTTATATATCTTGACCTATCATCTCGCCACTAATCACTTCAACACAGCCATAACGTGTTGATTTTTGTATAAATATTTTTATGGCACTTGTTCAGACGTAGACTTTGGGGATTTAATCGTATTACTACATTGGCTGCAATGTTTCATCATGTTATGTTTGAAATTGTTATTTATAACCGTAAATTCTATGCTAACAGTTTCTTCTTTCGTACTTTTTGCTTATAGAAGTACTTCCGTGTTCTTGCTGTCCAGTCATCCTTGATCTTCAAAATATTAAATTCAATGTCAATTGTTTTCGTCTGTATTCTTAATTCTTAATATTTTATTCTCTTTCTTCAATTATAATTTTTCTCATATTCTCTCACATGCGTCTTAGTGTCATTACTGACTTGTTTTTGGTGAAAGTTGCATAATAAATTAATTGTAGACTAAGGAAAGAAATAGTTTTAGATATTTCAAACGTTACTTAGAAAAAAGTGATTTAAAGGAATTAACTACCGGGAAAATTATATTTATAACAAGACAGAAACAATTATAATTGCGAAACTACATACTGAAAAAAATACGGCTTAGAGAATATAACAACCACAGAACAAAATAAAGTAAAAAAAAAAGCTTGTGGGGAACTGAGTAAACCATATGAGTCTATGTAAATTAATGGCAGAACAAGGACAAAAAGACCTGTTAAAAGTGTCAATGAGTACTTAGAGAGAAAAGAAGTTGTGAAGAGGCAGGAACCCCTACATTCTGAAGTGAGATTGCACTTATAATAAGACGAGTTACCTTTATGCATAAGAAACTGGAATAAATATGTAAAGTCTCATCATACTCATGTTAAGTAAATGAATGACAAAACTGAAAAAAAAAATCAACATATAACGCGTTTCGTCATTGAAAAGGAATTTATTAAACTAAATATAATGTTTTATTGATGGAATCATATATATGTTGGAGGAGGGGGTAAAAATATAAACAAAAACGTCGGTTATAATAGTACATCGAGGAAAAACTGAAGATATAACTCATCACTCAATAAGTCCCGGGCCTTACACATAGATTGTGCCACTAATAAAAATCCATATAATTTTTATAATGTAAATTGGCATGTGACAAAATTGGGCCAAATCGGATTATTAGTTTATAAATTACAGTTGTATGAAGCCACTGTGACAAATTTTCAAAACAATGGAAAAATCTGAATTTCGTGTATTAATAAAGCATTGATTTGTCATGGGAAAAATACTCTTCAAGCAAAGCAATAGTTTGATAACTATTATTCGGACTCTGCTCCGTCGAAAATTATGACTAAGAGGTGGTATGCTGACTTTAAACACACTCATGATAAGACAAATTTCGCGAAAAGCTAAGGTCGCCCCAAATCGGAATCTATTCCATAAAACATCAAAGAAATACACAAACTCGTTTTAGCCGATTGTAACTTGAAACTGCGTGAGATAGCAGAGGAGGTTAACATATCAAAAGGCAGTGTATTCATTATTTTGCATGAATATTTGTCAATGAGAAAGCTGTTTTCAAAGAAAGTGCTGCATTTACTCACAGTCAATCAAAAACAACAACGCATCGACGATTCAGAGCGTTGTTTGCAACTGTTTCAAGGCAATAAATAAATAAATATTTGCTTAAATATGTGATAATGGAAAAACATGGATCCACCACTTCCCCCAGGGTCCAATCGACAGTCAGCTGTGTGAACAGCTGTAGGTGAAAACCGTCCAAAGAGACCAAAGACGCCAACATCAGCAGTCAAGGTTTTGGCCTTCGTGTTTTGAGATGCGCAAGGTAATTTGTCCTTCGATTACCAGGAGAAACGAAGAAACATCAATAGTGGATATTATATAGCATTTTTGGTGCGTTTGAAGAAAGAAATTGCCAAAAAGGTTTACAAATGTAGAAGAAAAAGTGATCTTATAACAAGTCAATCGCAACGATGGCAAAACTACATGAACTGCACTTTGAATTTGAATTTGTGAACTTGCTCAAGAAATATAGTTAGCGTGTTTTATGCATCAGTTTAGAGTTCGACACTGAATTGACACCTTGCTCTTACAACTATTTTAGCGTAATCTAAGCCCTGTAAATATCTAAATCTAAACTTATTTATAAATGAAACTTTGTTTGTGTGTGTGTGTGTATGTGCATGTGTGTCTGTGTGTGGGTGTGTCTGTTACCTATGAACTCCGAAACGGTTGTAGCGATTTTCTTTAAAATTTATAAAGTCGTACTATCAGCCTCTGCGAGTGTTCTTAGCTAGGTTTTGTGTCGAGGTAACCCCGATAAATATCGAAAATCAATAATCGAAAAAATCGGGTTATAGAAGGAGTGGTCCGATTTTAATCAAATTTGGTACACTCATAGACAAAGACATACAAAACGATATTCAGAATTTTCAAGGTTGCAGTTCTTACAATAGTGCAGAAAATTTGATATCTATCCCAGGAAATCAAAATTTGACTTACATCCATTCATTTTTCTTTCAGTCTACGTTTTCGCTTTAACTGGAAACAACTATTGCTTTTTAGTCTTTCGTACCAACGTCCAAGAATCTGGGCTCCAGGACCATGGATTATTTTTAAAGCTTTCATTACACCCGAGCAACGCCGGGCTATACTGCTAGTTTACTCTAAATAAAGACATGTCGAGGAAAAGACCGTTCACTTTTTTCGTGTATGCGGCCATAATGTTGATTTGTGTCCAAGAACAAACGCTTTCTCCAAAGCCAATTAAAGCTTTAATATGAAGTAGTTGCGTGGAAATCGCTTGTGTTAATGCTTTCTCGTTTGACACAAGAATCATGAATATTTCCGATATAAAGAACGGGGCTGATTATCAAGGTGCTTGTTAAGGGGAAACTGCTGCTTACGAGTCCAGTTATAAGCGCTGGATTTATGGGAGAAACGGAAAGCACCAGGTCGTGTGTTGTGATAACAAGATCAAAGGTGAATCCTGTTCTGAAGCTCTAACAATCTGGATGATAAATGTGATACGGGGAGCCATCTTGAAGAGGATTTTTGGTTCTTTACGATTTATATTACAACTCATCCAACATACAATTCAAGATAAAAAAGACAACAATTTCAATTTGTAACCAATATATATATATATATATATATATATATATATATATATATATATATATTCAATTAAATACAAACCATGTAATATTAGTACACATAGAGTAGAACGAACAAGTCGTTCCCCTTTGACTGCTCGTTGATCAAAGTCAACTGAGCGAGGAAAGTTCTTTCCTGTGAAAAGATTTTCTATAAGTTTTAGAAATATTTGCACGTAAGAAAGATTAACACGAAGAATAAAATTACTTTGAATGTGATTGTGTATAACACAGATTTTGGTCAAAACTTCAAAAGAAGTTCTTGGTGAAATGTTAAGAGAGAAAAATGTGATTACAAAGTTCTGTGTCTGTTTGTGCGTTAAAAATGTTTGAGTAAGACTTACGAGAATTCCTTTCACAGCCTGGTGTCTTACTGACGAACTTGAGAAAAAACAACGTATATAAACAGAAGATGTGGCTCCTAGACGAACCTAAGGAAAATTTGATTTTACATTAAAAGTATGTGATTGGCTAAAAATTAACCAATCACTACACACATATAAAACAGCTGCTTCATAGCCGAAAGATTCAAAGGCGACTGCAATTGCTGAATTGTTCTATACAAAAACACTAGTGATTTATTAGAAAATCGCAAATGAGTAAATGACTTGGAGTGTATGTGGGTGTGAGAAACATAGCCACCTCTATAATCTGTTTGTAGGCGGAATGTCTCTGAATCAATTCAATTTCATATCGTGTCATGTAATAACTGAAAACGTCCACTTAGAATATATATGCCATGGAAATTATAAAACTCAACTTGCAAAACACGCCTATTGTGTTCGTTTCTAAATGCTCTAAATTTCTGACCGTATGCCAAATGAAATGAACCTTCTTAATTACTGTTTTTGACGCCATTGTTTCAAACAATAGCTGAAAATATTGTTGCAGCCAATCGTAGACTAATTATATCCTCAATGCTTCTTGTAGATTATAATTCGACTTTTAAAAGTCACTTCTATCCAGTCTGATCCCATTATAATATTGTTTACACAACCGTCATTACTATTATCGTATAAAAATTCTGCTGGTTTCTTCATTAGTTACTTTGTACGTATGTTCCATCTTAAAATAGTTTGCATGTTTTCTGTCCAAAAGAATTCTCTGTTAAAGCAGCAGCGGATAGAGTAAATATTTAACCTTTTTTTTTCAATGCTCTTTACATGGCGGTGAAAACTGGACACCTTCCTTACATATGAAGAAATGATTTTCTAAGTGCTGCTTACAAGTAGCACAAGGCTTCACCAAGTGGGGGATCGAACTCACTATTTAGTTGTAATAGATTCAAGCAAGACAGGCTTGCTAACCATTACACCACGACTGTGTGCACACCGCACGGAAAAAGAGAAGACGTAAAGAAACAGAAATGTATAAAAATACAGAAGTATGAAAATGCAAATTTCAGTTGACGGAAAAAAGTGAGCAAGAAGAAGTCAGTTAAGTGCCATACATAATACACGCTTGGGCGATCATGTCTCTTTCGAGACATGACTGCCTGAACAGAAGATTATTCCACACTAGGTTGCCATTGCTTTCTGCGGTAGACTGGTTGCCAACCAAGGTTATAGAACCCAATCTGTCCTGTTATTTAACCAATAACTGGAGAGAAGAGTCGTATTAATGTCTTTCCCAAGAGTATTTGTGTGTAAGTGAATGCAAAAAATTCAATTAGAATTCGAACACGGCTCCCCGATTTCTAGTTCCGAGCCAATATCCCCTGCACCACAACGCACACCCGCAAGAAGAGTTTAAGCAAGGCTTTAACAAAAACGAAAAATCTGCTTCAGATCGAAAGTTGTAGGCAACTGATTGTTTGATTCGTTTTCTACAGCTTATCAACAGATTGCAGGATTTTTGAACCCAGAAAATATTATGATATCTATTTTGGATATAGTGATTTAGTGATACAAGTATTACTAATTAATCCATGGCTGGGAGAGAAAAAGAGGATTCATACAGTTCACAAAAGTATTTGCGTATAAGTGAATATAACAAACCCAACTGGAATTGGAACCCGGATTTCTTATTAAAATTTCAAGACATCCATTACACCACTCACACATGCAAGCTTAAAGCACCCAGTATTTCCAATATTCCCAACCGATCAGCCGTCTATGTACCCATCAGGATCGACGTTGCTTAACTTCGCTGATCGTACTGAATCTGCATTTCAATATGATACGACCGTAAGGCCTGAAATAGTTAAATTTTTATTTATATAATGAGATATATGGGACTTGTATACTTTGAACTCCACAAAAGATATTCGACAAGAGGGATAGAAGGAAACAACTTGTAACAGATCAAATCAGAATATGGAAATAGATGTTAGACAAGGGCAGATATCGGCAAGTTATTTGTCTCCACGGCCATGAAAGAATAATTATGGAAAATTATATGTATTAAAATTTAATCAAAAGTGTTAACTATACTTGAGAATAATCTGTATTTAACGCAGATGAATGTAACAATCGAAAGACATAATTGAAATTGTAAATTTAAGTTATTCAATGAATCACAATATCCTTAATAATTTCCAAAGTTGCAAGCCTATTAGGATCTCGAAAATGTGAACTATCCACACGTTTGCTTTCGAGAAATATCGCCACCTATTAGTGTAAGAAAAGTACTGTTTTTAGCATTGATTCTCGGCTATGCCAGCGTGCATCATAGAAATAATCAATGTCGCCATACTTACTCAGTATCTAGCAAAAAATGTTTAAATTGACGATGATTTCATCAAGGAGATTCAAAACCTTCAAAACGATATATATAACATTCTTAAATTTTAAACATTACAACTAATATCTATTGATGGATAATGATATTAATTTTAACAAGTTTTTATGCAATTCCAAATCTTTCCATATGTTGTTGAAGTAGTGCAACAAAGCCTTTTTTGTCATACCCATGCCGGAAGCCAGTAAAAATCACGCACATACGGGAGAGCCGACGGAGAGCTGTTAGCCAGTGAGAGTTCTCTCTCTCTCTCTCTCTCTCTCTCTCTCTATTCTGACGACTTTTTCTGTCTTTGACAAATAACCCAAAACGTCTCACGCACTCTTGTCCCTTTGACTGTTGTTTAATTGAGTTTAATCATATCTTTGTCTGCTATTTCCTTTAAAGCCTTTATTGTTGCCTTATGTTTCCTGCCTTTGATTTCAGTAATATCTTTGACGACTATTGCTTGTGTTGTCTGCCTTTGACGTCAGTCATATCTCCGTCGGCCACCGGCTGTGTTCTCTGCCTTTGATGTCAATCATAACTTTGTCAGCTATTGGTATGGTTCATTAATTTAATATATATCTAACTAAGGAAAAATAAATTTTTCCATAGAAATCAGACAGTAAAATATATTTAGAATGAAATTTAGATATCAAACATTCTGCATGAAAACGATATGAAAATGTTTTCATCTCTACATCATATATATATATATATATATATATTCAAAGAAAAATTTCTTTTTTTTATTTTATAAAGAGATGTTCATAGCATCTCTCTCTTTCTGGCTACTACACTGCGCGAGCACATAAAATCAATCACTAATATAGAGCAATACATGCAAAAAAATAATACAAAATTATCAACTTTATTCCTTTTTTGTTCCTTTATTCTTTCTTTAATTTTCAATTTATTTATTCACTCATTCGAGTGATAACTCAATTCACTCTAGGCCTCATATTGGCGGTTAGTCATGCCAACTAAAGGACTAATTTGCTTCAGATATTCTTTGCTTTTTTAGCCATTTTGTTATCGGTTTGCGTCATCGAGCTACTTCATTGTGATAACCTGAAGAAAATCTTTAAACAATAAAGTAACACACAATGTACTGGACGAAAAATATGGAAAGAACAACTACATATTCCCTTCATTATCATTATTATTATGCCATTTTTTATCATATTTCGATTTCTGCTACGTTCGCACTACCTACCAAGTCTGCGAGAAGACGTAAGGCAGGTCGTGGTGTGTTGTTATAGCTCCATTTTATGTTTTTTCAATCTCTTCTAACATCCCAAGCGTTACATAGACAAAGTTCTCCTTAGTGTGTGGGCTGTACTTAAGACAATTTTTTGTATATCTCTTAAGCTGGGGTTTCCAGGAATTCTTTCAATGTGCGGTTTTGTTCCATTTTTTATCATTCCAAGTGCACTTAGTATCACTGGCACGATTCTTGTTTTCAATTTCCACATGTTTCTATTTCAACTTACAGGTCTTTATATTTTTACAGTCTTTCGAATTCCTTGGTAGCTATGTTACAATCCGCTGGACAAGCCATATCAATTAATAAGCAATAAGTTTTTTCTTTCTGGTTTTTAACATAATGTCCGGCCTTTTTGCTTCAATTTTTTTTAAGTAGATGGTGTAATCCCATAAAATGGTGGCATCTTCTAATTCTGTAACCGCTGCTAGGTGATGTTCATACCAGTGTTTGTTTACAGATTTTCCATAGTGTTTGCACATTGTCCAATGTAAATATTGCTCCACTCTATCGTGAGAATTTTTATATTCACGTGGAGCAAGTACAGAACATCCTGAGATTAGGTGGTCTATTGTTTCTTGATATTTATCACAGAAACTGCATTTTGGATCTACATTATTATGTATAATATTTGCCTGAAAGTTCCTTGTGAAAAGACTTTGGTCTTGCGCTGCAAGAACAAAGCCTTTAGTTTCAGACTTTAATCCAGATGCACGTAACCATCGTTGATTATTATTATTATTATATTCTTTTAAGAACACACACGTCAGAAAAAAGTTCTGTAATGTTCAAAAGTTCGTATTTTTAATCCTCGTTTTATCATGCCAATAGACATCTCGATGTACAACCATACGCTTTAACTGCGCCCAGATTTTTAAACTAACATCAGGTAAATAACCTCCGATTAACATCATGCTAGCCTCTGCTCGGATTCAACGTCACACATGTAATTTTTTAAATTTCAACCGAACTATGTTTGACCACAGAAATCTACAATTATCTGTAGTACATGTCAATCAAAATCTGACCAAGAAAACAAAAAAAAAAGAAGAGAAAAAACCAAGTAAAGTTGCCTAAAATCCTGAGTGTATGTGTGGATGGTGAGCATATGTTTTACGTTGAGGATTAGTCGTATGACCTACAGTTTTAACTAACGTAGCCTAAAAATGGACCTATTATACTCTAAATACCTATTTAACTTAATGTTTTATACATGCAATGTCAGAAGGAATCTAACCCTTTATCTTAAGCGCTCCTCTTTCTTCTCGAAGTTTTCTTCTTTAACTTATTTTACAGCATATCTGCCAGCATATGTCCAAATTTCCTTTCTTATGGTGGTTTCTATAGTGCTCCAAATTACAAACTTCAAGCTCAGCATTCTTAGTCTTACTAGGGGACTTATCTATCATGGTTTTTCTCACTTGTTTATGTTACTCTTAACAAAGCGGCAGTAGTACAAGATCATTCCACTGAAGGCATTCTAGCCTAATACTGGTTGGAGTCAAAACTGATTCCACAGCCCTGATCATATCGAAATCTAGCTGTCTCTTCTTCAGCTATTCCAAAGTCCAGATAAAAGAACTCACACTTAGCTGTTTTCAACTTGATATTATAGAATCTACCGAAGACTGACTATGTGCATTAAGTGGTTCTCTAATATATTAAAAAATATCAAAATGTCATTCAATAACTAGAAGAGGTCGGAAATATTTCTTCGCTTTGCAACGACTTTATTTTCCCTCGTCATCTGATTTTTATCCGTCAATCTTTACGCATGCGTCTTCTACCAGGTGTACTACCATGCTAAATGTGTTCGAACAAGCCACAATTCTTAACTCCACCGTTAGATTCTGTAGAAAATTGCAAAAAGTATGCTGTTTTATCTTAATTTTTTAAACTAGCAATATTTTTAAATGACAAGCACTAGAGCAGATTACACACAGGTACAGAGTATACACAGGTAGAAGGAAAAGTCACTTACCATTCGTTGATGTTGTTTATTACCACAATTGTCCAGCGTCATCTCAGATGGCAACCAGGTTCCTTTTCAATCTATGCTTTTTTAAAAAATAAAATAACACAACAAGTCACTGCGCACCAAACTGTCACATATATTTGGCTGCCTATGGTTCTCTTGAAATATGACGTCAAACAAGAACACGTATATATAAAAATATAAACTTATGTTTTTATTCTTCGTCAGTGACGGTTGTGTTGAGTGGATGGTAGCCTGAAAGCATCACGCACATATGAGAGAAACGATGGAGAGTCATTAGCAAGCAAAATTTCTGTTCTTTTTCTCTTTGTTTTGACTTCTTTAAAACTCCCACGCACCCTTGCTTCTTTGGCTGTCGTTTAATTGACGTCAATCATACCTTTGTCGGATATTGCTTTTCCAGACTTTATTGTTATCTTGTTCATTCTGCCTTTAGTTTTAATCATATCTTTGTCGGCTATTGCCCGTATTTTCTGCCTTTGACATCAATCATATCTCTGTCGTTGACCGCATGTGCTCTCTGCCTTTGATGTCGATCATATCTTTGTTAGCCATTGCCTGTGTTCTCTACCTTTGATGTTACTTATTTCTGATATCATTTTCAAAAATTCAAAACAATTAGCTGAATAAATTCTTTAAAGTTCTGAAAAGTCGAAGTCAGAAATCGCAGAAAAACAGTAAGTTGTGCAGTGTCACTTCAGTCTGTACTCTCATCGACTGAAATTGAAAAATATCGTAATTCACTATAGGCGTTGATTAATTGATTTTTAACATCTGCTAACTTTTCTTCAACCCACCTTATGACCGCGCTTAAAGAGAGGCTGATAATTTCCAATAAAGACCTTTTTTTTTCTGGACAAACAATAGGCAGCACTTCCCGTAAGTATTCTTCAAAAATCACTAAGTTTCAGATTTTGAGTGACGTTATTTGAGAATTTACATCTGACTATTTATTTGTCAGATCTTCGCATTTACACATTTTTAAAAAACTGACGTTTTTCAAAACTAGACATCAACTGTTCAACTTTATATCTCCTTTGTTTGTCTAGTATATTTTTTAAACTTTTTAGAATGGTACGTCTCGTAATGCGGCTTAATATTTTCCTACCTTACTCAAAGCAATGCTTTCTTGATATAAAAATCAAACCGGGTTTCTATTGTGTTCGATGAAGAAGTAATATAATGTCCAAGTACTCTGGAATACTCGGCATTCGGCATCTTTCTTCTTTTACGTTGTCATCGATTTTTTCTTTACTAATAAAATTTAAATTTTAAACTAAAACTATTACAGGTTTTTACAACAATAAAAAATAAATTGCAAGAATACAGAACAAAGTTATACAAAATCATGGACATTAATTTTATGTTTAAACAAATTAATCATTATTTAGAAAAACCAATTCAATTCTTTTACTAATTTTACATCTGAATAATTCTATAATTTTAATGACAGACACTTTATTACATTAGAAATCCTCGTCTCTCATATTACTGTTACTATAATCCAAGTTAGTTATGGCTAATATCTTGGTTATAACTTTTATAATATTATTATTGTTATTATTTTTGTGTTGCGTGAAAGAAACAATGTGTGGAGTCCTGCGTACACAACGCATTTTTTATTGCGTTTTTCTTTGTCATAGCGTTTACATCCGGATTGTGATGGACATTAGGTGGGGTGATTCAGAAGATTTGTGGAAGAATGTAACAGTAGGCTTTTATTCTATTCGAAAGCCTCGTCTCTTATATTATAATAAATTTGAATTTTAAATAAATACTAAGGTCTAACAAAAATATTCACATCGAAATTCGTGTAACTTAGCTGACCGAAAAATCACAATTTTTCTAAGTTCTCTTGTAGACACTGATACGCAAGACTCACTTTGAGACAAGTCAAGTTTTAAGATAAAATATATGATGTCTGTCGAGTTAAACTCGACTCAGGACTCAACCTGAGCTGACCCACGAGCTAATTACTATACAATTTATTTAAAATATTTTAAGAATGGAAAGACAAATCATATTCCTTGCAAAGTAAATAATTTTTAATTGAACATAAAACTGTTTCTTCTGTTCTTATTGGGTTTATCTTATTTCTTCGCAGACCAATGCACAAAATAGCCTGACTGAATGTGTTTTCGGTCATGCTACTGATCAGGTATGGAAGTTGGATCTGGGCTTTTCGCATCGCACTTGGACCGAATTTTCAAGTAAAGTTTGGTACTACACTCGTCCGATTCAAAAGAGTCCAACTTTAACTTTTGATCATAACTCGATTCGACTCGTAAGTCCAGTGAGTTGAGTCGACTCATTGAGCATCAGTACACACGGGTTAAATTCCTCTCGCGGGCTGTAAGTTGTCGACCCGGGAACCCATAGCATATAAGGGACAGTTAAGTAGAAAAATATTGCCCAGTGCCGGAAGAGATAGGAATCTGTGGCATGCCATGATTGCTTACGATAAGAAGAGACGCGTCATAGGAAACCCAATTCATTACTTGTATCCAAACACAATCTAGAAAACCTAGCATATCGTGGATGAATAACTGAATTGAAGCTGTTACGACAGCTCTGCGAATCCGTCCCCAAATTCACAGCACACAATAAATATAGCCTTGTGTCAGACCATTCTAAACTTTGCAAGTGTCAATAATATCCTTGCAGGTACAAATTATATTAGTTATGCAGTTGTAGTCGATATTAATCGCGTTCATCAGAGATAATCTTTTAAAATTATCTTTTATTGAAATAATCATCGGGGTGCAGTTGCTTTTAAAACTAACGCCTCCGTGCTATTTAAATTAACAGCAGAGTTAATTAACGTATATTGTTATTACTTGTAACTTAATGAAGCAATATGTAACTTAATTTCCTCACAACAATTTTTAATGCTTTAATTAAAAGAAACCATCTATAGATTATGGGATATCGAGGTTGCATGAATAAAACGATAAAAATTTAAAATATAGTGATAGGAAGGACAAACGTGAATAGTAGAAGCCTGTTTACATTAGTCATTAACTACACAAGGCCAGTGTCACAGGATTGAGGAAATAAGTAAGATGAATTGGTCTATGAGACTACCTGTTTTTACATTGTCGCTTCAGAATGTGAACGCTAATGGTTCTTCACTTCTTATTCCGTATTGCGCTCAGCAATATTTCCCTCATACTATCTATCCCTGTTGATGTTCTGCTTTTTAAAGTATGTTATTCCTTGTCTTCCTCAGTCTCTCTTGCCTTGCATATGTGTATATATATATATATGTATATATACATATATATATATATATATATATATATATATATATGTGAACAAAATCGACGTCATTATACTACCTTAACCTGAGAAACCTTTCGGCCAACACTTTTTCAAAGGTATTCGTTGGCTCTATTAAGAATTGTTAATGCAAGACACAGCAGAACAGCAAAAGCTATAACCTACAAAAACGGGGGAAATATGGAGCTCGTCTAAAAATAAATTTTAATTAAAAATAATTAAAATGTAAGGGGGTGTAAACACAACTCCATAAGAGTGATAAAATGGAAAAATGTAACACTCACAAACCCTCCAGTAATCTTATGGAGTTGTGTTTACACCACCCTCACATTTTAATTATTTTGAATTAAAATTTATTTTTAGACGAGCTCCATCTTTTCCACCGTTTTTGTAGGTTGAGTTTTTGCTGTTCTCCTGTGTCTTGAATTAACATTTGTTAATAAAGCCAACGATTACCTTTGAAAAAGTGTTGGCCAAAAGGTTCCTCAGGTTAAGGTAGTATAATGACGTTCATTTTGTTCAGAACATTTTGT
Organism: Ascarosepion bandense; assembly: GCA_037127315.1. Taxonomy (NCBI): domain Eukaryota; kingdom Metazoa; phylum Mollusca; class Cephalopoda; order Sepiida; family Sepiidae; genus Ascarosepion; species Ascarosepion bandense. The sequence goes on from JBBBDQ010001484.1 coordinate 2,206,469, forward strand.
TTGTATATATATATATATATATATATATATATATATATATATATATATATATATTCACTTCTCGTTAAATTCTCGAAGCTCCCTTTTCTCATTTTAAGTGAAAGTGTAAAAATACTCTTTTATAAAAATATGTTCATAAAATGCTTTTACAGAAAAATATACATTTTTGAGGAAAAATATGCATTTTTGAAGGAAAAAAATTACCAACAATACATATTTGAAGAAAAGATTAACATAACATATTTTTGAAAAAAGAATTATTGTCGGCAAAACATTTTTGAATACAAACTAGAAGACATTTTCATTTTTTTAAAATAAAAAATAATAAAAACAAAAAAATTTCACTAAAATCTGACTAAATCAACCCTTTCATTATTCCCGAACATTAAGAAAATACATTTTGCTATCATTTTGCTATTAAATAACCTACAGAGATATGATGTTAAACAAAACTCAAACTCATCCTCATCCTCATTCGATGTAGCTCTATATTTATCTGTTTTACTGTTTAAAAATAAATTTGGCGATGAAAATGCCAATATGGAGAGACTAATAAAAAATTCCAAATGCCATCGACTGAGTTTCTAATCTCTTTCTTATTTAAAACTTTTGACAATTATTTTTTTTTTCGAGTAAAACACCTCTAATTTGACTGTCAAATAACCCGGTTAAAAGATCTACGAAACGGAAGAAAGAATGAAATGCTTTCATTCTACAGTGTTAAATAACTGTTTCAAATCTGAATCATGCTTTACAAATAGCGTATTAAGTAGAGAAACCTTCTAACTTTTCAATGGTTTAATAGTTGTTCATGTTACTAGTTCAAGTCATTTTGATCTCTATCATCCCATACAAAACGTGTAATTTTATTACCATTCAAACCATATTCATTCTAAATAAATAACATTCGACAGACCAGGAGGAAAAAAATATAGTAATTAATTTATCTGTTTCGAAGACGGTGACAGTAGCCTAAGATTTGATCAAAACACATAAACACACACACACACACACAACTGTATGTGCGAAGAGGCTCATCCCTTGTTCCCTGTCTAGGATATGGCTTCCTGCTTTCTCTATTCCAATCTTTTCACTCTTCTATTTTTTATTTTTTTCCAATTGGAGTAGATAGACTAAAGTATCGCCTGGTTCATACTCCACCCACGTCTATTGAACAGGTGAAGAGGCTCATCCCTTGTTCCTTGTCTAGGATGTGGTTTCCGGCTTTCTCTTTTCCAATCTTTTCACTCTTACGTAGCCCCCTGCACATCAGTGGCGTTACCTCCTTGCTCGGGGTGATATGATTAAAAAAAAATTGTTAAGACCATTTCTATATGTTATCTCTCTTCTGGATTAGTGAATATGACACTCCCCGATTTCTTGGCGTTTGTAACTCTTAATATTTTTTTGTCTTTTTATTATCTTCCCTAAAACTTTCTTCGCCATCCCTTTACTTAAACCTTGTGTTTTTCCACTGTTCCTCTTGACTTCAGTCTCTTCTGTGAGTAACATCTTTTCCAAGCTCTCTTTCCTTATTATTTGCTCTAGAAATTTCAAGTGTCTGTTCTTGAAGTTATATATAACTTTCCATTTCGTTTCCTTACAAAATTAATTAATTAAATAAATGTATAAATGCGTTCAGCAGAAATACAAAGAATCTATTGTCAACAAAATATTATCAAAATCAAATTAATTTGAGGTAAAATATACAAAATAGATTTCAAAACTAAAATAAAACAACAACAAGAACTGACGCGTAAAATGTGATACTTTGAAAGAAACAAATTTGATGAGTGAAGACAGCATTTAAAAACCGCTTAAACTGACATAACAGAAAAATTAAAAACTTGTCGTAAATGGAGTATAAAATCAGACAGTACTCTGACATGGATGTGCGTTGTGGTGCAGTGGACATCGGCTCGGAACGCGAAATCGGGGAGCAGAGTTCAAATTCCAGTTTAATTCATTGCATTCACTTATGCGCAAATACCTTTGGGAAAGGTATTAATCCATCTCTTCCCTCCAGTTATGGGTTAAATAACAAGACAGATTGGGTTCTATAGCCTTGGCTGACAACCAGTCTACCGCAGAAAGCAATGGCCACCTACTGTGGGATAATTTTCTGCCCAGTCAGTCATGTCTCTTTCGAGACATGATCGCCCTAGCGTGTTTCACGTATGGTACTTAACTGACTGACTCTGATATTTGAATGATTTATACTGATATTTTTAACAGAAATCAAGAAAAATAAACAATCAACTTTAGTCATTTTCTTACCGACATGACGTGGCTTCCCTCTATTTTTCTAACAACTGCTTTCATAAGGTTTTTTCCTTGTACCCCGTCAATGTGAGCGTGCTACTAGATTGGCATCTCGGTCCCATCTATTTAGCGTTAATGTAGTTAATTTCTACCCTAACAGTTTTATTTCCTCTCACTTCTATCCTTTGGAATTCTCTTCTGTTTATTTCTTTTCCTGGTAGCTTTAATCTCCAAAGGTTAGAATGCAACGTCAGTTGCATTCTTCTTTCTTCTTGAATCCAATTATTCTTTTATCTGTTCTTCTGTAACACACTGTAGCCAGTTTCTGCTCCCTCTGTAACTCCCTGAGAACTTGTAGTAGTTCCGCCTTGCTTGGGGTAAAATACGGAAAAAATAAAAAATATAAAAGCAAAGAATACTTAAATTTTGTTCGTCTTTAATGCAACTCAAATGAATGATACAATAACACATCTATAAAGAAGTACTATAAATAAGGTCGGAATTCACTGTATATTATTTTGCCAGAGTGTAAACAACGTTGTTTTTCATAGTGTTAAACATATCAGATTTCCTGCCAAATAAAATGTATTTGCGAGGAATTTTAGTGCACTAATTTATTCAAATGAAAGATGCGGTTGAAGCACTCGAAGTTCAAGTTGAAAATTACTGTGAACATGCTCTGTCGGCAACAACATGCAGAGATTAGTTTAGACACTTAAAAAAATAATAAAATAATGACTTTTAATGTTGAAGATAAAGAAAGCTCTGGTGCAACGAAAAAGTTTGAGAACAAAGAATTGGAAGCATAACTCGATAAAGACTCATATCTGGCGTAAGCTGATTGCAGAATCATTAGGATTTGCTCACACAACCGTTTCAAAACATTTGAAAACATCAGGAATGACTCAAGAGCAATAATACTGGGTGCCATACAAGTTAAAGCCGAGAGACCTGGAGCGGCACCTTGTTACGTGTGAACAGCTGCTTCAACGGTAGAAGAAGAATGTTTGTATTTTTATTTTTATTTTTTTTACATCGTATCGTGACCGGTGATGAAAGTAGATACACTACGATAACTCTAAAAGTACAAGATCGTTGGGTAAGTCCGGCCGTTCATCATCATCGGTGGTAAAGCAGAATATCAATGTTTTGGAGCTTCTGCTCTGCATGTAGGGTCAACTAGGTGCATTTTATTATGAACTTCTCAAACCCACCAAAACCATCACGGGACATCGCTATCGACTAAAATTGATGCCTTTGTACCGAGCATCAAAGAAAAACCGGCCGCTATACGTGCAGAGACGTGACAGTGATATGTTGCAAAAAGGGTGAAAACCTATTAGGAAACGCTTAAATTATCCCACCCGCTGTATGCACCAGACATTGCACCGTCCGATTATTACTTGTTCCGATCGATGACATATGATCTGGCTGTATAGCACATTTATTCTTATGAAGATTCCCTAACATGGGTCGACTGGTGGTTAGCCTCAAAAGAACTGTCGTTTTTCTGACGTGGAATTCAAATGGGCAATAATTTCAGTGCCATGTTTCTTACTGATTTTTGTAATTAAAACATTACTTTTTATTAAAAATCAGTGATAAGTTATTCAAAGTCTCTCTCTCTCATCTCTCTCTTTCTCTCTCTCTCTCTCTCTCTCTCTCTCTCTATATATATATATATATATATATATATAAATGAAAATTGTGTTCAATGACACAACTGACTTCTGTGTTTACCTCAATATTTAAATTGGCTTCTATATATATTTACATCGGGTGGATTTTTGAGGTGATGAATTAACCAAACGCAGTTTCATAAGTGCGTTTGGCTAATCCAAGCGTTCCATCGTTTGCATGTCACTAAAAGGTAACGTCATTTATATTAGGGAAACTGAATTTTTGCTTGATTTTCTTTAATACGCACTTCAATATACGATCTTGTATAGAAAAATATATCCTATTTTATGTTGGCAGCTTTCTTTTTATGACAGCGTCTTCAAGAATTTTAAATATTTCTTTGCATTTAGCCCAGAAAATATTTTAGTATCATCTGTTAAAATTTGTCTTATGTTAATAATATTGTCATGTTGATTTATATGTAAGCAACTTTTTTCTATAACTAAGCAAGGTAGGACCGTCACTGGTGTGCAGGGGTTATAGCGAGAGAAAAACAAGATATAGGGAATGACGAAGAGATGATTACACATAAATGGTGAACAGGTAGATAGAAGATGACATTGCATTTAAACTTTTTGAGGTTGTAGCAATCAAGGAAGCAAGCAAACGGAAGGGAGTTCCATAAACGGAAAGTGCAAGAAAAGAAACTGTTAAAGTAGAAAAGGCGATTACATTTAACTATTTAGAAGGTAATAGGTGGGACCTTGCTTTGCACTACATATTGACAAATGAGAAGTCAACTTACGAGAGATTGTGATGCTTCTATAGCCAATGTAAAAATTTAATGTTGTTTTTTCAATGTTAGTGTTAGAGCTACTATTTCCCTAATGGGAATTCACAAAAAAGACAAAAAAAAAAAAAAGAAAGAAAATTTTTGAGTTTGTATCTCCAATACTAACAATATAAAATCAACAGCCACTTGTGAGTAGAAGTTAGGATAATAAATTAGTCTGTACAATTGTTTCATCAAACCAGAAATTACTTACGAGTCATCCTTCTATTAAAATTATTCTGTTTTTCCGCATTTTCTAGCTGATGTTCAATATTTGCTGAACATTACAATAAAGGAAGATTATGCAAAGATATCAGAAGATACGCTACGTTGGCGTCATGATATCAATGAAAATAAATTTAATAAATGAATATAATTTTCAATGCATGCATATATTTTAATATCTGAAATATTTTTATTGGTAGGCTCAATTGCAATTTAAAAATTCTTTAACACATTTTTGCATAGACATATTATACAATAAAACACACGGTCAATATGTTCATATTTAAAATTTAAAATAAAAATAAAAAAGAACTAAGCCATTGGTGTCATAAATATTGTAGGAATTACTTATTTAAAAAGTTTAGAGCAACATGTACTTTTCTTTAACACAAACTGAATAGTCCACTACGTACCGAGGACCTGTCCGCATATCAACCTTTTGGCGCTTCCGCTTGGGTATAAAAGAGTTACACACACTAACTCAGTCTGTCTATCATATCTTATCTTCTTATCTTTTCTTCTTATCTTTTTCTTATCTTATCTTTTTCTTATCTTATCTTTTTTCTTATCTTTTTCTTATCTTATCTTCATTTCTCGTCTTCTTATCTTCTTATCTTTTCTTCTTATCTTTTTCTTATCTTACCTTTTTCTTATCTTTTTTCTTATCTTTTTCTTATCTTACGTTTTTCTTATCTTATCTTTTTTCTTATCTTTTTCTTATCTTATCTTCATTTCTTGTCTTCTTATCTTCTTATCTTTTCTTCTTATATTTTTCTTATCTTACCTTTTTTCTTATCTTTTTTCTTATCTTTTTCTTATCTTCATTTCTTGTCTTCTTATCTTTTCTTCTTATCTTTTTCTTATCTTACGTTTTTCTTATGTTATCTTTTTTCTTATCTTTTTCTTATCTTATCTTCATTTCTTGTCTTCTTATCTTCTTATCTTTTCTTCTTATATTTTTCTTATCTTACCTTTTTTCTTATCTTTTTTCTTATCTTTTTCTTATCTTCATTTCTTGTCTTCTTATCTTATCTTTTCTTCTTATCTTTTTCTTATCTTACGTTTTTCTTATCTTATCTTTTTTCTTATCTTTTTCTCATCTTATCTTCATTTCTTGTCTTCTTATCTTCTTATCTTTTCTTCTTATCTTTTTCTTATCTTACCTTTTTCTTATCTTTTCTTCTTATCTTTTTCTTATCTTACGTTTTTCTTATCTTATCTTTTTTCTTATCTTTTTCTTATCTTATCTTCATTTCTTGTCTTCTTATCTTCTTATCTTTTCTTCTTATCTTTTTCTTATCTTATCTTTTTCTTATCTTATCTTTTTTCTTATCTTTTTCTTATCTTTTCTTCATTTCTTGTCTTCTTATCTTATCTTTTCTTCTTATCTTTTTCTTATCTTTCGTTTTTCTTATCTTATCTTTTTTTTCTTATCTTTTTTTTATCTTATCTTCATTTCTTGTCTTCTTATCTTATCTTTTCTTGTTATCTTTTTCTTATCTTACGTTTTTCTTATCTTATCTTTTTTCTTATCTTTTTCTCATCTTATCTTCATTTCTTGTCTTCTTATCTTCTTATCTTTTCTTCTTATCTTTTTCTTATCTTACCTTTTTCTTATCTTTTCTTCTTATCTTTTTCTTATCTTACGTTTTTCTTATCTTATCTTTTTTCTTATCTTTTTCTTATCTTATCTTCATTTCTTGTCTTCTTATCTTCTTATCTTTTCTTCTTATCTTTTTCTTATCTTATCTTTTTCTTATCTTATCTTTTTTCGCATCTTTTTCTTATCTTATCTTCATTTCTTGTCTTCTTATCTTATCTTTTCTTCTAATCTTTTTCTTATCTTTCGTTTTTCTTATCTTATCTTTTTTCTTATCTTTTTTTTTTATCTTATCTTCATTTCTTGTCTTCTTATCTTATCTTTTCTTGTTATCTTTTTCTTATCTTACGTTTTTCTTATCTTATCTTTTTTCTTATCTTTTTCTTATCTTATCTTCATTTCTTGTCTTCTTATCTTTTCTTCTTATCTTTTTCTTATCTTTCGTTTTAATTATCTTATCTTTTTTCTTATCTTTTTCTTATCTTATCTTCATTTCTTGTCTTCTTATCTTCTTATCTTTTCTTCTTATCTTTTTCTTATCTTACCTTTTTCTTATCTTTTTTCTTATCTTTTTCTTATCTTATCTTCATTTCTTGTCTTCTTATCTTCTTATCTTTTCTTCTTATCTTTTTCTTATCTTATCTTTTTCTTATCTTATCTTTTTTCTTATCTTTTTCTTATCTTATCTTCATTTCTTGTCTTCTTATCTTATCTTTTCTTCTTATCTTTTTCTTATCTTTCGTTTTTCTTATCTTATCTTTTTTCTTATCTTTTTTTTATCTTATCTTCATTTCTTGTCTTCTTATCTTATCTTTTCTTGTTATCTTTTTCTTATCTTACGTTTTTCTTATCTTATCTTTTTCTTATCTTTTTCTTATCTTATCTTCATTTCTTGTCTTCTTATCTACTTATCTTTTCTTCTTATCTTTTTCTTATCTTATCATTTTCTTATCTTATCTTTTTTCTTATCTTTTTCTTATCTTATCTTCATTTCTTGTCTTCTTATCTTATCTTTTCTTCTTATCTTTTTCTTATCTTTCGTTTTTCTTATCTTATCTTTTTTCTTATCTTTTTCTCATCTTATCTTCATTTCTTGTCTTCTTATCTTCTTATCTTTTCTTCTTATCTTTTTCTTATCTTACCTTTTTCTTATCTTTTCTTCTTATCTTTTTCTTATCTTACGTTTTTCTTATCTTTTTTCTTATCTTTTTCTTATCTTATCTTCATTTCTTGTCTTCTTATCTTCTTATCTTTTCTTCTTATCTTTTTCTGATCTTATCTTTTTCTTATCTTATCTTTTTTCTTATCTTTTTCTTATCTTTTCTTCATTTCTTGTCTTCTTATCTTATCTTTTCTTCTTATCTTTTTCTTATCTTTCGTTTTTCTTATCTTATCTTTTTTCTTATCTTTTTTTTATCTTATCTTCATTTCTTGTCTTCTTATCTTATCTTTTCTTGTTATCTTTTTCTTATCTTACGTTTTTCTTATCTTATCTTTTTTCTTATCTTTTTCTCATCTTATCTTCATTTCTTGTCTTCTTATCTTCTTATCTTTTCTTCTTATCTTTTTCTTATCTTACCTTTTTCTTATCTTTTTTCTTATCTTTTTCTTATCTTATCTTCATTTCTTGTCTTCTTATCTTCTTATCTTTTCTTCTTATCTTTTTCTTATCTTATCTTTTTCTTATCTTATCTTTTTTCTTATCTTTTTCTTATCTTATCTTCATTTCTTGTCTTCTTATCTTATCTTTTCTTCTTATCTTTTTCTTATCTTTCGTTTTTCTTATCTTATCTTTTTTCTTATCTTTTTTTTATCTTATCTTCATTTCTTGTCTTCTTATCTTATCTTTTCTTGTTATCTTTTTCTTATCTTACGTTTTTCTTATCTTATCTTTTTCTTATCTTTTTCTTATCTTATCTTCATTTCTTGTCTTCTTATCTTCTTATCTTTTCTTCTTATCTTTTTCTTATCTTATCTTTTTCTTATCTTATCTTTTTTCTTATCTTTTTCTTATCTTATCTTCATTTCTTGTCTTCTTATCTTATCTTTTCTTCTTATCTTTTTCTTATCTTACCTTTTTCTTATCTTTTCTTCTTATCTTTTTCTTATCTTACGTTTTTCTTATCTTATCTTTTTTCTTATCTTTTTCTTATCTTATCTTCATTTCTTGTCTTCTTATCTTCTTATCTTTTCTTCTTATCTTTTTCTTATCTTATCTTTTTCTTATCTTATCTTTTTTCGCATCTTTTTCTTATCTTATCTTCATTTCTTGTCTTCTTATCTTATCTTTTCTTCTTATTTTTTTCTTATCTTTCGTTTTTCTTATCTTATCTTTTTTCTTATCTTTTTTTTATCTTATCTTCATTTCTTGTCTTCTTATCTTATCTTTTCTTGTTATCTTTTTCTTATCTTACGTTTTTCTTATCTTATCTTTTTTCTTATCTTTTTCTTATGTTATCTTCATTTCTTGTCTTCTTATCTTATCTTTTCTTCTTATCTTTTTCTTATCTTTCGTTTTTCTTATCTTATCTTCATTTCTTGTCTTCTTATCATCTTATCTTTTCTTCTTATCTTTTTCTTATCTTATCTTTTACTTATCTTATCTTTTTTCTTATCTTTTTCTTATCTTTTCTTCATTTCTTGTCTTCTTATCTTATCTTTTCTTCTTATCTTTTTCTTATCTTTCGTTTTTCTTATCTTATCTTTTTTCTTATCTTTTTTTTATCTTATCTTCATTTCTTGTCTTCTTATCTTATCTTTTCTTGTTATCTTTTTCTTATCTTACGTTTTTCTTATCTTATCTTTTTTCTTATCTTTTTCTCATCTTATTTTCATTTCTTGTCTTCTTATCTTCTTATCTTTTCTTCTTATCTTTTTCTTATCTTACCTTTTTCTTATCTTTTCTTCTTATCTTTTTCTTATCTTACGTTTTTCTTATCTTATCTTTTTTCTTATCTTTTTCTTATCTTATCTTCATTTCTTGTCTTCTTATCTTCTTATCTTTTCTTCTTATCTTTTTCTTATCTTATCTTTTTCTTATCTTATCTTTTTTCGCATCTTTTTCTTATCTTATCTTCATTTCTTGTCTTCTTATCTTATCTTTTCTTCTTATTTTTTTCTTATCTTTCGTTTTTCTTATCTTATCTTTTTTCTTATCTTTTTTTTATCTTATCTTCATTTCTTGTCTTCTTATCTTATCTTTTCTTGTTATCTTTTTCTTATCTTACGTTTTTCTTATCTTATCTTTTTTCTTATCTTTTTCTTATGTTATCTTCATTTCTTGTCTTCTTATCTTATCTTTTCTTCTTATCTTTTTCTTATCTTTCGTTTTTCTTATCTTATCTTCATTTCTTGTCTTCTTATCTTCTTATCTTTTCTTCTTATCTTTTTCTTATCTTATCTTTTTCTTATCTTATCTTTTTTCGCATCTTTTTCTTATCTTTTCTTCATTTCTTGTCTTCTTATCTTATCTTTTCTTCTTATCTTTTTCTTATCTTTCGTTTTTCTTATCTTATCTTTTTTCTTATCTTTTTTTTATCTTATCTTCATTTCTTGTCTTCTTATCTTATCTTTTCTTGTTATCTTTTTCTTATCTTACGTTTTTCTTATCTTATCTTTTTTTCTTATCTTTTTCTTATCTTATCTTCATTTCTTGTCTTCTTATCTTCTTATCTTTTCTTCTTATCTTTTTCTTATCTTATCTTTTTCTTATCTTATCTTTTTTCGCATCTTTTTCTTATCTTATCTTCATTTCTTGTCTTCTTATCTCATCTTTTCTTCTTATCTTTTTCTTATCTTTCGTTTTTCTTATCTTATCTTTTTTCTTATCTTTTTTTATCTTATCTTCATTTCTTGTCTTCTTATCTTATCTTTTCTTGTTATCTTTTTCTTATCTTACGTTTTTCTTATCTTATCTTTTTTCTTATCTTTTTCTTATCTTATCTTCATTTCTTGTCTTCTTATCTTCTTATCTTTTCTTCTTATCTTTTTCTTATCTTACCTTTTTCTTATCTTTTTTCTTATCTTTTTCTTATCTTATCTTCATTTCTTGTCTTCTTATCTTCTTATCTTTTCTTCTTATCTTTTTCTTATCTTATCTTTTTCTTATCTTATCTTTTTTCTTATCTTTTTCTTATCTTATCTTCATTTCTTGTCTTCTTATCTTATCTTTTCTTCTTATCTTTTTCTTATCTTTCGTTTTTCTTATCTTATCTTTTTTCTTATCTTTTTTTTATCTGATCTTCATTTCTTGTCTTCTTATCTTATCTTTTCTTGTTATCTTTTTCTTATCTTACGTTTTTCTTATCTTATCTTTTTCTTATCTTTTTCTTATCTTATCTTCATTTCTTGTCTTCTTATCTTCTTATCTTTTCTTCTTATCTTTTTCTTATCTTATCTTTTTTCTTATCTTTTTCTTATCTTATCTTCATTTCTTGTCTTCTTATCTTATCTTTTCTTCTTATCTTTTTCTTATCTTTCGTTTTTCTTATCTTATCTTTTTTCTTATCTTTTTCTCATCTTATCTTCATTTCTTGTCTTCTTATCTTCTTATCTTTTCTTCTTATCTTTTTCTTATCTTACCTTTTTCTTATCTTTTCTTCTTATCTTTTTCTTATCTTACGTTTTTCTTATCTTATCTTTTTTCTTATCTTTTTCTTATCTTATCTTCATTTCTTGTCTTCTTATCTTCTTATCTTTTCTTCTTATCTTTTTCTTATCTTATCTTTTTCTTATCTTATCTTTTTTCGCATCTTTTTCTTATCTTATCTTCATTTCTTGTCTTCTTATCTTATCTTTTCTTCTTATCTTTTTCTTATCTTTCGTTTTTCTTATCTTATCTTTTTTCTTATCTTTTTTTTTATCTTATCTTCATTTCTTGTCTTCTTATCTTATCTTTTCTTGTTATCTTTTTCTTATCTTACGTTTTTCTTATCTTATCTTTTTTCTTATCTTTTTCTTATCTCATCTTCATTTCTTGTCTTCTTATCTTATCTTTTCTTCTTATCTTTTTCTTATTTTTCGTTTTTCTTATCTTATCTTTTTTCTTATCTTTTTCTCATCTTATCTTCATTTCTTGTCTTATTATTTTCTTATCTTTTCTTCTTATCTTTTTCTTATCTTACCTTTTTCTTATCTTTTCTTCTTATCTTTTTCTTATCTTACGTTTTTCTTATCTTATCTTTTTTCTTATCTTTTTCTTATCTTATCTTCATTTCTTGTCTTCTTATCTTCTTATCTTTTCTTCTTATCTTTTTCTTATCTTATCTTTTTCTTATCTTATCTTTTTTCGCATCTTTTTCTTATCTTATCTTCATTTCTTGTCTTCTTATCTTATCTTTTCTTCTTATCTTTTTCTTATCTTTCGTTTTTCTTATCTTATCTTTTTTCTTATCTTTTTTTTATCTCATCTTCATTTCTTGTCTTCTTATCTTATCTTTTCTTGTTATCTTTTTCTTATCTTACGTTTTTCTTATCTTATCTTTTTCTTATCTTTTTCTTATCTTATCTTCATTTCTTGTCTTCTGATCTTCTTATCTTTTCTTCTTATCTTTTTCTTATCTTACCTTTTTCTTATCTTTTTTCTTATCTTTTTCTTATCTTATCTTCATTTCTTGTCTTCTTATCTTCTTATCTTTTCTTCTTATCTTTTTCTTATCTTATCTTTTTTTCTTATCTTTTTCTTATCTTATCTTCATTTCTTGTCTTCTTATCTTCTTATCTTTTCTTCTTATCTTTTTCTTATCTTACCTTTTTCTTATCTTTTTTCTTATCTTTTTCTTATCTTATCTTCATTTCTTGTCTTCTTATCTTCTTATCTTTTCTTCTTATCTTTTTCTTATCTTATCTTTTTTCTTATCTTTTTCTTATCTTATCTTCATTTCTTGTCTTCTTATCTTCTTATCTTTTTCTTATCTTAACTTTTTTTCTTATCTTTTTCTTATCTTATCTTCATTTCCTGTCTTCTTATCTTATCTTTTCTTCTTATCTTTTTTCTTATCTTACGTTTTTCTTATCTTATCTTTTTTCTTATCTTTTTCTCATCTTTTCTTCATTTCTTGTCTTATCTTCTTATCTTTTCTTCTTATCTTTTTCTTATCTTACCTTTTTCTTATCTTATCTTTTTTCTTATCTTTTTCTTATCTTATCTTATCTTCATTTCTTGTCTTCTTATCTTAACTTTTCTTCTCATCTTTTTCTTATCTTACGTTTTTCTTATCTTATATTTTTTCTTATCTTTTTCTTATCTTATCTTCATTTCTCGACTTCTTATCTTCTTATCATTTCTTCTTATCTTTTTCTTATCTTACCTTTTTTTTATCTTATCTTTTTCTTATCTTTTTTTTTATCTTATCTTCATTTCTTGTCTTCTTATCTTTTTTCTTATCTTGTTCTTATCATATCTTTTTTCTTATCTGTTTCTTATGTTATCCTCTTATCTTGTCGTATCTTCTTCGTATCTTTCTCTTACCTTCTTCGTGTCTTGTCTTCTAGTCTTTTTCTTATCTCATTTTCTTCTTACCTTTTTCTTATCTTTTTCTTATATCATCTTCTTCGTATCTTCTTCTTAATGTCTTGTCTTTTTCTCATCTTATTTTCTTATCGTCTTCTTATCTTTTTCTTTTCTTATCTATTCTTATCTTCTTATCTTTTTCTTATTTTATCTTCTTCTTATATTCTTTTTATCTTCTTAGCTTTTTCTAATCTTTCTCTCTTCTTATCTTTTTATTTCATCTTCTTATCTCATGTTCTTATCTTCTTATCTCATGTTCTTATCATCTTCTTATCTTCTTATCTCGTTTTCTTCTTTTCTCATCTTTTTCTTATCATCATCTTATCTTCTTTTTATCTCATCTTCTTTTTATCACATCTTCTTCTTACTTCATCTTCTTCTTATCTCATATTCTTCTTATCTCATCATCTTCTTATCTCATATTCTTGTAATCTTTTTCTTATGTTTTCTTCCTTTTATCTCATCTTCTGATGTTATCTTCTTCTTATATCATCTTCTTATCATCTTCTTTTTATCATCTTCTCATCTTGTCTACAGAATAGAAGAATAATTATAATATTAGATAGCGATTGGCATTTCATCTACATTTGGTGAAGATCAAACTCGACGGAAAAGAGAGAAGTTGAAAAGCAGATGCGCGAATGGGAAGTGCGAGAAAAGAAATTGTGTTACGGTTACATCTCGCCAATTCAGCTACGAATTGTTGAGCCCTTCAAGAGTTCATCAGAGCCATTACCATGAAAGTAGTTAGAGAAAATGCACAGGGAAGCTACATTACGGCACTGGCAAATTGACTTCAATCGAGACACCAGATATTGGTGATTCTTCTTTAAATTTTATCAATAGTTTCTAAATATTCAGCAGAGGCACCGGATCAGATGCAGCAATTAATATTCAAAGCATGGACCAATGATAAACATTTTAAAAATTAAAATAGATTTTGGAGAGAAAAATTGTTTAGTACGACACAATGAGTAGGGTTTGCGGGAAACTTACGGATAAAAACATCAGCAGATATTAACTACTCACATTGAGTAAAGCGCGGAAGAATATAAAACTTATTCTTAATACGCTTATTAATCACTACAGCTAATGTTAGATGCAATGCGTTGCCTCATTCTATCAGCAAACAAACTGCTGCTTCGTGGACATGTTTAATTTTATTACGTGCAATCACGAATTGGCGTATGTTGTGATCAGACCTATAACGTTGGTATAGCCGGGGAAATCTTATTTCTGTAGGCTATGGCGGCTGAATAGCCCGCTGTAAACCATGGAGAGGATATAGAATTTTTCAAAGAATACAAAAGCATCGATGTCGGCTTTGATCCATGATGAAACATTTTGGCACATTTCTCAAAAGGAAGGTTGAATATTGATGTAATGAATAGGTAATGAATATGTATATCACTGGAATGTGTATTCTCACTGGAATGTTATTGGCTGGTGTCAGCCATAAATACAGACGAAGACAAAGATGTTCAGAGAACTAGGAGTCTATTGGTCTACCACTAAATTTCTTCCACTAGAAGTCTACGGCTATTGACTACGACTCAGGATACTGCATACAACGAGTACCGTCATTACATCTACATACTAGATTGTTCTACCCGGTTACATTTGCCTTAACCACTTAACTACCTCGAATGATATATGTATATATATATATATATCCCTTTCCGGGCCATATCAAAAATATTAATCCAATGAGCGTCATGAACAACGTCGGAAATGAATCTTAATCAGGTTTCTGGGGCCAGAATGAGAACTTGTTTATAAGAGGTTATAATTGTGAAGAGTACAGAGTTGCAAAGCTTCACAAGAATTAGGAGAGGAGCTAACAGACAAGTCAAGTAAGGAAGCATGTTGATCAGATTTATTAGGGAAACAAGTAGATAAATCCACAATTTGCATAAGAGACACCTTGCAGTAGAAAAATTGAAAGTTTGAATGCCTGCAATGTCAGTAACACTAGAATGGTTAAGCCACTTGCCATGATTAGCATTAAAATCACCAAACACGCAGATGAGAAAGAGAGAGAAAGAGAGAGAGAGAGAGAGGGGGGGAGGGAGAGAGAGTGAGACGAAAGGGGTAATATATTATTACCTTGACAGGTAAAAATATGATTGACAAAAATATATTTCGGCTGTGGATAGTGGTGATGCGGCGCAATATCAAAGAAAGAAACACCGGCAATAGACGACAAAGATATGATTGACATCAAAGGCAGAAAACACAGGTGACAACAAACGCTTGAAAAGCGATAGCCGATAAAGATATGATTAACATTAAAGACAGGAAACACAGGCGACAACAAAGGTTTGAATGAAAATAGCCTTCAATGATATGCTTAACATTAAAGGCAGAAAACACAGGAGACAACAAGGGCTTGAAGGGAAATATCCGACAAAGTTATGATTGACATTAAAGGTAAAAAGACAAGCGACAACACAGACCTGAAAGGTAAAAGTGGACAAAGTTATGATACGCCAATTAAACAACCCGAAAAAGCAAAAATGCGTATGAAATATTTGTTATATACGTCTGGGGGTTCCTGGCCGAACGCAGAAAAACACACACACACACACTGGTTGATGATTCCCCGACAACTCGTGCGTGATATCACGCAACCGTCACCGACGATAAATAAAATTAAAATTTATATTTTTTATTCGTGTTATTGTTTGTCGTAGTCTGTCAAGACGATCATCAGCGTTGTTTTCTAGATTATATAACTGAGAGAAGGAGATTTTATTTATACTAGTAGAAATTCCTTCCAAGAAAATCCAGTTTTGATAGAGTAGTCATACAGGGACCATTAAGTGTCTAGGCTATAGGGAGTTTAAAAACAAAAGTCAAATGCACATTAAAGAATATTCTAGGAATTCAAAAGACTTTTGTTTTTGTACTCCCTATAGCCTAGCCATTCAAGGATCGCACTACGTCAGAAAGCAAAAGAATAACATTGCGTGAGATATATACATATATATGTAAGTTTATTGTCAATGAATAAATAAATGACCGGTAAGTACGAAATAGTTTTGTTCTGGATATACATCGCTGAGAATTGACACTAGAATGGGAAAGTCATCGAACATTAATGATGACTCTCTGAAGCCATGAGTGGAAAGCAATTCACGTAAAACACTCAGAAATTAGGAAAGAGGTTATCACATCACAATGTACCATATATCGATGGAAAGATAGGGAAAATCAGAAAGCCGTGTCTTCGGCTTTCATACACTCTCAGCGAAAAGAACGAAGCGGATTGTTTATCCAAAGCGACAAGTCTCATTTGACGACAGAAAAATCGCTCGTTACTTAAATAAATAATGTAACGAAAAAAGCGTTGCGTATAACAATGTTCAACGCAAAAAGTAATAGAAAGAATAGATGCACATCTACACGGACATCACATCTAAAAATATTTTGTCCTTAAAGGACATAAATATGAGAAATGTTTCCCTAAATGACAAGGCTTGCCTCCATACAGCAAGATTAACACAGGAAAAATACTAACTCTGTTGATTGGCCCTACTCCACTCGATATATTCACCTGATCCTATAGCAATTAGTTATTACCTTTTTCTATTTCCGTAAAACCCTTCCTGAGTAAACCTTTCTGTCATTCAAACCAGATTCAAGAGTTTGCTGAAAGCATCCACTTATAAACACCTTCGGAATTTTTCTCAAAGGGTGTAGAAAATCTACCTAATAATGGTAACACATCATTATAAAAAATGATGCATATACGCAGAATTACCTCGCATATAAGGTGCTGTAAGCGTTTAGTGACGGATGTGCGCTGTGGTGCAGTGGATATCGGCTCGGAAAAAGAAATCGGTGAGCCGAGTTCGAATTCCAGTTGAATTCCTTGCATTCACTTAAGCACTGGTACCCTTGGGAAAGGTATTAGTCCGCCCCTTCCATCCAGTTATGGTTTAAATAACAGGGTAGGACTTGGGGACCCTGCGCATAAAAACAAAATCCAAATGAATCTTGATACTCGAAAAGAAAAATGTATTACTAGACACAAAAACTTATATAAAAACAACAATAAATCGTTGAAAGAAAAAAACGGTATTACCAGCAATAAAAAAAATTTAGTTGGAAACAAATGACCCATCGAGGTTGGTATGCCATAAAATAAAACATCCAACGAACTAACCTCGCATATAAAACCCCAAGAAATACATGAAACATGATATTAAGATTTCTGCCTAATAATGGTAACACATCATTACAAAAAATGATGCAAATACGCAGAATTACTTCGCATATAAACCCCCCAGAAAAACATGTCACCTAATTTTAAGAAATGTGGATTTAAGTCAACCCATTACAAAAAAAAAAGGGGTAATCTAAAAATGTATATTTTTATTTTCGTGTTTTTACAACTAAATTTTTTTTAGCGCGTATGAGTGTTAAGGTTCTTATGCACCTTGTTTGTAGGTGTTTAAGTTGTAAGGAAATGTGATTCTTTCTTTTGAGCTTGAGAAAGAAGAGACAAGGTAGAAAGTGAGGAGGAAAATGTAAGTCTCACATAGCTTGGTAAGATAGACAGGTGAAAGTTTAAGGGAATTTTTCTTTAAGCCGCGCCGTCGTGAACTTTTGTCGTAGATTCCGTCTGTCACTTTTTGCTATCTGTCTGGTCTAGAAAATTTGACACCCAAACACCCTGAAATGTTCGTGTCGGAGCTTTCATTGAGAGAGTATAGTATGCCATTTCCAAATGACTAGAGGAGGGAATTGCGTCATGATGCTCCTTTTCTCACAGATTTTGCCCATTCCTATTATGTTGTGCAGTTGACAGAATCAAACACAAGTGCATGTATAAAATTAATGTGCGTTATGGAGCAGTGGATATTGATTCGGAACGCGACATCGGGGTGCCGAGTTCGAATTTCAGTTGAATTCTTTGTATTCGGAAAGGAATTAATACGTCTTTTCCCTCCAGTTATTGGTTAAATATCAGAACAGATTGGGTTCTATAACCTTGGCTGTCAACCAGTCTACCGCAGAAAGAAATGGCAACCTACTGCGGGATAATCTTCTGCCCAGTCAGCCATGTCTCTTTTGAGACATGATCGCTAAAGTGTTTATCACGTATGACACTTAACTGACTGACCCTTCAAAGGGATCAAGAAACATGCTTTTTTATTGTTTGAGAAACGCGACCTATTGGTTAAAAATGTTCTATTTTCAAAGCATTAATTTATTAACCGGAAGTATGCACAAACCTCTGACTCAGAAACCATTTTTTAAAAATTTGGTTTTTGTCTTGGAGTTTATTTTTGTCGACGCTTTACAAAACACTGGCTAGAAGAAGACACGGTTGCCACTTAGATGTTAGTATTATATGGTTTGTATATCTCGGTTATATATGTTAGAGTTATTTTTGCTGCACTGTATTTTTGAAGTGATATTTGTTATGTTTGTCACTTGTTTTCTCTCATCTTAAATTTCTCGAGTTAACTTTCTCCGCTAAAATGAAGTAAAATTCATATAGTGAAACAGTTGCTATGTTCTCATTATCCTTTTAAATATCGTGCCCGTAATATTTCGTGGACTGTACAGGGAGCGGCAGAAATACCTCCGGCATATACCTACTTGAAATACATCCCACATGATGGTGAGACATTAGCTAGATAAAGAAGCCATTGCCTCCAACGTTTTACCATTACGTGGAAGGTATGTCTTTGAGTTATATGTGGAATGTATATGGTATCATATAATATATAGTATATATTGTATGAATGAAAAAATATTTTTTGAAGAAATAAACTCATAAAATAAAACTGTAATTATTTGTAACTCAATAAATAAGTTAACAGCGGCAGAAAGATAAACGAAACAATGATGTAGACAGGAAGAATATGTTGTACTAATCTACCACGTGATACACACCTGACTTGAAAACAGATATCCTGGTATTTGACGTCAGTTTGATAAAGACCACTCTCCCGAATGGAAAATATATAATTAACTTAACTTCAAAGCAGACACCCATATTTTATGCCATTTATATTCTATGAAGTTTTTACTCTAGTTGGTTACAATCTCTTTAGAGAAAAAACATGCTTGAAATGAATCGACTTGATATCTATCTATCTATCTATCTATCTATCTATCTATCTATCTATCTATCTATCTATCAAGCTAGCTAGTGATCTAGCTATCTCAGTCTGTTCGTATCTATCTCAGTCTGTTCGTATCTATCTCAGTCTGTTCGCATCTTTATATCTCAGTCTGTTCGCATCTTTATATCTCAGTCTGTCCGTATCTATCTATTTGTGACAGTCCGTATCCATCTATATATTACAGTCTGTTCATATCTATCTATCTATCTATCTATCTATCTATCTATCTATCTATCTATCTATCAAGCTAGCTAGTGATCGAGCTATCTCAGTCTGTCCGTATCTATCTCAGTCTGTCCGTATCTATCTCAGTCTGTTCGTATCTATCTCAGTCTGTTCGTATCTATCTCAGTCTGTTCGCATCTTTATATCCCAGTCTGTTCGTATCTATCTCAGTCTGTTCGCATCTTTATATCCCAGTCTGTTCGTATCTATCTATTTGTAACAGTCCGTATCCATCTATATATTACAGTCTGTTCATATCTATCTATCTATCTATCTATCTATCTATCTATCTATCTATCTATCTATCTATCTATCTATCTATCTATCTATCTATCAAGCTAGCTAGTGATCTAGCTATCTCAGTCTGTCCGTATCTATCTCAGTCTGTCCGTACCTATCTCAGTCTGTTCGTATCTATCTCAGTCTGTTCGCATCTTTATATCTCAGTCTGTTCGCATCTTTATATCTCAGTCTGTCCGTATCTATCTATTTGTGACAGTCCGTATCCATCTATATATTACAGTCTGTTCATATCTATCTATCTATCTATCTATCTATCTATCTATCTATCTATCTATCTATCTATCTATCTATCTATCTATCAAGCTAGCTAGTGATCGAGCTATCTCAGTCTGTCCGTATCTATCTCAGTCTGTCCGTACCTATCTCAGTCTGTTCGTATCTATCTCAGTCTGTTCGCATCTTTATATCCCAGTCTGTTCGTATCTATCTCAGTCTGTTCGCATCTTTATATCCCAGTCTGTTCGTATCTATCTATTTGTAACAGTCCGTATCCATCTATATATTACAGTCTGTTCATATCTATCTATCTATCTATCTATCTATCTATCTATCTATCTATCTATCTATCAAGCTAGCTAGTGATCTAGCAATCTCAGTCTGTTCGTATCTATCTCAGTCTGTTCGCATCTTTATATCTCAGTCTGTTCGCATCTTTATATCTCAGTCTGTCCGTATCTATCTATTTGTGACAGTCCGTATCCATCTATATATTACAGTCTGTTCATATCTATCTATCTATCTATCTATCTATCTATCTATCTATCTATCTATCTATCAAGCTAGCTAGTGATCTAGCTATCTCAGTCTGTACGTATCTATCTCAGTCTGTCCGTATCTATCTCAGTCTGTTCGTATCTATCTCAGTCTGTTCGCATCTTTATATCCCAGTCTGTTCGTATCTATCTATTTGTAACAGTCCGTATCCATCTATATATTACAGTCTGTTCATGTCTATCTATCTATCTATCTATCTATCTATCTATCTATCTATCTATCTATCTATCTATCTATCAAGCTAGCTAGTGATCTAGCTATCTCAGTCTGTCCGTATCTATCTCAGTCTGTCCGTATCTATCTCAGTCTGTTCGCATCTTTATATCTCAGTCTTTTCGCATCTTTATATCTCAGTCTGTCCGTATCTATCTATTTGTGACAGTCCGTATCCATCTATATATTACAGTCTGTTCATATCTATCTATCTATCTATCTATCTATCTATCTATCTATCTATCTATCTATCTATCTATCTATCAAGCTAGCTAGTGATATAGGTATCTCAGTCTGACCGTATCTATCTCAGTCTGTTCGCATCTTTATATCTCAGTCTGTTCGCATCTTTATATCTCAGTCTCTCCGTATCTATCTATTTGTGACAGTCCGTATCCATCTATATATTACAGTCTGTTCATATCTATCTATCTATCTATCTATCTATCTATCTATCTATCTATCTATCTATCTATGTCAGTCTGTTCGTTCCTTCCTATCTATCTATTTATCTATCTATCTATCTATCTATCTATCTATCTATCTATCTATCTATCTATCTATCTATCTATCTATCAAGCTAGCTAGTGATCTAGCAATCTCAGTCTGTCCGTATCTATCTCAGTCTGTTCGTATCTATCTCAGTCTGTTCGCATCTTTATATCTCAGTCTTTTCGCATCTTTATATCTCAGTCTGTCCGTATCTATCTATTTGTGACAGTCCGTATCCATCTATATATTACAGTTTGTTCATATCTATCTATCTATCTATCTATCTATCTATCTATCTATCTATCTATCTATCTATCTATCAAGCTAGCTAGTGATCTAGCAATCTCAGTCTGTTCGTATCTATCTCAGTCTGTTCGCATCTTTATATCTCAGTCTTTTCGCATCTTTATATCTCAGTCTGTCCGTATCTATCTATTTGTGACAGTCCGTATCCATCTATATATTACAGTCTGTTCATATCTATCTATCTATCTATCTATCTATCTACCTATCTATCTATCTATCTATCTATCTATCTATCTATCTATCTATCTATCTATCAAGCTAGCTAGTGATCTAGCTATCTCAGCCTGTCCGTATCTATCTCAGTCTGTCCGTATCTATCTCAGTCTGTTCGCATCTTTATATCTCAGTCTTTTCGCATCTTTATATCTCAGTCTGTCCGTATCTATCTATTTGTGACAGTCCGTATCCATCTATATATTACAGTCTGTTCATATCTATCTATCTATCTATCTATCTATCTATCTATCTATCTATCTATCTATCTATCAAGCTAGCTAGTGATATAGGTATCTCAGTCTGACCGTATCTATCTCAGTCTGTTCGCATCTTTATATCTCAGTCTCTCCGTATCTATCTATTTGTGACAGTCCGTATCCATCTATATATTACAGTCTGTTCATATCTATCTATCTATCTATCTATCTATCTATCTATCTATCTATCTATGTCAGTCTGTTCGTTCCTTCCTATCTATCTATCTATCTATCTATCTATCTATCTATCTATCAAGCTAGCTAGTGATCTAGCAATCTCAGTCTGTCCGTATCTATCTCAGTCTGTTCGTATCTTTATATCTCAGTCTTTTCGCATCTTTATATCTCAGTCTGTCCGTATCTATCTATTTGTGACAGTCCGTATCCATCTATATATTACAGTCTGTTCATATCTATCTATCTATCTATCTATCTATCTATCTATCTATCTATCTATCTATCTATCTATCAAGCTAGCTAATGATCTAGCTATCTCAGTCTGTCCCTATCTATCTCAGTCTGTTCGCATCTTTATATCTCAGTCTGTTCGCATCTTTATATCTCAGTCTGTCCGTATCTATCTATTTGTGACAGTCCGTATCCATCTATATATTACAGTCTGTTCATATCTATCTATCTATCTATCTATCTATCTATCTATCTATCTATCTATCTATCTATCTATCTATCTATCGAGCAAGCTAGCTAGTGATCTAGCTATCTCAGTCTGTTCGTATCTATCTTAGTCTGTTCGTATCTATCTCAGTCTTTTCGCATCTTTATAGCTCAGTCTGTTCGTATCTATTTGTAATACTCCGTATCCATCTACATATTACAGTATGTTCATATCTATCTATCTATCTATCTATCTATCTATCTATCTATCTATCTATCTATCTATCTATCTATCTATCTCAGTCTGTTCGTTCCTTCCTATCTATCTATCTATCTATCTATCTATCTATCTATCTATCTATCTATCTATCAAGCTAGCTAGTGATCTAGCTATCTCAGTCTGTTCGTATCTATCTCAGTCTGTTCGTATCTATCTCAGTCTGTTCGCATCTTTATATCTCAGTCTGTTCGCATCTTTATATCTCAGTCTGTCCGTATCTATCTATTTGTGACAGTCCGTATCCATCTATATATTACAGTCTGTTCATATCTATCTATCTATCTATCTATCTATCTATCTATCAAGCTAGCTAGTGATCGAGCTATCTCAGTCTGTCCGTATCTATCTCAGTCTGTTCGTATCTATCTCAGTCTGTTCGCATCTTTATATCCCAGTCTGTTCGTATCTATCTATTTGTAACAGTCCGTATCCATCTATATATTACAGTCTGTTCATATCTATCTATCTATCTATCTATCTATCTATCTATCTATCTATCTATCTATCTATCAAGCTAGCTAGTGATCTAGCAATCTCAGTCTGTCCGTATCTATCTCAGTCTGTTCGCATCTTTATATCTCAGTCTTTTCGCATCTTTATATCTCAGTCTGTCCGTATCTATCTATTTGTGACAGTCCGTATCCATCTATATATTACAGTCTGTTCATATCTATCTATCTATCTATCTATCTATCTATCTATCTATCTATCTATCTATCTATCTATCTATCAAGCTAGCTAGTGATCTAGCTATCTCAGTCTGTCCGTATCTATCTCAGTCTGTCCGTATCTATCTCAGTCTGTTCGTATCTATCTCAGTCTGTTCGCATCTTTATATCCCAGTCTGTTCGTATCTATCTATTTGTAACAGTCCGTATCCATCTATATATTACAGTCTGTTCATATCTATCTATCTATCTATCTATCTATCTATCTATCTATCTATCTATCTATCTATCTATCTATCTATCAAGCTAGCTAGTGATCTAGCAATCTCAGTCTGTTCGTATCTATCTCAGTCTGTTCGCATCTTTATATCTCAGTCTTTTCGCATCTTTATATCTCAGTCTGTCCGTATCTATCTATTTGTGACAGTCTGTATCCATCTATATATTACAGTCTGTTCATATCTATCTATCTATCTATCTATCTATCTATCTATCTATCTATCTATCTATCTATCTATCTATCTATCAAGCTAGCTAGTGATCTAGCTATCTCAGTCTGTCCGTATCTATCTCAGTCTGTTCGCATCTTTATATCTCAGTCTGTTCGCATCTTTATATCTCAGTCTGTCCGTATCTATCTATTTGTGACAGTCCGTATCCATCTATATATTACAGTCTGTTCATATCTATCTATCTATCTATCTATCTATCTATCTATCTATCTATGT
This sequence comes from Ascarosepion bandense, assembly GCA_037127315.1. Lineage (NCBI taxonomy): Eukaryota > Metazoa > Mollusca > Cephalopoda > Sepiida > Sepiidae > Ascarosepion > Ascarosepion bandense. The sequence continues at coordinate 2,230,736 of JBBBDQ010001484.1, forward strand.
CAGTCTGTTCGTTCCTTCCTATCTATCTATCTATCTATCTATCTATCTATCTATCTATCTATCTATCTATCAAGCTAGCTAGTGATCTAGCAATCTCAGTCTGTCCGTATCTATCTCAGTCTGTTCGTATCTATCTCAGTCTGTTCGCATCTTTATATCTCAGTCTTTTCGCATCTTTATATCTCAGTCTGTCCGTATCTATCTATTTGTGACAGTCCGTATCCATCTATATATTACAGTCTGTTCATATCTATCTATCTATCTATCTATCTATCTATCTATCTATCTATCTATCTATCTATCTATCTATCTATCGAGCAAGCTAGCTAGTGATCTAGCTATCTCAGTCTGTTCGTATCTATCTCAGTCTGTTCGTATCTATCTCAGTCTTTTCGCATCTTTATAGCTCAGTCTGTTCGTATCTATCTATTTGTAATACTCCGTATCCATCTACATATTACAGTATGTTCATATCTATCTATCTATCTATCTATCTATCTATCTATCTATCTATCTATCTATCTATCTATCTCAGTCTGTTCGTTCCTTCCTATCTATCTATCTATCTATCTATCTATCTATCTATCTATCTATCTATCAAGCTAGCTAGTGATCTAGCTATCTCAGTCTGTTCGTATCTATCTCAGTCTGTTCGTATCTATCTCAGTCTGTTCGCATCTTTATATCTCAGTCTGTTCGCATCTTTATATCTCAGTCTGTCCGTATCTATCTATTTGTGACAGTCCGTATCCATCTATATATTACAGTCTGTTCATATCTATCTATCTATCTATCTATCTATCTATCTATCTATCTATCTATCAAGCTAGCTAGTGATCGAGCTATCTCAGTCTGTCCGTATCTATCTCAGTCTGTCCGTATCTATCTCAGTCTGTTCGTATCTATCTCAGTCTGTTCGCATCTTTATATCCCAGTCTGTTCGTATCTATCTATTTGTAACAGTCCGTATCCATCTATATATTACAGTCTGTTCATATCTATCTATCTATCTATCTATCTATCTATCTATCTATCTATCTATCAAGCTAGCTAGTGATCTAGCTATCTCAGTCTGTCCGTATCTATCTCCGTCTGTCTGTATCTATCTCAGTCTGTTCGCATCTTTATATCCCAGTCTGTTCGTATCTATCTATTTGTAACAGTCCGTATCCATCTATATATTACAGTATGTTCATATCTATCTATCTATCTATCTATCTATCTATCTATCTATCTATCTATCTATCTATCTATCTATCTACCTCAGTCTGTTCGTTCCTTCCTATCTATCTATCTATCTATCTATCTATCTATCTATCTATCTATCTATCAAGCTAGCTAGTGATCTAGCAATCTCAGTCTGTTCGTATCTATCTCAGTCTGTTCGCATCTTTATATCTCAGTCTTTTCGCATCTTTATATCTCAGTCTGTCCGTATCTATCTATTTGTGACAGTCCGTATCCATCTATATATTACAGTCTGTTCATATCTATCTATCTATCTATCTATCTATCTATCTATCTATCTATCTATCTATCTATCTATCTTGGGGACACAAGGATCATCCCTACATGATGTCTGTAAATTTCATGCTTCATTGCGATTTTCAGAATATATGATATGAAACATGGGGTCCAAAGAAACGCGCTGAAGCGAGTAATTGCATTTTTGATCCTCTATCTGTACACTGTCTATATCCAGATACTAATACAAAGCTATCTTCCCTCATAATTATCACAAATGTTCAAAATGCTTTTATATATATATATATATATATATATATATATATATATAGTTATGTGAATTAATAAATATACATGAGGGTACATACATGAAAATAATATTATTCATGTATTAATAAAATTATACTATATATGTATACTCATTATATATATATATATATATATATATATATACATATGTGTGTGTGTGTGTGTGTGTGTGTGTACATTAGTAGAAATATATTAATATAACAATGGAGTAGTTAAGAGCTGTTATCTACTCGTATGTCAATATATATATATATATATATGTGTGTGTGTGTGTGTGTGTGTGTGTGTTGTTAAATATAACAAACAATAAATGTTTATTAATATTTAATCACGACCCGTTGTAAATATCGTATTTTGGCTTTAATTTCTGATGCGAATAAAAACAAAAATTGTCAAACATTTGGATATTTTTTATTACGCTGGTTCTAAGTTTTCGACTCACATGAGCCATCTTCAGTGTGGTTGTAGGGACGTTAACACAAAGATATCCACTATTAAAGATTATATTTCCTTGTGTTAGCATAAAACATTGCTATGCGACGATACACAAATAGCAGACGCAGGTCATAGTCATATTGCTGTTCTACAACGTCGCACCATGTGAGAGATCGAAATGTTAACAACAGATCCATATGTATAAATTCAACGTAATGTGTTGTGACTCGATTGAAATGTAATTTTATTGAGTGTTGATTGCTTCAGTTTAATGTAGCTGGCCTCTAATATCTGAAAGTTCTTTTTACTGTGTGTATGTGTGAGTATTACTGTGTTATTGACTAAAATCTGTCTAATATTATGTACATGGCTATGTTTTTCTAAGAAATGTTGTTTAATAGAACTATGATCAGAAATGTGACAGATAAGTCTACGGGAGAGCGTGGTTGTAGTAAAACCAATATATGTAATGGGTTTATTATTAGTATCAAAGATAAATCTCTGAACGGTCATGTAAAATAATGCACTACATCGGTTTTCTGTAGAGGATTTAGTTACATGGTTGTAGAGATATTAGAGATTATGAGGTCAATCGTTTTAAATTCTTTATAATATATGATGAGTTTAATTTGTTTATTGTTATTAATTGGTTTAACATTTTCTGTTTTTCAGTGTTGTTTCATCATGTTTGTAATAATTATGCATTTAGTTGCAATAATATAGCTTAATAAGCTATGTTTATTTGGACGTACACTATTACTATTAATATTATCAATATAGTTAGAGGTATGATTAAGTTTATTGAGATTCATTGTAATTTGTTGATCAATGACGAAGATAGGAAATCTATTGTTTACAAATGTTTGTTTAATGTCATGTAATTATTTATAGAATATGGCTTTGGAATAAGATATCATTTGGGAGCAATGAATTAAGTTTTTATAACAATTACATGAATTTAAGATAGTTGATTTCCTATATAAAGAAGTAGTAGTTGTATGTGTAAATAAATACATCAAGGAATGGGATTTTATTATTAATATTAAATTCTAATGTAAATTCGAGTACGAAGTGAATTGAAATTTTTTATGTTGTGTAATTTGATCAATATTTTTAGCTAAAATGAAAATGTCATCTACGTATCTTACATATTTAGGGGTTTATTTGTGTCAGTAATTATTTTATTTTCTAAATGTGCAATATAATAATTAGAAGAAAGGCGACTTAAAATAGATCTCATCGCAATACCATCTTTTTGAGTATAAATATTAGCTTGGGGAACAGGAAATGGTACTTGAATAAAATATTTTTTTAAATAGTGAGTTCAATATTGGTTGATGGGAGAAGTGGTTTGTTTGTATATATCACGGATAATATTATATTTAAAATATTTTTAGATAATTATCTGTTGCCTCAATACACTATATATATATATATATATATATATATATAAACAAATTGTGGAGTATTCACTAAGCTACACGGGTTTCAACCGTTAGGTATCGTCAGTCACCGGTGCTGAATTTCCAGTAGAAGATTCTTCAAAAATACACAAACACCGAAGAAAGAGAAGAGGAGGAGAAAAGAAGAAGGAGTAGACAGAGAAAGAGAAAAGAAAAACAACACCACATTAGAGATGTTACACTGAATTCGTCTACTAAATACAGAGAGGAGATTGATGAAATAAAGTAACTTATACGGATTCGTATGTACACAGGATTTCGTTTTTAAGATGCCTACATCTTGACAGATTGGGTTCTATAGCCTTGGCTGACAACCAGTCTACCGCAGAAAGCAATGGCAACCTACCGCGGGATAATCTTCTGCCCAGTCAGTCATGTCTCGAGACATGATCGCCCAAAGCGTGTATCGCGCATGGCACTTAACTAATTGACTGACATCTTGACATTATTTCACTTTGCCTATTCAACAATTTGCCTTTGTTTTTAAATGTTATAATGTCCAATGTTTTCTCCAAGTACAATCTACAGAAATTATTTGCACGATTATTTCCTGCTTTTACCTTCCTTCATATGCTCCACTTCACGCACGGGTTTCTTCCATAAAATTCTTTAAACTTCCATACACAGTCCGCCAGCGCTGTATCACTTATGTGGCTTTCTAGCCTGAACGAAGAGGTATGGTTCTAAAAGCGTTTTTTGAATGGTCCATTGGTACTGCCGATGTACATCTTGAAATTGCGACTTTCGTCGCTGACCTCAGCCGTGTATACAATGCTTTCAATACAACACTTACCATTCAATGGACGATCGTTTATATTTCTACAATACATGTTCTATTTTTTCCTCATTCCATATCCAGTATTCTGGTATTATTGGATTTTATAATTTTTCTAAATTTCTAGAAAAGCTGTAATTTAGTCTGATATCATTCTTATTGATTATTTTAGCTTACTTTGTATTAGCTAGAAAATGCTTGTCCAGTTTTCCGAAGAACATTTTACTATTTTTCGTTTGTAATTGTTGGATAAATGGTGGATTACCTTCCTACTCCGGAGTCCACTTCTGGTATGTTTCCGATGAGTGAACACCAAACTTATCCCCTGTATCCCCCACCTTCTTTAGCTATTTTCTTGTTATTAAACATTCAATTCGTGGATGAATTATTTCACATTTTGCACTGTACTCCTTTCGGAATTTTCTTGATTATTGATTTAGGGTGGTTCGGCCTGGTGTTAATGTATCTATTAAATGTATTTGGCTTTCTATAAGACAAAACCATACCGTCGTTGTGGTTGGATTCTAGGTACTGGATGGTTTTTGCGCCCATCTCAACTGTGATACTCAATCCTAGTTCTTTTTTACGGATAGTATAATTAGCCCATTTTATATCTGGAACCACCATGACGCCATCATCCCTGAATAATGATTAGCTATGTTTACCACTTTATTCAACTTGCTTAATATACAAATATGTACGAGTTTTGCAAACTCAGCTCCATCAAGAGGTCCATGGGGCACGTCAAAACTACCACTTGATTTAATCCATGAATCGCCCTCATATATTAACCCTGATCTTCTGCAGTGAAATATTACCTCAATCCAATCAGCTCTGATTTTTATGAACTGTTTTTCGAAATCAAGCGCTTCATTAACATTCTTCTCAGCAATAGATGTGTTGAACTGAAAAATATCGTATTTTATAAATAGTGAAACGTTTTTTCTCGATATTTTATACCAAGATACGCACTCATTAGTACATTGCCACTGATTCACCTGAGTAGCCTCACTCAGTAAATCACTAACACTTTGGAAAAATACTGCGGCTGATGTTACCGAGTTAAGTTTTAGAAGGATCGATAATTCAGAAAGAAGGACAACGTAAGAAATTTTGTTTATGGTCATTAATATTTATGAATGCCTTTTTTGCGACGAGAAGCATTAACTTGTCGCCGACGCCCATCTTTACGGTTGGTGTCGTTAACATATGAGTTGAGGGGTGCCTTTTTTTATAAAATTCCGTGACTACATATGCTCTGGGTCCACTAGGTAGATTTTCTTTGTTATATCATCTATCACCAATAATTCTTGTTTTATCTTCCATCACCAATATGGGTTTTTTCTCTCCGCCGCCTTAGTTTCTTCTCCTTTTCCCTTTCTTCCCACTCTTCCGGTGTCGATATATTTTGGGAGTGGCTTCTATTGGAATCTCAACATTGGTGTCTGACGATATCTAACGGTTGAAACCCGGGTAGCTTAGTGCGTATTCCACAATTCGTAAGTTTATTTTCGCTCTACATTCTCCTGAACGTAAGGAAAACTTTTTTGTTGTTTCATAAGTTCGAAGGCGGTAATTTACTGCCTTCCAGTGTTTTTATATATATATATATATATATATATATATATATAGGTATATATTAGAACCAAAAACACTAGCGTAACAAACAGATATTAAAGATTTAATATTAAAGCGCGCGCACCTCCCATATATATATATATATATATATATATATATATTATATATCATATATATATAATGATTTATACCCACAGAAACCACAGATAACTTTAAAAATAATGGACGTCATAATTATCCCACAAACCCGAGGAAACTTTCGGCCAACACTTATCAAGGGCTTCGTTGGCTTAAATTATAAAGGGTCATAGACAAGGAGAAGACCAAAAGGGAATACTCACAAAACTGGAAGAAGATGGAACTCGTTTAAAAGTAAAGTTTAATGAAAAAAAAACATTAAAATGTAACTGATCGTGTATACAAATAATTCCACAAGAGTGAAATAAAAGAGAAAAATGTTACACTCACAAACTCGCCAGTAAATGCAAGGAGCGAAGGAATAATTGGAAAAACGTGGGATAATTATGACGTCCATTCTTTATATATATATATATATATATATATATATATATATATATATCCGAGTGAATACAGAACGAAGAATTATTTCCACGTCCAAAACCTTAATTTAAAACAGTGCTCGATATATAATTTTCTATATAGAGCTGTGAATATTTATTATAAATTATATTTTAGAACATGTACATAACTTCTCTGTATATAATCGCTACGAAGGCGCGTCCGTTTCTGCATCGGAGTACCGATGCTTCGTCAGGCGATGTGGTACTGGGAATCCTTTTCATTTTTATTTATTTAGTTTTGTTAGGGGTATTGGCTGGCGGGGTTTGATATTGTGATATTTCGTTGACAGTTGGAATTTTTGTGGAGAGTGTTAGTGTGTTAGGGTGTTAGCAAGATAATGTAGTCAGTCTGTGACCGTTGGAATTTATTAGTTGGTGCGGATAATTTTTTTGTTTATTTTTATTTTTGCAGAGTCTTTACAATCGGTGTAAGTTTGCATATTTAATCTTAATAATAGGTTTAGGGAATGTGTTTTTTGTCTTACATTTATAATTTTTGATTTTTTATATCATTGTTTGGGAATCGTTTTCTCTCTTCAATTATTTAATTTTAAATCTTTGATTTTTAATTAGATAATTTTTTGGAAATCATTTTCACTATTAAATTTGTAAGTCTTAATTTTCTATTCTCATAAAAATTTCTATTCTCATATCTAGTCTATATATGATTCGATTTATTATGGTTATGGTTATGGTTATTCACCTTACTGTAATTTTATTTATGATTATAAATCTTACTCTAATTATGGTTATGGCTATTAACCTCGCTCTAATTATGGTTATGGTTATTGGCCTTATTCCTAATTCTGGTCTTTAAACTTACTTTATAATTAATATTGATCAACATCAATTGTGGTTATTAACCTTATTTTATTAGTTTAAACTAATAATGGTTCTACACCATATTTTAATTCTTAACTTCTATTTTCATATCTATTCCATATATAATTCATCTTATTTTGGTTATGGTTATGGTTATTAACCTTAACTGATCTTATTCTAAGATTGATTATTAACCTTACTCTAATTATGGTTATTAATTTTACTAATTTTAGCGATTAAACTTACTTTCTAATTAATCTTAATTAATACCGATTATGGTTACCAACCTTACTCTTTTAGTCAATGCTAATTATGGTTATACACGTTATTTGTAGTTAATATTAAACCTTGTAAAAATTTTTTTATATATACACATATGTATATATACACCTATATCTCTATCTTTACACACACACACACACACACACACACACACACACACACACACATATATATATATATATATATATATATATATGGGTCCTATACTTGGCTCTTGTAGTGTTTTAGCATGATTATAATGTTAGCTTTCTGATGTGCTTGCAGTTTACTGTGATTACTGTTCATATATTTAAGTTTTTTTTTTTAATCATTTCACCCCGAGCAAGGCGGAAGCGCCACTGATGTGCAGGGGGCTACATAAATGTAAAATGATTAATTAGAAAAGAGTGAGGAGTACAAACTAGTTAGAAAGGAACAATAGAAAGCTGAGAAAGCAGGTGCGATGACAGATACATAGGTGGAGAGAAAGGGAAGGTTATACGGGGGGTGGGGAGAGAGCTAGAGTCCAAAGGTTATTAGATCAGTATTGACTTTGCATTTAAATTTCTGGAGGTTGTAGCCGTCAGGAAAGCAAGAATACGGGAGCTAGTTCCACAGGCGGGAAGTGTGAGAGAAGAAGCTGCGTGAGTAGAATTGTCGTCTGCATTTGGCTAACCTGACTGTGAATGGGTGGGACCCAGTTGCCAATCTGGTTGCACGAGTAAGCACCTGTTGAGTAGGCATCAGTGACTTAAGTTCGTCTGAGCAGAAGCCATGAAAGTATTTATAGAACAGACAAAGGGAGGCCATATTTCGACGATGGGGAAGTGGCTGCAGTCGAGCCGCCAGATCAGTACCTATCACATTACAGACTCTCCTTTGGAGCCTGTCAAGAACACTGAGGAGAACGGCAGGGGCACCTGACCATAAATGGCAGCCGTACTCCAGCACGGACGGATGGTTGACTTGTATATATGCAGGATGGATTCAGGTGGAAAAAACATCCTGGATCGACATAGTGACCCAACCTTCTAAGCAGTAGATTTTGCTATGGATTCAATATAGTAGTTCCATTTGAGGTCTGAGGACAGAGTAAGTCCGAGGAGGCGTAGTGTATTGCTCTCCGGGAGAATCGCTTGGTCCATGCTTATGGGAGGCAGAAGAGGTTGCCTGTAATGGTTGACAGACAACAGCTTGGTCTTAGACGAATTGAAGTTGACAAGCCACTTCTTGCCCCAGTTCACCACAGGGTGTAGATCCCGTTCAAGGTCAGCAGTGAGATTATGTCTGTCCGCCACGACAGGTTGCTTACTGGTGCGGGAGTATATTGTAGTGTCATCTGCGTAGATGCCTACTTGGGAACTGATCTCATCTGGGAGGTCGTTGATAAAAATAAGGAAGAGCGTCGGGCCCAGGATAGAGTCCTGTGGGACACCAGCATTCGTGCTGGAGGACGAAGAGGCACGCCCATTCAGAACGACCTTCATTTTGCGGTTATTTAAGAAAGATTGGATTAGGTCAAGCAGGCGACCGGTAATACCACAACCGCGTAGTTTAATAGGAGACCAGAGTGCCACACCTTGTCGAAAGCCTTGGAGATGTCCAGAGCAACCGCGCGAGCCTCGTCAGACTCATCAAGGGCCTGTAGCATGTACTCCGTTACGGTTGTTAGCAGGTCGGCCGTGGACCTGGCAAAGCGGAATCCATATTGCCTGTCGGAGAACAGTTTGTGGGCGGTGAGATGATGAACTATTTCAGCATTGATTATAGCCTCAAATACTTTCCCGAATATCGGTAGAAGACTGATAGGGCGATAGTTGGATGGGTCGGTGGGTTCACCACAATTCTTAAATACAGGAACGACTGAAGAGAACTTCCAGCATGCAGGAAAGCAGGAAGCACAAATGCAGTAGTTAAATAGTTTAGAGAGGACAGGGGAAAGTTCAGGAGCACACCTCTTAAGGACTATCACCGGGATTCCATCGTCTCCACACGCCTTATGGGGGTCGAGTTTTGAAATTACTCTGAATACTACTGTCAGAGTAATATATACGTCGTGCAGTTTGGCCTCAGTTCTAATAGGGAAGTCGGGTGGGTGTACTCCGGACGAGTCGAATGTGGAGTTGGATGAGAATCTGTGGGCAAAGCACACAGCTTTGTCTGCAGATGACTTGAGAACCTCAAATCCATGGATTAAAGGAGGTACTGAGGATTTCCTATTGTTGAGCACTCGTTTACAAATCCTCCAATAGTCCTTGGAGCCGAAGACAGAGGAAACATGGTTCCTTTATAGATTTAGATGTTCTTGCTTGTTTAAGGATTTTCCATTTAACTTTAGCTGGTTTATTTTCGTTTTTTAACTTCCAAAAATATTTGGGAAAATATTTTTCTTCTTTGTTATTGAAGGATGACAGGTGATTATAAAATCTCTTTTTAAATACGTTCATGGTATTTCCGATATACATTTTTTTATCCTCAGGATTCTCCATGCATGAGATCGAACACATATATATCAGGGATTTCGTTTGACATTTGTTGTTCATGGGGCATTGGTTAGGGTTTCTACAGTTACAGGTGTTGTAATTATGGGTCGGATTGGTATTAGTGTTGGAGTTATTTTTGTTGTGTGTTTTTAATATTTTGTTGTTATGTACTTTAATTATTTTTCCTAGATTATTGGAGCAGCTATAGCTTAGTATAATTGTATTTTTACGGAATATTTTATTTAAAGGGTTATTTTTGGGGAAATGCTTATCTATTAGTTGAAGAAATTTATGTCCCAGTTTGAAGTTAATTGATTGATTAAAAGGAGGGTTATACCATATGATTTTTCTTTTCCTAATTTTGCTCTTTGAACTTCTGAATTTTCCACAAAATTGATTTTTGATGATTGATATCCGCTATCCTTTAGGATTTTATCGTAAATTACCTTGTGTATATTGAATATTTCTTTACTGGATGGGTGTGTGTTAATGCGGCGTTCTATTGATGATGGGATGTGTTTGATAATGGATGGTGGGTGGTTAGAGTTGGGGTTTATATATATTGGGTTCGAATTGTTCTTCATGTAAGGTTGGAAAGTATTCGATACTAAGTCTAATGTTATGTCTAGGAAGTCTACTCGTTTGATGTTGGGGTTAATCACTACGTTAAGACCGAAGGATTTAAAGATTCTATGAATTAGTTTCCTGATTTTATCGACCTTACCTCCAGTAGATTCATTAATTATCATGAGTTCGTCGTCTCTGTATAGTCCTATATTATTCGTATCTATTTCTTTATGCGCAGTGAGGTCGTACAGCAGGAATAGTCCCAGCAGATCTGAAGATTCTGCTGAATCCAGAGCTTCCGTGGATAAATCAGAATTATCCGTTGAATTATCCGTAGAAAATCAGTTCTCTTCCACGACAACCAACAGTGGACAAAAAATTCAACGGATAATTTTGATTTATGCATGGGAGCCCTGGATTCAGCAGAATCTTCATATCTGGTGGGGCTATTCCTGATGTACAACCTATACTACAACTACTTCAGGAATAGGAATTTAGAAATCATAATGCTTGATAAATAAATAAGAATATAATAATAAATAAATAATAAAAAACAATGATATACTAAGTAAACAATTGTATGATAAACAATTACATATTAAATAAACAATGAGATAATATGTTAATAATAACCAAATACAGGAAGAGATGTTATTTTATGCACATTTCTCATCTATTATTGGCATGGAAGGTACTTAATGAGCATCGACATTAAACATGGTCATGAAGACTGGCTGAATTTCACTGAATATATTAGTACCGGAAATAAGGGTATTTCTATTTTTAAATGACCTTGTACGCATGGTCATTGATAATAGGCTTGTCTGAGTATTGTAAACATTTTCACGCTAAACCATCTCTAGAGATTACAGAGAATGGTTTGAAAGAGAACAAAATTTAGTTAAAGGTAATTCTTTTTGCAGAAATCGATTGTTGTTAAAAGAGGTTGGTGGAGAATGACCACATTAGTTTAGGCTTATAGAAAGGTAACAGTAACACAACTAACCAGTTTTTACAACGAGGCTAAACAGAAAAGCATTTCTGAACGCACAATTGATCAAACCTTGAAGCAGACGGGCTACAATAGGTGAAGATCACGCCACTCAGATAAAACCAAGCAATTGAAGCTACAGTTAGCTAAAGATGACAAACATTCAACAACAGAAATCTGGAAATACGCCGCCTGACTCTCAACTCCTTCTGCTACATGATAGAGCAAAGATTTTGCACAAGGAAAATGAAAAAAAAATGGATCGAATATCTCATAAATCAAAGGTTCCGGCTGATGTTGGTAGTGCAATGATAGGTGTGTTATTTTCTTGGCAACTACTAGTATTAATAAAAGAACATTTAAGTACTGTGTACTGTCCCAGACACGATTCTTCCATCCTCTGATGGCCATTTAAAAAAATGACACAAATAAAAAACAGCAGAAGATTTGTTCATAAAACAAAGCAATAGATTTTTCGTATTAAGGAAACCTCCTCAGACATGGTCTTTCAATCCAATAGAGCACCTTTAGGATGTAGTGAAACAAAAGATTCGAATTCTGGATATGCAGCCAACCAATTTAAAAACATTGACAAATTTCAGGTAATCGTTTAATTTGTGAAAAGAAGAACAGAAGCGGCTCTTTTTATTACAATAATGTTAAGGCCTAAGTGACACTCGAGGTAGATGGTTACAGAATAACAGGCCCAGATTATCGGGACATGTGGAGAAGAGTTAACTATGGTCTTGAACAGGTTCCTCTAGTGGGGGTCCGTTCTGAAAAGCAGCAGTTTGTAGAAAGAATCTGCTGCAGCTAAACTTGCATTCCACAGATGGAATATGAATGCAGAGAGCGTGGTTCGCGACATTGTGCATGGCATGGGCGGTCTTGGCTGTGAAGATTAGTACTAAGAAACTAAGGAATGTAGTTCGTCTGAAGACTAACTATGGAAATAAAAATAGAACAACGACAGGTTTTCAATGTTCCACCCAGGAAGAAGTAACTGTAGGGTGGAATCATCACCCACAAAAACGCGGAGACGCTATTGGTCTATCAAGGCTGCTACTCTTACTGTGTCATGCTGGACAATTTTTCTCTCCATTTATGTATCCCTTCCTTCCACGCTTAGAATATTTTGCCAAATATAGTCCAGTTGCTGCTATTTATCTAGATCTCCATGATAGTATCCAAAGAAGAATCAGTCATATTATTGGTTCCAATCTGGTGTCTCGGTTTCAGTCACTATCCAAAGACCGTAAAGTTGTATCCCACTACCTTTTCTATGAATACTTTCATGATATTTGTTTGGATAATCTCTTCGCTCGCTCCCGTATTCTTGCTTTCCTGACGGCTACAACCTCCAGAAATTTAAATGCAAAGTCAATACTCATCTACTAACCACTGGACTCTAGCTCTCTCCCCACCCCTGTATAACCTTCCCTTTCTCTCCACCTATGTATCTGTCATCGCACCTGCTTTCTATTGTTCCTTTCTAACTAGTTTGTACTCCTCACTCTTTTGTAATTAATCTTTTTACATTTATGTAACCCCCTGCACATCAGTGGTGTTTCCGCCTTGCTCGGGGTGAAATGATTAAAAAAAAATGGTGCTTAGACTCTTTGAATTTAACTGCAATACGAGATTTGAGACGAGGTTTCAGAAATTTAGAGCTAAGCTAGATAGATATTGTTGTAAATTCTATTCTAAAATTCTCGCTAGTAGACCTGCCAACTTTAATTTGCAAAACTTTAAATGTAATGTTATTTACTGCCGTCCTGATTTCTCTTCTAACTTTTCCTCTTCCTCATTCTTCCACTTCCAGTAGCAACTTGTGTCTCAGTTGCTTTACAGCTTTACTCGGCGTGGGAGAACACGAATATATATATAATGGTACACTTTGAAAAAACAGTAGCTACTCTAGCATTTCTTTCTTTCAGTAATGAATTAGAATATTCTTAGCTACTAGCATATGTTTGCATGATATATCACACACTAAAAATCTGCTTTCTTCTACCGAGTGCCCATAGCTCAGAAGTAGAATCGCTGACTGATGATAATTCGGTCGGATTTCAATCTGACTAAAAGGAATGGGATATCTAACCACACTGATGAGCTGTGATATAGCGAAACAGATCTATCTATATATTTATATATATTGATTGTTTAATTACTTAGTTTTTGGTCGTAATAAAATTAGAGTAGTGTACATTTGTATTAAAAAGTGTTCAATACAATTATATTGTGGTACTTTTGAATATTTTTCATTTGTAAATGAGTTATTACGCAACTAAGGTTTCGGCCATGTGGTGTTATCAGGCAATTTGCAACACACAGATATACACAGAGACACACACACAGAGACACACACACACACACACACACACACACACACACACACACACACACACACACACACACACACACACATATATATATATATAAATCTGTTTGTATTTGTCTGTCTCGGTTCGTATCCATCTATATATTACAGTCTGTTCATATCTATCTATCTATCTATCTATCTATCTATCTATCTATCTCAGTCTGTTCATATCATTCTGTCTCAGTCTGTTCGCATCATTCTGTCTCAGTCTGTTCGTATCAATCTATATATTACAGTCTGTTATATCTATCTATCTATCTATCTATCTATCTATCTATATATGCCAGAATTTTCCATTTTCATTTCATATAAAAGGTGTACGAAAGCAAGATGCCCGATACTCACCTGAGCGGTACATGAAACCGAACATTTGTCCAGCATCTTTAGCAATGGATCAGGTCTTGTCATGGGTGAAAGCTGGCATTGATGCCTTCATACCGATCAGGAAGTATTGCCTAAAACCTCATTCCTCTCCGTGGTTCTCTCCTGCTTGCTCAGCCGCCATTGCCCACAGGAACCATTACTTCCGTCTATTCCGGAGACAGTCATCTGATCATAATAGGCGCCTGTTCACGTCTGCTGGCAATGAGTGCAAGAGAACCCTAAATGACGCCAAACGGTTGTTAGCTGAGAGAATGCGACAGCGCATAGCTGACCGCAAGTTCGGCTCCAAGGACTACTGGAGGATTTGCAAACGAGTGCTGAACAATAGCAAGTCCTCAATACCTCCTTTAATCCATGGATTTGTGGTTGTCACGTCATCTGCGGACAAAGCTGAATGCTTCGCCCGTAGATTCTTATCCAACTGCACATTTGACTCATCTGGAGTACACCCACCCGACTTCCCTGTTAGAACTGAGGCCAAACTGCACGACGTATATATTACGCCGACAGTAGTATTCCCGAGTAATCTCAAAACTCAACCCCCATAAGGCGAGTGGAGACGATGGAATCCCGGTGATAGAGGTGTGCTCCTGAACTTAAGAGGTGTGCTCCTGAACTTTCCCCTGTCCTCTGTAAACTGTTTAACTACTGCCTTTGTGCTTCCTGCTTTCCTGCATGCTGGAAGTTCTTTTCAGTCGTTCCTGTATTTAAGAATTGTTGTGAACCCTCGGACACATCCAACTATCGTCCTATCAGTCTTCTACCTATATTCGGGAAAGTATTCGAGGCCATAATCAATGCTGAAATAGTCCAATATCTTACTGCCCACAAACTCTTCTCTGACAGGTAATACGGCTTCCGCTTTGCCAGGTCCACGGCCGATTTGCTAAAAACCGTAACGGAGAACATGTTCCAGGCCCTTGATGAGTCTGACGAGGCTCGTTCGATTGCTCAGGACATCTCCAAGACTTTTGACAGGGTCTGGCACTCTGGCCTCCTATGCAAGCTACGGGGTTACGGTTTTACCGGTCGCCTGCTAGACCTAATCCAATGTTTCTTAAATAAGCGCAGAATGAAGGTCGTTTTGAATGGGCATGCCTCTTCATCCTACAGCACGAATGCTGGTGTCCCACAGGGTTCTATCCTGGGCCTGACGCTCTTCCTTATTGTCATCATCGACCTCCCAGATGAGATCAGTTCCCAAGTAGGCAGACGACACCACAATATACTCCCGCACCAGTAAGCAACCTGTCGTGGCGGACAGACATAATGTCGCTGCTGACATTGAACGGGATCTATACTCTGTGGTGAATTGGGGCAAGAAGTGACTTGTCAACTTCAATGCGTCTAAGACCAAACTGTTGTCTGTCAATCATCATAGGCAACCTCTCCTGCCTCCCATAAGCATGGACCAAGCGATTCTCCTTGAGAGCAACACACTACGCCTCCTCGGACTTACCCTGTCCTCAGACCTCAAATGGAACTACTATATTGATTCCATAGCCAAATCTACTGCTAAGAAGGTTGGGTCACTATGCCGATCCAGGATGTTTTTACGCCTGAATCCATCCTGCATATATACAAGTCAATCATCCGTCCGTGCATGAAGTACTGCTGCCATGTATGGTCAGGCCCCCCTGCTGTTCACCTCAGTGTTCTCGACAGGCTCCAAAAGAGAGTCTGTAATGTGATAGGTACTGATCTGGCGGCTCGACTGCAGCCACTTCCCCACCGAAGAAATGTGGCCTCCCTTTGTCTGTTCTATAAATACTTTTCATGGCTTCTGCTCGGACGAACTTAAGTCACTGGTGTCTCCTCAACAGGTGTTTACTATTGCAACCAGACTGGCAACTGGGTCCCACCCATTCACAGTCAGGTTAGTCAAATGCAGACGATAATTCTACTCCTGCATCTATTTCTCTCGCACTTCCCGCCCGTGGAACTCTTTCCCATATTCTTGCTTTCCTGACGGCTACAACCTCCAGAAATTTTAATGCAACGTCAATACTCATCTATTAACCACTGGACTCTAGCTCTCTCCCCCACTATATCCTTCTCTTTCTCTCCACCTATGTATCTGTCATCGCACCTGAATTCTCAGCTTCCTATTGCTCCTTTCTAACTAGTTTGTACTCCTCACTCTTTTCTAATTAATCTTTTTACAGTTATGTAGCCCCCAGCTCATCAGTGGCATTTCTGCCTTGCTCGGGGTGAAATGACTAAAAAAATCTACGAGGGGTCTTGAGCTTACGTCCTAATAGTCAAAGAGGTCTCCCAGAGAGAACAACCACTCATCGAAATAGAGCCCGTTCAGTGATTATAAAACATCACTAGTTTGGATTTAAGTAGCTTTTCTTTAACCGATCTGTTAGAGTTCGCTTATAGGAGAGATCAGTTCTTATGCTCTGGTCACTTAGATTTTTTAAATCGGAGTATACTCTTTGATAGATTATTTATGTGAAAGAGTGATGGACTTTAAAGGACGTCTGCGCAAAGGAAGAATGGGGTCCAATTCTGTATTTTATATTAGTGTATATTGTTTGTATAGATAGATAGAGAGTTTAATTTGTCTTCGTCTGAGTTACTGTATTGGTTACTCCCGCTTCCCGTTATCGGGTTCGAGGTGAGGTTAAAGCCAGAACTATAAATCCTAATTTTGAAGATTTTCTGACACATCCTGCCATTAAAAAACGGGAATACACAGTTTCTCTTCTAGATTTCTTCAGACGAAGACAAATCTATCTATCTATCTATCTATCTATCTATCTATCTATCTATCTACATATACACAGTGGTGTCATCGAGATTAATATTGTATTGTGACTACTTCAGTGCAAGCTTCAGAATATGTTTATATGTATAGACATGGATTTTACCGTACTAACAGATTGTTTATTAGGTTTTACTGCTGGAATAAGGTGATGTACCTGTAATTTCAATCCTAATAGTTTTTTCTCTGTTGTTTATCTCCCGTGGAATCGACATCAGGTTTCTCGTCTACTTGCCACGGAAAATCTTGAAAAATTTATATGCAACGTCAATAGCCGTCTTCATGAATTCTGTTCGTTTATTGTTTTCTTCTTTCTAACGTTTAATTCTCTTTCACATCCGCTAATCCTTTGCGTTTTAGTGGCATTATCACTCTGCTGAGATAAAATAATGACAAAAATGCTATGTTTATGTTGTGCACTCTTCCGCTACAAATATAGCAAATTCTAACTAAAATATTCAGAATTATAGATATGTATATATTATAATTTTGTTATAAAATGGTTCATAAAAGAATGATATCACTCCATAATTTTCCATGTTTCAAAATATTATTGTTCATCTTCAGGTGATATTTTGAAATGAAATGGCGATCATGATTTATTTTATAAAATATAAACTGAATTCATGGTTATTCAGAAATTTAAAGAGAGTTGGTTGGAGGAAGTTGGACAATATAATTATGGGTGTGTCTGTATTATTCAATCAAAAGTGAGAATTAGGTTGAACTCTGACGTTGAAAATTTAGGTTGCATGAAGGAAATTTATGACGCAATTTATTTGTCTAGGGAAGATACATACTAGGAACATATATTATTAGTGTAGACAGTAGTTTTTGACACTAGGTTAGATTTTAGGTGTTTTAAATGTATTTTTTTACTACTGCATTTGTCAAAGGGACTTAATTGTTTCGGTTCAAATTCGAATAAAGTAGTTATGGTATACTAAAGTATACTGAAGTTAGAAAAACCAAATAAATATTGTGTGGGTTATTAATATTAATAAAATAATTGTTATGTAATATTAGAGCCTAAATTATAAATAAAAATTATAATTAGATATGTACTGATTTTACTTTCAAATCATTTTTATGGTTCAGTAGTACTTTATTTTATGAAACTATAATATGCAGTTTTTCATTCAGGCATAGAAGACAAATTTCATAGAATGTTATACAGATGCTTGGTTTCAAACTTTTCCATTTTACCTTGGAGGTTTTATTCATTATAAATTTAAGTTTTATTTGTTAAATATAAATAATTTGTTTTTCATGTATATATATATATATATATATATATATATATATATTTAAAACATTATTTTTTATTGATACTCGTATTTTATTAGTTGCTATGCATTTTAAAAACTATAATTAAATATATATATATATATATGTATATATATGTGTGTGTGTGTGTCTGTGTGTGTGTGTCTGTGTGTGTGTTTGTGTGAATTATTAAATATACATATAGGTATATATTCAAGTATACGCACATATATAAAAATATAATTCAGGCGTTAATAAAAGAGTCCTCAGTGTAGTATAAAGAGAGCTATTATTTATGTATAAACATATATCTATATTATAATCGATTAGAAGTTTTATGCACTACAAAATCGTCAGGTGAATACTACAAATATTACAGTTTGTTATACGTAGCTGATGATTTCTTAATGTATGAGACTCCGAAATATATATACTCGCCTATGTGCGCATGTGGCAATACGTTGATGTGCCTCTGTGTTCATGCTGCTATATGAATGTCTGACCACAAACTCTTGTTGTTTGTTTCTGTATAGAAAAATGACTTTATTAGCAAAATGCGTTTGTAAAGCCAATGAAAGGTCAAGATAAAAAGAAAGAAGTAGACAAACCAGTCAAACATAAGATTTAATTTAAGTTCGGTGTATAATTTGATTGTATTTTAGCTGGTTTAAACTTATTTACTTTGTAACTAATGGATGTGACCCGTGATGTCATTTAGAATTTTTTCTTCACTTAAAGGTCCAGGAAAGATCTTTCTGTCTACACGAGTTGGAATATATTTTATGACTGGTCATCTCCGATTTGTGCTTCTACCCTTCGAGGTCACGACCTTTGGTCTTTGCAATAACTCGACCTCATGTAGGTCGGGAAAGATACAACCGAGACATTGAAAGTATTAAAACCTCTTGTATATGGGGGTGATCAATATGCCTTATTAGTTCAGATTATTGAAGCGAACACTGTAAATGTCGCCAGCTTGAAGCACGTTATTTGAAATGCAAATAGAACTTTTTATTGGCTGACTCCGTATAAAAGTTTGATATGTGCTGACGTCTACCCTAGAGCGATATTAAATACATTAGTTTAACAAGAGTGGGGAAAATTCAGTTTAAACATTTGGTGCTTTTCTAATGGGATGTTGAGCTAATTAATTCTGTGACATGGAAGTTTGAAAAGACATTGTGTTTTTCATCTACAGGAATGATAATCAGTAATAGAACATAATACTTGTAGAATCACTGTGAGAATACATGGCCTCAACCTTACAAAAACTAAGGAGTGTAGTTGTAGTTTCTACAGCATGCAGTTTTTTACGGCGTAGAATTATTGGCCAAAAGAAAAATCGCTTTTGAATTCAAGTTAAGCCTGATTGCCAATCAAGACTAAATATGGCATATGAGGTACAGTAATTCCTTTTTCAAATGTATTTGCATGAAATTGAACGCAAAAACCAGAGCAGAAATTTTGAACAGGAGGTCCATTACATTTTCTGATCGACTACGCTGCAAGCATGAAATACAATATATCACGTGAAATACAATATATCACTAAAGTATATTTAACTCCGATGATAGAAACAGATTTATTGGCGTCAAATTATATATATATATATATATATATATATATATATATATATATGTCTGTTCAACACACACACCACACCACACACAAACACACACACACACATGTGCATATTAAACGTATAATATAGATTTCAAGATAACGTTTCCTGTGGTGAATGATATTTTACTGAATGTAGACAATGTCTTTTGTATAATATCTTCTATTGCGTTGAATCTTTCCATGCATTCTATGTTACACAGTATTTTGCTATTATCCACTAATATTTAACTTATGATGATGTGCTGGTTGACATATGGACAAATGGCATTCAATGTATAACAAACAAATAGACAGACCGTTTGGAATCTTTTCTAATCAAAGTTCTTTGGGTTAATACTTTCTGCCTAAATATATGATATTCACACACGCATCACACACACACAGAAACACACGCACATATATATCGTAATATTTGTATTGTAAATAACATAGTTTACTGCAACACAAGAACCGTTGTGTTTCGGTACTTCTTGCTAGTATCTCATCAGGCAATGAAATACTTTACTCTTAGGAATTTATATATATATATATATATATATATATATATATGTGTGTGTGTGTGTGTGTGTGTGTATTAATTAATTAAAAAAATTAGAAACAGCACTTTTGTTACGATATCTAGTCAATGAAGGGTGTATTGTGGAATTCAATTGGCCGCACTAGATTAACCTACAGAAATTAATGAAATGAAGAGGGGGATAAGTTAAGAGGGTAGAGGCTGGGGGAGAGAATTAAATTTCTTGAAATGCTAGATCTTTTGGTATCAGTTTTAGAAACATTTGAATGTATACAATTGTATAATGATATGTCGGCAAATGTGTCGAATGTGCTAGTGGAACGATTACAAATGTATTTATTAATATTCTTATATGTTTTTTTCTTAAAGGTGTTTGATAGTTATATTAACAGAAATGTATTGAAATATAATGCACGTCAAATATATGTAGACGACATATTAGGCAATATATCAGTTAAGTGAAACAAAATAATTATCATAGAATGGGAGAATCAAGGGGTAGAAGTTTGATTATAGAATGTAGTTATAGTATAGCAGAAAATATATTAACTATATATGTAAGAACGGAGTCAGCCATCATATTCATCTTATATATAACCACTAAAGTATAGCTATATTATGTGATTTTTCTATCTTTTTAATATATATATATATATATATATATATATATATATATATATTTGAATACATGGTTCTGTTGTCATTTTGCGCTATCACGCGGTGTGACATCATAGAACCGCATTGCAAATATGCGAACTGCGTTTGTTATTCGTGGTAACTATTGCCGTTGCCTAGCAGAGTTTTATGTCAACACAAAATAAAATCGTCGCTGATGGGGGATGTTATTGTGTTACCGTCATAATAACATCTCTGAAGATGGCTCATGTAAGCCGAAAGCTTAGATCTAACTTAATAAAAAATTATCCAAATGTTGGAGAATTTTTGTCTTTATTTTCAACTGAAATCAAAGCCAAAAATACGACGGTTAGAATGGCTCATGATTAAACATAATAGACATTCATTGTCTCTTATATTTAACAATATATGTTTAGAAAATTGTCTGGTACCTCGATACACTATATATATATATATATATATATAATGATTTGTTTGAACATTATTTTTGATCGATAATCATATTTAAGTAGATATTGTGCTGTTTCTTATTTTATTTTCCACACACACACACTCAATAAAATTAATTCACACCACGTGTATCTCAAAAAAATACAATTGCGGGAATTCACGGCGCACCCAAAAGTTCGGACGTAGTGGAAAGCACACCACGTGGCCCAAAATATGATTTTTTGACCAATCAGGGCTCGACATAAGAAACCCATTTCTTAATCTCCCCGGATCCACACCATTCAGATAAAAGGAAGGTAGAAACTCTCAACAGACCAGAGGGAACAGCGAATAGGTTAACCCTTTATTAGCAATCGTCACAGCAGAACCTTCGTTCAAGAATTACTTAGCAGGTGTTTCATGCTTAGTAAAGATATTATTCAAAATGTCAAAAAGTCTTGCGTTTATATATATTTTTTATAAATAGTCAGTCAGTTAAGTGCCATACGTGAAACACGCTTGAGCGATCATGTCTCGAAAGAGACATGACTGACTGGGCAGAAGATTATCCCGCAGTAGGTTGCCATTGCTTTCTGCGGTAGACTGATTGCCAGCCAAGGCTATAGAACCCAATCTGTTTTGTTATTTAACCCATAACTGGAAGGAAAAGACGGATTAATATCTTTCCCAAGGGTGTTTGCGCGTAAGTGAATGCAAGGAATTCAATTGGAATTCGAACTCGGCTCCCCGATTTCTCATTCCACCACGGCGCACATCCATAAATAGTAATCATGTTTTATGTATACGTCAGAAAGCACAAAATCTTAATCTTAATTTCATCACTTAATAATCCGTGTGAGCATTACATGACTACTATCATTACCAGTATCTGTACGTACGTAAAATTTACTAAATTTTATAAAAAAAACTAATTTCAGGGTATGAGTTATTTATATAAAATTATGTTATAGTGTCCTCCAACGAGGAATGGACTCTTCATCTTTGTTATATATGATTACTGCGTGACTTCCGAAAAGCAGTTAAGGATGACAGTTTCTGTTTTGCCTTGCGCATTGTCGAACATTCTGCCTTCGGGTGGAGAGTAATAACCTAGTCGAGGCTCCGCCGAAGGATAGTCTCGTCTGGGAAAAATTAGACATAAATTTTTGCCCGGGCTATATGGTCCCGATTACCCACATTAAATAGGCTTTTTTCACATTTTGTCTTAAGTGGGAAGGCAATTAAATACCGTTAAGGACGACAGCTAGTACGCTGTTAAAGACTCAGACAATAAGCAGCGCAACTGTACCGTTCGAACTTACTTATTTCTATTTGCTTATAATTAACACTTACTTGTAAATATGTTCTTGTTATACTAATACACTGTTTTGAACCTACCTTCTGTGTTCCGCGAAGTTTCGCCACAACAACTCCACAACAAATTGGCATCGAAAATTTGCGTTAAGATTTGCCACAAATTTCCAGGCCAAACAAATTTCTTCATACACCCAAAAAATAAATTCATATTACTGCACACCACTAAAAATTACCTAATCTGAAGGAAAAATTGATTACACCCTTTCATTCAAGCGGGACTAAAACTGGCCGTGTTGTGAAAGAAAGGAAAGCAAACAGTTGTTTCAATGAATTTGCACCAGGGTGTATATCCTAATGTAGAGCAGAAGTACAGAAAAAGAGTGTATCTTTTTAAAGTATTTGATTAATTAAACTGTTCTTAGCAATGTTTGAAATGACTCTCTACATATATAGATGTACAGAAGTAAAATTTAATTAGAAACAATTAAGAGTACTGATCTGTTACGTGATAGCTTTTCGCTTGTATGGCAACGCATACTGGACAATCTCTTCGAAGATGGAGAAAATAACTGAAACAACCGAAAATTGATTATACAGGAAGATGCTGAGTATAACATGAACAGCAACGACGAGGTTCTGGCGAAAAGGGAAAAATGAAACTTATACTTAGCATCAGGAAGAGACAAGTGAAATTTCTAGGGCACGTCATGAGGAAGAAGGGCTTAGAAAATCTGATACTCACAGGAAAGATTGATGAAAACAGGAGCAGAGGAAAAAGCAACACGCAACATATTTAATGAACTTGAGTAAATGGATGGTGGAACAGGGTTTGGTAGAAATAACAATAACAAAATTTATTAAACGCCACAAGGTACAGGTACATGTGGAGGGCCATGATCGCCTACGTCCTAAAAGGACACGGCAAATAAAAAAAGATTGTGTATAGATTAAATTAAAACGCAATAACATTTTCCTTGGCCACAAGGTAGAATGAAAAAGAGAGAAAAAGAGCTGGAGAGAGGGATAAAGATAGATCAAAAGGCGTAGAGAATTATTTGGCTACATAATAGACCATTTAGCTGGCAATTCAATAAGGACAGTGGGGAGACTGCAAGTAGATTGGGAATAAGGAATTTCTACTCAAAAGCGCCGCAAAGGAAATTCCTTAGAGAGTTGGCGGGAGAATGTACTGATCTATTAGTTGACTCTTGGCGACAAAATGTTTTATAGATACTATTTATTCACTCAATAATAAAGAGTCATGTGACGCTTAAACATCCTACATAAAAGGGTCGCTTCCGGTGAGAGATGTACTTCTGCATTTCCAATAACGCAAGCTTGCTACAAAAGCCATTTTTCTCCAAGAGGGTCAAAACAAGTAGGCCCACTTTACATTAAGATTGACAGGAAATCATTCCGACCACGACGATACGTACATGTATTTCCAAAAAACAGGATCGAGGGACATGTCAAGCGCCTCACGAGTAAAATATGTGGGATTGTGAAGGAGATAGGTCTTGGCATAAGCGCTTTATAATATACCTTTTAAAATGCTTCTTCTAGTATGGAGGTTAGGAGGTGCTGCAAAAGAAATGGAATATTTACAACAACCATTTTCATAGAAACAGACAACACTTATAAATAATAGAGAAAAATAAAATTTGTTTAATTTTAAAATATTTTTTACTTGTCTTCAGTGAACGAAAATAACCTTGTTTATTCAAACATTTTTACTGAAAAAATTATTTTGTAATGAATATGAACTTGTTTGTTAGATTTAAAGAAATCATGTGATCAAAAATTGCTTGTCGCCTATAAAAAACTGATGCAAAGAGTAATGTATTTGTATTATAATGATCCAAATTCAGTATGTTTTATAGAATTACTCAACAAAGCAACACAACGTTGCGCTATAGCGTTAAAAGGTTGCGGTGAGTAAAAGAATTTCCTTTTTACTCAGTCTTTACTTTTCCACTAATGTTTAACTTAGTACTAATTGACGAAAGGTTTAAGTGATATCCAAGTCCGTTAACAGCTACTTAAAATGTTGATTTTAAACAAAAAGTAAGAGGAATAATTAGGAAAGAATCCTTGGTATGCACTCATTAAACTCTATTAGATAGAACAGCACACCAATAGGTATAACTTTATAACAATCTATAATATTATTTTGCTCTGATCTATATAAGTAAAAATGGTAGTAACGTTTCACAAGAGTAAGTAACTGATGTAAAATTATTGACTAAAAAGTATGCAGTTGCTAAAATTATAAAAAGCAGGCCAGCAACCAAGTAAACTTTAACATTTTGGGATTTTATTTATTTAGCAACAAAGCTTGATTAAATTATTTTATTTCATTAAACATTGGCTTTATTCTCTAATTCCTTTATTCGATATAACTTATTTTCATGTATTAATTTCCGCCATGTACTCCCCGTACCCACACAAAAAAGACAAAAAAAAATGCAAACACAATTTAAATAATTTAAATATTTTCCCCGAACTTAAATTTCAATTCTATTTTAAAGATAATGGCCTAAAACTAATCCGAGTTAAAAAAAAAATAATAATAATAAGTAAACTTTTTATAATTTTAAAAATTTGGATACGTTTTTCGTCACTCATCGACGCATCAAGCCGCCATTTATTACGAAAAATGTAAACAAAAACAATTAAAATTCCGTTTTAAAATCCAATATTTGTCTGCGAAATGCGTTTCAAAATCTCATAGTAAATTTCAGAATTAATCAACTGTATTTTCTAAAAGTAACATTTAGCTTTGATTTAAAACAATGTACATAGCGTTTTATTTACACACTGTAACCTGTGAAATCAAAAGAACAAATAGAGATACTGTAATTCTACCCCTGTCCGATAAATTCATAATAATTAAACTAATCAACGATTTCAAATAATTATATAAATTTTATAAGTCGAAAGTGACTTTGCAACGAGCTGTGGCTCCAGATGAGGTCATTTAACTGAGTTATACTATTAAAAATTATTTTACATAGGTTTATCCAATTTTTGATGGGTCTGTATTTTGTATAATATATAAAAGTATTTAAACTTGTAAAATGTAATATATTAATATTTGCTTTAATATCTCATTATTCTTACTAAATTCTCTTTCATCTGATTTGTGCTGTGTTTTATTAGAACGATCCATTATACATTATAAGAGTTCAAACAGCAACATTAAACGAGAAAGTAGGAAGTACTTTGCTATTCAGCTAGTAAACATGTCTGATATAAATAGTTCCTTACTGTGTGGGTTAAATCAACCAGAGGTCGTTGTCAAATTTTGTCCTATAGTTATCTTAGTTTTTGTCTGTGTTCCTTGGATTTGTCATTATTTATAATTCACTGTAGATTTTCAATAAGCTACGCTGAGTCAGGCACAAAGCCACAAGTGCGGATCATTCAGTGTGGATCAGATTCATTGCACCGTAGTAATGATCTGTCATAATTGCTTGGTAACCTTTATTTGATTTAAAGGCACTGTTTCACTATAGATACATTGTAAGGTTAGTTCGACTTAGCTTAAAACCATTTATTTTGGGTTGGCGTTTAGCAAGTGAAGCCAATGGGTTCTGGTATAGACCTTCCTCCTTTGAACATAATGAGATGGTGCTACGGAATCACAAACATTTAACCGTAAAACTGCATAACTCGAGGACTTTAAACAGCAGCAACAACAAAAGTTGATATATGTAACTTGAAGAAAAAACGTAATCAAAATGTTGACATCATAAAAATCTACAAATTACAGATGATTTAACAATTTCCCGGTCCTTTTCCTTGTTTAATTGTTTTCACTATGTAAAATTACTTAATCAACCTTGTCATTTGATATTTTTTCCATTTAAAAATGTTATTGTAATTTTACTAGTAAACAAAAAAGTCGTTTTTTATTGAAGAGGTTTTGTCTTTAGCCATGCCGGACGAACCACCATTTTGTCACGTGTGTAAAAATAAAAATGAAATAAAAAGAAGTAAAGGGTACGACTAGAAGACAACCTAAGTTTTATAGCAGAAAAATAAAATGGTTTGGGCATGACGGTAAACTGCATCCGTCAGCAAGGCTTCTGGTTTGGAGGTTGTGAAGAGCATAGAACAACCCCTTAATTGCTGTTGTTCTTAGGTCTAACCTGAACTTGAGTGGTAGTACCTTTTAGGGTCCCAGCTATGGGCAAATAGTTAACCCCCAAACTGAGGTGAAAGCACTATGAAAGTGCGAAGGTGCACTTTTGTAGAAATATATACATAAAAATACACTTTTATAGAAATATATATAAAAATAGATTTTTATAGACAAACTATACATTTTTGAAGGAAAAATATTGCCAACAATGCAATTTTGAACAAAAAAATATTCATAACACATTTTTGAAGAAAAAAAACTTAATGTTAGCAAACCATTTTTGAATACAAAACTAGAAGACATTTCAAGTTTTCTAAAATAAAAAAGAATAAAATAAAAAAAAATAATCAACATCTGATTAAATCAACCTTCTCCCGATAACTTGAACATTAAAAAACACTTTAAAACCCCACCTTTTTGGCATTAAATGTTTTGTTTAATCATTTCACCCCGAGCAAGGCGATGCCGCCACTGATGTGCAGGGGGCTACGTAAGAGTGAAAAGATTGGAAAAAGAAAGCCGGAAACCACATCCTAAACAGGGAACAAGGGATGAGCCTCTACACTGTTCAATAGACGTGGGTGGAGTGTGAACCGGGCGATAGTTTAGTCTATCTACTCCAATTGAAAAAAATAAAAAAAGAAAGAAAAGAGTGAAAAGATTGGAAAAGAAAAAAGCCGGAAACCACATCCTAAACAGGGAACAAAGGATGAGCCTCTACACCTGTTCAATAGACGTGGGTGAAAGAGGTTGATATGCCGTTAAACAAAGCTCAGATTCATAAAACAGTTTTATTATAAGTTTAGAAATTTTCTTCAGTGGCTAAAATGATTACAAAACAGCAATATAAAGTCTTACTGGCAAGAAGTTAGAAATGTACGGTGTTCCAATAATATGGATCGGTTTTAAATGTAAATTAAGTTTAAGTGTCTAAAGATTTTTTCAAGTTCTTTCAGATTTAACCATTCCAGTCTTTGGTAATTTTAACTACGGAAAGATTAACAATCGAACAACATGTTAAAGTTATCAAAGCCTATTAAGTAAATGGACGTTCAAACAATACAAGTTCCCAGGTCGCGTTATCTTTCGAAACAGTGATGTCAATTGGCCTCTACGATCGTACGATTTGGCAAGTTTAGATTTCTTCCTTTGTGGTAATCTCAAAAGTAAGGCCTATGCCAAAAAGCCAACAACATTTCAACAGCTAAAGTATGAAATGATAAAGCATATTGGTGAGATCGAGGAGCAACTATGAAGAGGCGTCATCAAAAATTTTGACCATCGGGTGGAGGTGTGCCGCCGAAGCCTCGGCGGACATTTGGACGATATTATGTTTCACACATAATTACCATGACTAATACTGAAATCAGTAACGTTTTACCAATAACACTGTTTTATTTACTGATAAGTTCGATCCGTCGTATGGAACACCCTACTTCAAAATAACTTTAGTCGGGAGTCGCTGTGTTTTTGTGGAATAGCTTACATGTCAAGTGTAACAAACAGATTACTCTGAAGCAGATTTCTTCAACAGCTGACATTAACAATCAAATACATATCTCATAATTTTGGTGCCAAACAACGAATACCCGGATGAAAGACCCAAACTTTTAAGGGCATCCGACCATATCAAATGAGCCAGAACGCATAGAAGTTTCATCGTCGAAATGTGGCCTCTCTTTGTCTGTTCTATAAATACTTTCATGGCTTCTGCTCAGACGAACTTAAGTCACTGATGCCTACTCAACAGGTGTTTACTCGTGCAACCAGACTGGCAACTGGGTCCCACCCATTCACAGTCAGGTTAGCCAAATGCAGACGATAATTCTACTCCTGCAGCTTCTTCTCTAGCACTTCCCGCCTGTGGAACTCGCTCCCGTATTCTTGCTTTCCTGACGGCTACAACCTCCAGAAATTTAAATGCAAAGTCAATACTCATCTACTAACCACTGGACTCTAGCTCTCTCCCCACCGCTGTATAAACTTCTCTTTCTCTCCACCTATGTATCTGTCATCGCACCTGTTTTCTCAGCTTTCTATTGTTCCTTTCTAACTAATTTGTACTCCTCACTCTTTTCTAATTAATCATTTTACATTTATGTAGCCCCCTGCACATCAGTGGCATTTCCGCCTTGCTCGGGGTGAAATGATTAAAAAAAAATAAATAAAAATAGATTCTCTTAACGTTATTAACACTGTAAAAGAGATGCCAATTACTGAACTTGAGAGTCCTATTTTCATGAAAATTTGTTTTAAGAGAATGATTTTATAAATTTCAAATTGTCGGGGTATTAAATGATCGATCAATGAATGCCTTATTTGGAAAAAGCTAATATTACCGTTAACTTTGAGGATCTGAATCGGTGAATAGTTATGTTGAACGGAAATAGGTTTAGTCATCATGATATATCAAGGAAGATCCCTGCAGATATATGTCCTCAACTTTGTTATTATAATTATTAACTTTTTAGCTCTTGTTTCATCTTCATGTGTTTGTCGATCAGAGCAACCTTCAGGGAATTTCGAATCGAACACATTATTTACGTGGATAAATTGTTCTTGCTAATATATAAAATTAAAGAGATTATCCCTCTATCCTAAAGGTAAGCATATCATTTACTAAGAGTGCCATTAAGGATCCTCCGTTACCATTGAATGACTAGAAATTGTTTGGTACTGATATTTCTTCTCGTATATTCCAAATGTCCATAAATTGAACGCATGACTTCCTTTCTCCTATTATTGGTATATTTATTTTTCCCTAATTTATTTTTATGAAATTCATTGTTAAATTTCTTATGTACTTGTCTTGCTAATGTTTCAATGTTTACTTAAACATTTTTTCTTTGATCTCTGTTAGAATCTCTTGCAATTGCCAAAATTTTATTTTGATCAATCGGTAAATTTAGAATATCTTGTTTCGCTTTGTAGATAATTTCTTTGTGACAAATCTTGATGGATCGGCAGATAAGAATAAATGCTAAATATTATGCTATATATATATATATATATATATATATATATATATATATATGTATTTGGGCAAAAATCTTTTATAGAGGTTTTATTAAAAACGACAAACAAAGTATTATCATTAAATGTTTTATTTATATAATTTTTTTTATGTGTTCGTATATTTTTTATTTTCGGAAATCAAATTATATAATAATAGTTCAAAGGCTTTGTACTTTTGAGCGCTTTCGGCTATACTTTTAACCATTATCAAGAATTAATTTTGTTTTGCTTGTAAATAAATATGTGTAAAGTTTATGCATATAGAGTTTTGTGTATGTTAAGTTCCGAACACGTTAAGCACATGGTTATCATGTTCATAATTGATCTTAATAACATCAGTTATGAATATCTCACCATGGTCGATTTGTTAGGATGGCGACTTCTTGATGTCATCGGTCTGGAGGAGGCAAACCCAGCGTGCGGTACATTTGAATATTTTCTGAAAACCATACTACGAGTTGTCCCAAGACTTGTGAGTGAAATTGGGTAGACGGCACATTTGAGGAATCGTCGATGTCTATTGTGACCGAGGGTTTAAGAGTCCTGGTCTTGTTGAGACTGTTGTCCACTCTAGATAACTTGCTTTCTCCCAGAAACTGTACCTAAGGTCAGCTCAGCATAGTTGCATAGGTAGTCTCTATGATCGTTGAACAAGCACAAATGTGACTGAGCAAGTGTCTGAAATAGAGTTAGCCACACATAGATTAGAACCTTGAGTATGTTCTCGCTAATTTTACATGAAGAGTAATGTTTTATTTACAAATATTAGTAAGAAACATGTCACTGAAAGTACTGACCATCGCTAGCCACTACTTTTACCAATGTTTTCGACAGTATTTGAATTGCACGTCGGAAAAACGACACGTCTTTTGAGGCTAACTATGAGTCGTCCCATTTTCATAAGAATCAAAGTGCTGCTCAACCAGGCCGTGTGCTCACTGATTGAAACAAGCGAAAATCGAAGGAATAATGTCTGGTGAATACGGTGGGTTTTTAAGTAGATGTTTACCCGTTTTGCAACACGTGACCTATCGTTGTCATGTTGCAAAACCACTTGGGCGTTTCTCTGCTCGTATAGTGGTAATTTTTTCTTTAATGATTGAGCCGAATGCTTCAAATATAGTCAATGGCTATCTCTCGTGATGGTTTCGGTCGTAAAGCATACGAACTGGGTGAATTAAGAAATTTAAACAATTCCAATACGAGCAAATCCATAATTTTAACAAAATAACTTAATGTTTTTATTTGAAAAAAATAAATGTTCTAAAGTCGGCAGAATGGACGTAATTACAAATTTATCTAAATTAAAAGCATCGAATACACAACAGAAATCTCTTCGCTTCGGATTGCTGAAAAATGATATTACGGACTTCATTATTAAAGTGGCTTACGGCCTATCACATTGAATACACCGGTTCTCGCTCGATCACCGAAGTTAAGCAACGTTGAGCCTAGTCAGTACTTAGATGGGTGACCGCTTGGGAATACCAGGTGCTGTAAGCGCATAGTGACGGATGTGCGTTGTGGTGCAGTGGATATCGGCTCGGAAAGAGAAATCGGTGAGCCGAGTTCGAATTACAGTTGAATAACCTGCATTCACTTAAGTGCTGGTACCCTTGGGAAAGGTATTAATCCGTCCATTCCCTCCAGTTATGGATTAAATAACAAGGGTGGACTTAGGGACCCTGCTCTTAAAAAACAAATCCCAATGAATCGTGAAAAGAAAAATGTTGTAAAAATAAAATAACCTTACCCAAAATCATTGGTTATGACCTTAAAATGATCCCATAAGGATTGATAGGTCGTTTAGCCTCAAAAACAAACAAACATCATTATTAAAACATACCAACGCAATGACCCGGATTTCAACAAAGGATACATTTAAGGTCTAATTACAGCCACCTTTCCAAAAACAAATGAAACCACAGTTACCCACAAATATATGAATAGACTGTAAAAAATATAAAATAACAAATATATTCATATATATTCTTGTAACAAAGGAAGTGGAATTATGTACGAAGATATTTATTAAACAATTGAGACGCCCCCGCGATGAGGATAATATTTACGAATGAAATATAGGAAAAGAAGCTCACAAAATGAAATCAAGAAATTATTCAAGAATGAAGATAATCTTTGGGTAAAGCTCATCGAACAGTCCTGTGAAAACAATAAGCGTTACGGATTATCAAAGATACAAAAACCGGACATCCTTCAGAAACCCAATTTATCAAGAATAAGCAGGGTACCATGTAAACTAGTTGAAAAACTAACCAAAATTTTATTCATCTTCTTACTACAATTAGCTCCGTGCATATGAAAAATCTCTGCTGATGTTTTAAATAAACTATGGGACATAAACATCAAGATCAAATATCTGAGTAGTTTAGATATAAAATCTTTATAGATTAATGTTCCTGTAAATAAATTTTTAAATTTAATGAAAACACACTTAACTAAAGCAAAAATGAAATTAACTATTCCGATACAGTCAGTTAAGTGCCATAAGTGATACACGCTTGGGCGATCATGTCTCGAAAGAGACATGACTGACTGGCAGAAGATTATCCCGCAGTAGGTTGCCATTGCTTTCTGCGGTAGACTGGTTGCCGACCAAGGCTATAGAACCTAATCTGTCCTGCTATTTAACCCATAACTGGAAGGAAAAGACGGATTAACACCTTTCCAAGGGTATTTGCGCGTAAGTGAATGCAATGGATTCAACTGGAATTCGAACACGGCTCCCCGGTTTCTCGTTCCGAGCCGATATCCTCTGTACCACAACGCACATCCTTCGTTGTTTGTTTTCGATTCTGCTTCGCTGCGGCGGAGGCGACGGCGGCGGAGGCGGCGTCGTCGTAGTCGTAGGCGTTGTCAGCTCGCATCGGCGGCGGCGGTTGCAGCTGTAACGGCGGCGGCAGCAATGGCAACGGCTAACGGCAAAACGGCGGACGACGTGCAGCAGCAGCAGCAGCGAACCACGGAAGCCGGTGACGGTGCGCCAGGCCTAGACGGACAAGATCTAACGCACACGACAGGATATGCCATTTAAAGACGAATCAATGGTTTTTTCACCTTCGATAATTTTATAGAAAAATATTTAATTTACTGATGTGGTTTCATCTTAGTGGCGTTTTAGACTGTCTGCATGTATAACATCTGCAAAGCGTTCCTTTGAAAAATGTTTTACAACAAATTTCTTCTTAATTCAGATTCACATTTTCTGTATTAATATACCCACAAAACATTAAACCCGACCTTGTAACTAAACTAACTCCAAACCCACAATAGATTTTACCTTTGAATCCAAGTCTAACAACATGTTACCCTTCCTAGATATCATGCTGCATAGAAATAATAAAGAACTTCAATTGGATGTTTACTGAAAATCTAACAACTAATATGACTTTATCAATTTTTATTCCAATGATAGTAACAATATAAAATCTGAAATAATTATAGGATTTTTTTAAGAATACTAAGAATATGCAGCACCTAGTAAATACCCAGATGGGAAAGATACATAAAAGACTAATTGAAACACTTTCAATATCCTTATTATTTTATGCATAATGTCAAAAGAAAAATATACAAAATATACAACCGCAAAGAGATATGAACATTATTAACAACAATAACAATAAACTAGATAAAAATAGACTAAAATACTTCATACTAACAAAACACATCCCAAACCAGTATTAACCTAATCAAAACTAAAACTATCCATTGCAATAATATTTCTGAAGTACACTACCGGTTATAACTATTAAGCTAATCCAGTTTTTTAAAAGAAATGGTGTATTTCATACTATTTTAAAGTGGATAATTTTAAAGGAAAATAGAATGATTCTGTTATTATTAATTTGCAAAATTTTACAAGGTATAGAAGCAAAGATGAACTTGTCCGAATCGCCCTAAATTTTCTTCATTCTTTCATTGATGAAACTGCAATATATTTAATTATTAAATTTTCATAAATTCATTTGATGCATATGCTATTGTATTAACAAAAGAACTATTATTAATAATAATTATAGTCCGTCGTGTATGTATAAAGAAAATAAACCGGTAGAGCTGTTCTTCACAATACACTGATGAAACTTACAGAAATTTAAGAAAAGCCTATCTATGAACAAAAAAGGAAAATTATGCACAACAATTTTTCAAATGCATTCTTTATTCCTAAAAATAAATTCAGCCACAACTATGACAGAAAACTGTCTCATCTATTAAAAAAGAAATTAACAGATTATCGAGAGTGCCCTATTGAATAATATCAAAATGTAAATCCTACTTCTTTTCGTTTATTAAATTATGTTACTTCGCGTTCTACATAACTTATGTAGACTTTTCAGCTAACCTGATGAATATATATGAGCGTTTCTCACTTTAAAAATGTTGAAAACCAAATAACTTTCATACTTTTGTCTATAAATATTCGTTAAAAATAAAATTACCCGCAAATGCATTGTTAAAATTTCGTAGAGGACGAAACGCGTAATCCGAGACAATTTTTTCTTTAGATTTATATATATATATATATATATATATATATATATATATATATATATATATATATACAAAAGAAAGCGGCGGCTTAATGGTAAAATTACAAAAGAGATCAAAACAATATTAATTGTTAAAAATTGGATATTATAAGTGATCCAGCCAGTGGGCTCAATGTAATTAAAATTGTTTATTTACAAAAAGAATGTATTGATTTACATATAAAAATTCCAAATTTACACGATCGTATGATCATTTTTGCACTCGACGATGAAGCGAAATCCGTTCGCCGAAATGATCATACGGTCCTGTAAATTTTTAATCTTTATATCTAATATATATATATATATATATATATATATATATATATATATATGATGATGATGACGATGAATAGACATCAATTTGTTTCATAATACTAGTACTTATCAAAAATGTTATTGCAAATAATTAAAATAAAATAAAAATTATATTATATACCGATATTCACATAGAATAGGTGTGTTATGAATATAATTATATACTGAATTTTTTACCGATATTGGTTATTACAGATTTAATGTGGAAACACTGAAATGTCAAATTAAATCTCATATTCATATCTATTCTAGATAAACTGGAATTTAAAATCCAATACACCATCTGTTTTTCTTATATAATCAATTCATATTGGAATTTTAAGTTGCATTTGTGGAAAAAGTCATAATTATTTTATAACATTATATATATATATATATTCGTGTGTGCTTGTCTGTGAGTGAAAGAAGGAAAGAATCTTATCCATAGTTGGATCATATTTTGTTGCGTAGTTTTACAGTTTTTAAGATTCAACATTGCAAGATAAAAACGTTACGGTTTCTTATAAAGATTGGCTTTTTGAATGAATCTTGTAATCAAGGAAAGTGCCACTGCTAAGGGTAGAAACTAGTGATCGTTGATATTTTGATCGAAATCAAGTTTCGAACTTGCATCTTAAACTTTTGAAGTTCTTTTCTTCAAAAATTTCTAAGTTCGACTATCTTCTTACAATATTTTTCTGGTATACATTAAGATTTCTTTTAACAATTTGAAATTAAAAATTGATATACTAATGAATTGCAGTTCAAAATCCAATTGAATTTGTTGCATTCACATACGCATAAGTATCCTTGGGAAAGGTATTAATCCGTTGCTTCTGCCTCTAGCTATGGGTTACATAGCAAAACAGATTAGGTGCTCTAGCCTTGGTTAGCAACCAGGCTACCGCAGAATGTAATGGCAACCTACTGCACAAGAATCTTCTGCCCAGTCAGTCATTTCTCGAAAGAGACATGATAACCCAAGCGTGTATTAGGTATTACATAACTGACGGATCAGCCTAAATATTCGAGAAAGATTTTATGCCGGAAAGCGCATATTTTTCTATAATAATATATTTCTTATACTCAGAGCGAGAGAAAAAATAAATAAATATACTGTTTTATGAATAAGCAGATACCCAAGTACGAGTATTCATTAAAACGACGTTCAAGTAATATATATATATATATATATATATATATATATATATATATATATATATTATTGTAAAGACAAGGAATTTATTACTATCAAAGGCCCTTTTGATCCATCTCATCAAGAGATATTTGATGGAAGGGCTTTTGAGACCAATAATAAATTCCTTGTTTTTAAAATAGTATAGCAATTTTGTACCTCAAAATATTTGTATATATATATATATATATATATATATACTGAATATTCTTGATAGAATTTATCTTCGTATTTTTTATTTACCAAGAGAATTGGGATAAATTTTTTTATGTATGTAATATATATGCCTGTGTATGTGCATAGTTACTTCATTATCAGTGTATAAATGGAACAAGATATTGATGTGCATGTATGAGCTTTGTATATATATATATATATATATATATATATATATATATATATATATATATTTGTTTATGCGTGTGTACATGTTTTTTCATGTGTGTGTGTGCTTGTGTTTGGATATGATCAAAAGCTAATGTGCTGGCTGTTATATATATATATATATATATATATATATATATATATATATATTCAGAAATTATAACATTGATATGTTATCACTACAATAGTAGCTATTTTGTTTCGACACTTCTTGTGTCTTGTCAAGTGATGTGGTTTATTTCAAATTGAAGAGTTTTAAAAGGTTAAAAACAAGCAAAACCCCTTTAATCAGGGAGGCATTGTTGTATGTACAATTTGGACAAATTAGAGTTAAGCAACTTCTAATTTAGAGAATATATGAGAAGACTTAAAAATAATTTTGGAGCCATTAGTTTTAATATTTGATTAAATTGGGATTAGCGTTATTAATTAACTATTAAATCTACTTTATTATTGTTGCGAAATTTAAAAAAGTTTTTTTTAAGTTTAACAATTTATTAGATTTCGAAAGTTATTCATATATTAAACCAGGAAGAGAAAGAACGCACACATAAATAAACCTACAAACATCCATACATGAAAAAATAAACGAGTATATTCGCGTACACTGGCAAACG
Source organism: Ascarosepion bandense (assembly GCA_037127315.1). Lineage (NCBI taxonomy): Eukaryota > Metazoa > Mollusca > Cephalopoda > Sepiida > Sepiidae > Ascarosepion > Ascarosepion bandense. The sequence continues at coordinate 2,267,995 of JBBBDQ010001484.1, forward strand.
GGCAAATATACAGATTAATATACCCAACCATATATACATGCACTAATTACAAAATTTTGTATTTATCGTCTTGTTAATTCATCTGTTAAATCTTGAAGCTCTATTTGAACACAGACTGAATTGCCACATATTAGATACTGTCAGGGTGAATTCGTAACGGGACTGGCCTTGAATGAATGAGGTCATGGCAGACACAATCATATTTCAATGCACGAACATATAAACAGAATTAGCTATACACTTTCGCAAATACAAAAATGTACACGACTAAAAACTCCACAGATCGTAAAAAATATATAACCACATAGATGGAAATACAGAAAACCTCTGGCATCAAACTTAGTAGATACACTATACACAAATTAAATGCGCATGCATGTACAAAACGTCGCACATATACATATATATTTTAAGCCCCATATAGTTCACATCAAATTATGCCTGTGTGAGCTCCAATTGTTGAGCTCGCACGTCAATGGTTGTACAAGTGTTTATCTGTGTCTACGTTTGTATAAAAGGCGTCACGACGACGAATATTCCTCCCAATTATCATCCTACTTCCCAAAAAATCATCATTATACGCATCTCTGCATATATCCATTATTTTAAATAAAAAAATTAAATCAGTTTGTCTGACGATCGCAGAAGCGTGAAACCCATGAGCAGAAACTTACACCCATCTAACTAAATATCATTAGCTCTAATTTGTATTGAGCACTTTTTTAAGAATATTGTTTCTTTGGATAAGGAATATTATTCTATCCATATGTGCCCTATACTCGTATATATATATATATATATATATATATAAAAAATGTATATATAGGTGCGAGTTTGTAACTCTGGGTTTCACGCTTTTGCGATCGTCAGACAAACTGATTAATTTTAAAAAATGGTTATATTCGTGTATTTTTGTGGAAGTGGGGGAAAATCTGTCGTGACGACAGACGCAGACATATACATATATATACATTTGTACACCCATCAGCGCGCGCAAGGACACACACACACACACACACACACACACACACACACAGACACAGACACACACACACACACACAAATAAATATGTAATTATATGTAATTAGACACAAAGTTGACATGAGAGAGTATCAAAAATTGATTTGAAAAGGCACAAAGTATTTTATACTTTTTATTCCGTAAAGAAGGAGACCATTGGCAAAATTAGACGACAAAAGAAGGTATTTTTTCATGGAAAATTAGTAAATAAGGAAGGGAAAGTTAGAAAGTTAGAAAACGATTAAAGTAAATTATTAGTAAAATAATTCACAAATAAAAAGTAATGAATATTCGAAGTGATTATAAGGAGAACAATACTCACAACCCTCCAAATAAACAAAGGAAGTGAATCAAGTGCTTTTTTTGTTTGCAAGGACCAAGGTTAGTGTAATTTAATATAGACCATTTCAAGTACACGTAAATTATGTTCGGACCGGGATCTCTGCAAAACTGTGAAAAATTCATTTACATATACCTTGTCACCGTCAAAGTTGCCTAGTAAGTGGTAGCCCGTGGCTAAGTCATACGTAGACTGAATAATAATTATGATACAAAGCCGAAGGAGAAATGGGGTGATGCTGGTCAACATTTTATATCTTAGACCAGGGGTTTTCAAACTTTTTGACTTACGGACCCCTTTATATTTCCACAATAAATGCTTATAAAATTTATACATAAATTTTTACTAAAAATAGCTTAGAGTTTTGCATTAACGTAGCAAAAACTCGTTTTAAGCTTAATTTAGACATAAGTGTTCAAATAAAGTAAATTAATACTGCATGTTGATGCAAAATGTAACAAAATAAAATTTAAGTTATTTTGAATTTCAGGCGATGAGTTAATCCACGGACCCCCTATCTTATCCTTGCGGGCCCCCTGTGATCCGCAGACCACAGTTTGAAAACCCCCGTACTAGACCTAGCTAATCCCTCATTACAATCTTGCCGGAATCTTTTCTTTAATAAGATTCCTTAAACATTTACTTCGGTAGACGAAAATAAATAAATATACTGTTTAATAAATAAATGGGAATTTTACTCACATATGAGTATCCACTAATTAACGTTAAATGTGAACATATATATATATATATACATATATATATATATATATATATATATATATATATATATATATAGAGAGAGAGAGAGAGAGAGAGAGAGAAAGAGAGTGGAATAAATATACATATTTAGTTAAACAAAGACAAATTATATTTTTCGTGGTTAACAAGAATTGTAAGAATATGTGATTATCACAGGTATAACAACCGACACCCACCCACCCACCCACCCACACACACACACACACACACACACACACAGAGACTCACACGCGTACATATATATATATATATACATATATATATAAAGCGTGACTCTTCAGAAATGAATTGATTTCTTTTGGTGACTGAAGTGTGTATTCACTGCTTATATACAACACGGTAAAATTTCGGATTCCATGCGCCTATGGCTTAGGGAGTAGTGACTCCGACTAACACCAAATCTGTCGAATTTCGATCCCGGCCAGCAGCAAGTGGATATGTCTTGCTACACTGATGAGAAACAGACTTGTATGTGGATGACTAATATATATATATATATATATATATATATATATATACTTCATATATATATATATATATTCATATACTTCATATATATATATATATATATATATATATATATATATAAAGATAGATGTTAAGTCATAAATAAGTCTTTGGTTTTGTTTATTCAAACGATACTATAGAAATTAAATTTTATTCAATTATATATTTAGCATGAATTGTAATTTCTTGTTGCCATTTCTTAAATCCAGCTTCATTGAATCAGTAGTTGTTTTTGTTCGAGCTGATGTTTCTCTGGATTCTGGTCAATAGCCGTTGAATAAAAAAGACTTTTTTCGACAAACTGAATTTGATTTTCACTTGAGAATAATTTCCCCATTAAGTTTTTTGCAATGATTGAATGATCATTTGGTGCAAGGTCAGGTGGATATGGAGGATGGATAGAACACAAGATTTAAAAAAAAATCCAGTGTTACTTATGCTATATGCGGCTTTGTGTTGTCATGGAGGAAATTTTTTTTTTTAATTTTGGAAAACACAGGGAGGTTTTTAGCAATACATTTATCGACATGTCGCAGGAAGAAACATTTAGTTCTTCACTGCATTTTAAGTACCCTAAACAATAATTACTGCACCACAGAGATTTCACTCTACGCCGACTTTCCCACCGAAGAGATGTGGCTTCCCTTTGTCTGTTCTATAAATACTTCCATGGCTTCTGCTCCAACGAACTTAAGTCACTGGTGCCTCCGCAACAGGTGTTTACTTGTGCAACCAGACTGGCATCTGGGTCTCACCCATTCACAGTTAGATCAACCAAAAGCAGACGATAATTCTACTCCTTCAGCTTTTTTCTTGCACTTCCCGCCTGTGGAAATCGCTTCTTTATTCTTGCTTTCCTGACGGCTACAACCTCCAGGAATTTAAATGCAAGGTCAATACTCATCTCTTAAGTACTTGACCCTAGTTCTTTCAACACCGCCCTGTATATTCTTTCTTTTATCTCCACTTTTGCAACTCTCATCGCACCTGTATTCCCATCCTTCTCTTCTAACTGGTTCGTCCTTCTCTTCACTCTCCTCTACTCTTTTTCGCTTATGTAGCTCCCTGCACATCAGTGGCGTTACCGCCTTTCTCGGAGTGATATAATTTAAAAAATATTACCTTTCTTCTATGAATCTTAGTCGTTCGTAGAGATTTATGCCAGTCAATCCACCAGGTCTTGATTTGAACATTGTCGAAAGGCAAATCACTTTTCATCAATTATTAGATACGGTTAAAATATTTAATCAGATTCAACAAAAACAGAAATTATGATTCAGTCTAATATTAAAATACTTTTCCCCGGACCTGTGAAAATAAAAAATAAAACCTTATTTAGTCAAAGCTATACGCAGCGTTAACGAATTCGAATTCCAGTCATCTGATACATCGACAATTATCCACACCCAGAAAATAAGTTAATGTTTTCGAATTAGGATTTTACGTAATCATTTACTTTCTTGAGCTAAATGAACTTGATATATGCATTGTGCTTCGTTGGTGCTAATTTAGTGAATAGCAACTTCAAATGAACAACAGGCAAACACATCCAATCAATTACTCACAGAGAAGTCAACATTCATTCTGGTTTATAATAAAAAAGTTTACTAATAGACTGGAAGGCATCAAATAATCACATTTCATTAACGACTCTGAATTCAAGAATTTGAACGGCTTTTAAGTTTATATAAGTTACGGTATTTTTTGTGCTTTGTATTCAGAAGGGAATCAAAACAACTTAGGATTAGCAAATCGTTCAGTTTGTTCTCAATAAAACTTGACTAATTGCCCTTGAGAATCAAATTATCTCTTTCAGCAGATTTCACTCAATCCCAATAGATTTTTTGTTAATCTTTTTTTTTCTGAATCTGGAGCAATCAATGAAAATGCAGGATTCTATGCAACAAGAACTGCAAAGATAACAAAAACGGCACAATTTTACTTTCGAAAAGGGTGGAGGGAAATTCTGTAAACAAAAAATTTTTTTCTTCTATATATCTATCAAATTAAGCTGAATATAGTATACACTTAAAAATAGTAATATGTTCAAGTTAGAATTGGTTAACTCACATGAGATTTATAGAATGAGCCCTTAAATTTATCCAAGCTGGTCACTTTCATGTAGTGCAGTGGTTAGCAAGTTTATCTCGCTCGATCAATTACAAATGATTAGTGAGTTCGATTCTCACTGGATCCCCCATAGTTTTTGGTACACATATATTAAACTAAGCTGAGTATAGTATAAACTTAAAAATAGTAATATGTTCAAATTAGAATTGGTTAACTCACATGAAATTTATAGAATGAGCTCTTAAATTTATCCAAGCTGGTCACTTTGATGTATTGCAGTGGTTAGCAGGTTTATCTCGCTCGATCAATTACAAATGATTAGTGAGTTCGATTCTCACTGGATCCCCCATAGTTTTTGGTACACATATATTAAACTAAGCTGAGTATAGTATAAACTTAAAAATAGTAATATGTTCAAATTAGAATTGGTTAACTCACATGAAATTTATAGAATGAGCTCTTAAATTTATCCAAGCTGGTCACTTTCATGTAGTGCAGTGGTTAGCAAGTTTATCTCGCTCGATCAATTACAAATGATTAGTGAGTTCGATTCTCACTGGATCCCCCATAGTTTTCGGTACATATATATTAAACTAAGCTGAGTATAGTATACACTTAAAAATAGTAATATGTTCAAATTAGAATTGGTTAACTCACATGAAATTTATAGAATGAGCTCTTAAATTTATCCAAGCTGGTCACTTTGATGTATTGCAGTGGTTAGCAGGTTTATCTCGCTCGATCAATTACAAATGATTAGTGAGTTCGATTCCCACTGGATCCCTCATACTTTTAGACTTGACAGACATCTAAACTACGTTTAGAAAATCAACTTAAATTTATACGGGCTTTCATTAATTCTAGACAAGTAAAAGTGTCTTAATACCTCTAGGATACATCACTAATATATTATACTAGTATAGTAAAACGTTATTTAGCGTATTAGATGAAGAAATTGAACATAGGCTGCTTTACGAATACTTTCACCCAACGTTACAAACGGACACAAAGCCTAGACATGAAGCTAATTAACATGAGTCATGTTCATAAAGAACTTTGTGATATCAAAACATTTATATGGATGCCGTGCAATGTCTAAACTCTCAACCGCTTTTCTTAGTTCATTTGTTGAAATAGCTATGAGCGATGGAAGCCTGAGTAGCTTGGCGAAGATCATTCATCTTCGAACCTTAGGAACTGGCGCCACAGAATTCCAGACAAAAATTGTACCAGATAACCTAAATGACATCAACAGGGCAATTAACAGTAGCATTATCTAAGACTGATACCACATATTGCCCGAAGGGAAAATAATGAAGATTTTTACCTTCGACACTATTGCAAATACAAGTTGAGGAAAGAGCAATAACAGCTACTGGACTTGAGGAACGTATTTTTTACTTAAAAAAAGTTTTTTAAGAGAAACATTTCATACATTTTAACCGAGAGTAGTATTCTTCGCCTAGTCAATGAATGCCAAATATTTCCTTATAAAGAAACGTCTCATATTAGCTTATCATGTCTTAGGATACCACGTCTAGTTATTAATTAGTACTGCTCAATTGTGGATTTTTTCGTTGCACTACCCGGCTCAGGGATTCAACTCACAATTACTACATTAACCAAATTCAAGAACCATCGCTTTAATCAAGAAGGTTATTGGCGCCGGAGAGCACAACATCCGAATGGTTGTGGTAATAACAACGAACACGAAATGATAGTTTGACATGCAAATAATGTAAAGACGGATAACTAATCACAGAAGTTCAGATATAAATAACAGTTTTATTTCTCAGCTTTGTTGAGACTAGGTTTCTGTCAAATATGATGGGTGTCCTATTTTAACCCCATCGAAATAAACACAGGAAACCCGGTTTCTAAACAGCCTTGGAAGTATGTTAACTAACTTGTTCAGCCAAACCTCTTCACGCAACTTTTACAAATAAATTTAAATTGTTTAAGTTGCAGCGTTTTTTGAGCCAGAAGAACTAGCTAAGGGTGGAACTGATAGATTATGTAATTTTAGACTGCTAATTTGTTTGTGTATATTTCTGAGATAAGGTAGTATTCATATTATTTACGTTGTACAGGCTATTGTCCTAATCTCTATTGCCATGTTTAAGACGTTTCGGTCGTTTCCTATGTACTAGAGAAAATCATTAGCTTTAATGGTTGCAATATGAGCTCTGGTAAAGATTAATACTAGACATAAGGTTTACAAATCCCAGAAATTCATACACTGATTTCCTTAAGGACACATTAACCAGCGGATATAGGCGTTGGTTAGAACCTGTGACTTGATCCAAAGAGTTGTGAGCTTAATACCAGGTTACACCAGTGGTAAACAAATAACTTTGTTGAGTTAAAGGGAGTTAACTACATGACAACCGTGACATCGCACATGGAATAAGAATTATATACCCCAGTGATAAAAAAAAGTTCAGTTACACAACTCTTAGCAACTGAAGAAGGCTGGAGCATACAACGATCGAAACGTCGTAACCATGACAATCAATATGTGGACAACAGTCCAAACAATGTAAATAAAATAAGTTTTTAGATGTTAAATCTCTGAAAAATCAATGTTGTTCTTAAATATTTGTCTAAATTTGTTTCTAGTTGTTGCACAATATCTTAAATATTGTAATATTGTTGCACAGTATTGTAAAAACAAATTAGAACAAGTACAGGGTGTATGTAATACCCTTGGGAAGTGTTTTAATGGAAGACGGAAAGTGCGCACACTGAGACCCGAAGGCGAAATAGCATGGTCAAGGACGAATTACAGAAGGTGAGCAAACTAGTAAGAGACAGGAAAATTTCCTTAGAAACAAAGAAAAGAGTTCTGGTTTGCTATGTGATGTCTGTCCTTCAATATGGCAGTGAATGCTGGACAATATCATCAAACATGAACGAAAAACCTAAAGCAACTGAAATGTGGTTAAACAGAAGGATACTGTGAATGTCATGGATGAGGCATGTGTGCAATGATGGCGTTTTGGAAAGGGTCGAAACGAAAAGGAAATTAATACTGAGCATCACAAGAAGACAGCTGAAGTTCTTGGGATAGGTGATGAGGAATGAAGGCTTGGAGAATCTGATACTCACTGGTCAGATACAGGGAAAGAGAGACAGCGGAAAGCAACGGATAACATATTTGAAGAACTTGAGCAGGTGGATGGCAGAGTGGGGTTTGGGTGGGGTAACAAGAGAAAGAGTGCTAAGAGCCACAAGAGATAGGGAGATGTGGTAAGCCATGATCCCCTACGTCCTGAATGGGCATGGCCTTTAAAAGAAGAAGAATATTAAACATTTTCCCATTATTATTGCTATTAAGCAATCCAGATTAATATTGAAAAAAAGCTATTACGTTTTATGAGAGTTGATAGTATACTTGCTTCCCTGACAGCTACAATCTCCAAAAATTTAAACGCAACATCAATTCCCAATTTCTTGTCCAGTTGACTCCAGTCCTTCTCTTCTGTCCCCATCACTTCGTGTATCTTGTACTTTTCTTTTCTCACTTTATCCGTGCAACTGTCTTCACACTGGTATTTCCAGCCTTCACTTGGCCTTTCTCTGATTCGTCTTTTCCTTCGCTCTTCCTCTGCTTAAACTTTCCCTCTTCTCTTATGTAGCCTTCTGCACACCAGTGGCAGTACAGCCTTGCTTGGGGTGAAACGATACGAAAAAGTCCGGTTTCCTATGCAAAATAATAATTTCCCCTCGTGCTTCTTCTATGTGCCGTGTTCCTTCAGGTTTTAGCCGATCATGGTCTTCCACATCCCCCTATCCATTGTCACTCATAACAAACACCCTGTCTACCATCCATATTCTCAAGCACATCAGTTATGTTAGGCGTTGCTTTCCGCTGATTCTCCTTTTATCTGAATTGCGAGCATCATTTTCTGTCAATGAATGCTGAATGTTTCTTTATAAGAATATGACTAGCCTATTCGGCTTAGCTGATTCGGCGTACCCATTGCGACGGGAATTTTTTTTGGCGAAAGGGGCGTCTTGTCGGCGGATTAATAAGCAAGAAGTCACCTTGTTTGCCCTGTTATCGTTAACTCTCTCTCCCATTCTTAATAGTGAAATTAGATATTCTAATTGTAATAGTTTCAATTGTCAAATATTCCCATTAGCCAAAAGTTAGAAACTTGCATAGAATTTAATGCTTTAAATTTTTCAGTTTTTAAACCCCATCATTCGAAAAGACAGCAGATATTTTATCAAAGCATGGAAGAAACAACATATTTTTCATTTCAGAATTACGAAATGAAAAAGTAAATTTTAAGATTAAAATATTTACTAAGTTTTTAATATTTTTGATACATTTTTTCAATACAAGTTCCTAATCTATATTATTTTATCAGTTTAAAAAAGGTCTAACATTTGACTTTAACTATTAATCTAGTTTCAAAGACAGTGACGTGGAAATGTTCTGACGCCGAATCGGCTACGCCGAATACTTCAATTATTTATCTTCGCTGAATGAGCAACGCCGAATGGCCTACGTCAAAACATAGCAAACCCAATATTATCAACTTGACCTTTGGATTGAGTTGGCAGGTAGCAGGAATTCGCTATTAACAAATCTATTTTTCAACTCATATTGAGGTAAAATTTATATTTTTCAGTATCATTAATGCGAAGAATATTCATATGATAATGTCCGCTCTACAGGGAGTGATCGATAGATTGTCGTTTAAATGATGGAAAATAAAAATAGCACTGACATCTCATTTTAACAGATATATTAACACGAAAATATATTAAAACACTAAAGAGTAATTACATTCAATATAATCGCCTTTAGATTCTATGACAGTTCTCAAAATATTTCAGAATCTCCTGCATCTCTTCTGATGGTTTCCTTGTCTAAGCTTGCAAATACTGCCATAATCCTATCCTTCAGTTTATTTTTAGTGTTACAAAGAGTTTTCTTGGTTTCTCGCTCAGCTGTGTTCTACACATATTAATCAAAGGGTGTTAGGTAGCCAAATGTTAAAGTTTACTAGGTCGCAGAATTTTTCTTACAACCATGACTGGTATTTCTCTATATTTCCTCATAGGAAATATAGACAAATACCAGTCTATATCCACTGTCCATATCCGATGGACCATGTGTCCTTAAATACACATGTCCCAGTGGATATAGACGTTGGTTAGTTTCTTACTTGACTCTTAGAGTTGTGAGTTCAATACTGGGCTACACCAGTGGTGAACAAGTAACTTGCAGGGTTAGAGGGAGATTACTTATGACTTCAAATCGAAGCTTTACGCAATGAATGGAGTTCATATACTCCAGTGATTCTAAGAAACGGTTTGGTTCGAAATTCCTAGCACCTGAAGAAGGCAGGAGCGTACAACGTCCGAAACGTCGTACAAATGGCAACAAAGATGAGGACAATAGTCCGAATAATGTAAATACACCAATGACTGGGTTTGCCTGCTTATGTGGCATGTTGCTGAGTCCTATTGCAAGACATAGGGTTTTCCTGCAACCACGCACTTGTCCCAGGACAACACTACCTCTTACCTTCTCTTATCTTGATATAGGACCCCGTGTTGTGTCTTAAGGTCTTCACTATTAAATTCGGGAGTTCCTTTCTAATCAGAACATTTAGAGTGAGTTTCTCATAATCACCATTAAACTCATCCAAGTCTTTCTGTACTGAGCTCAGATTGACACCGTATTGCAGATTCCGACGCGAATTCTAAGCAATACAGAATGTCAGTCAGTTAAGTGCCATACGTGATACACTCTTTGGGTGATCATGTCTCGAAAGAGACATGACTGACTAGGCAGAAGATTATCCCGTATTAGATTGCCATTGCTTTCTGCGGTAGACCTATTGATAGCTAAAACTATAGAACCCAGTCTGTCCTATTATTTAGCCCATAACTGGAAAGAAGAGACGGATTAATACCTTGTCCAAGGGTATTTACGCGTCCGTGAATGCAAGGAATTCAACTGAAATTAGAACTCGGCACCCCGATTTGTCATTCCGAGTCCACATCCACTGCACCACAACGAACATCCAAATACAGAATGCCGTGTCTAAATTTCTGAATTGAGCCAATGATGTGGTTTCCGGCTTTCTCTTTTCCAATCTTTTCACCCTATTTTTTTTCTTTTTTTTTCAATTGGAGTAGATAGACTAAACTATCGCCCGGTTCACACTCCACCCACGTCTATTGAACAGATGAAAAGGCTCATCCCTTGTCCCCTGTTTAGGATGTGGTTTCCGGCTTTCTCTTTTCCAATCTTTTCACTCTTACGTGGCCCCTTGCGTATCAGTGGCGTTACCGCCTTGATCGGGTGATATGATTAAAAAAAAGGTGCTCTTTTTTTCACAGATGACGCCCAACTGACCCTATAATACTGTACAGTCGACAAAACAAAAAAGCGCGCAAGAACGAAATTAAAAATATAAAATGGCAACAATTTATTCATTGTATCTTGTGTTTTAGGTTAGAGTTCTTATATTCTTTTTCTGTGTGTTAAAACCTTTTACAACGTGAACGACAACGATTCTCCAACTTCCTATCTTTTGTGTTTTCACTATCTCGAATGGGAGAGATAGTGAAAACACAAAAGTTTATTTTTTAATCGACTGAGTCTATCGGGCGAGTGAAATCTCAAAGACTAGATAGCAGAGCAGAGAATGGTCTCTGTTCTGCTATCTAGTCTTTGAGATTTCACTCGTACGATAGACTCAGTCGATTAAAAAAATAATTGGCCGATTTAGGTTTATTGCTTTACTCGCCCGCTGACGATTAAAAATCTCGCAAATATAGAAAAAGGATTCCTTTTACAAATCAAAAGCATGCCATTGAAAATTCACAAGTTACTTAGAACGCCCTACGACGAACTTTTATCGTCCCGGGCAGTGTAAACAGTTGTTTATTTAACGCTTCCAGAGTGGAGCCAAAATGTCTCACAGATTTTTAGAAACTCATTTGGAGATAATATCATCCTTGATTGAACATTATATTTTTCTCCGTTTACGATAAGTAAAAACGAACCTTTAAAAGAAAGAAAAAAATACGCATACTTGTTTCAACCACGCACCGAAAAACAAATAATACAAGTAAATAATCTTGTATAGAAAATCGTTGAGAAAATTAGATTTGTTATTTTTTATCGTCTATGAGATAGAGGTTGTAGTCAAACAGAATAAAAAAACTACGGATTTAGGTATCTCCACTCAATTGCCAAAAAAAAAAAAACAAAAAAACAAAAAAACAAAAAAAACAAAACAAAACCAAAAAAAAATAGCATATCATGATGTTAAAAGGGCTTAAACTTAATAAAAAAAGTTTTATCATCAAAAGGTTTATGCTATAAAGAGAAAAGATAAAACTTTGTTATTATTATGTTAAAACTTTAAAAAAAAATCTTTTTTAACACGTTCGAAGTTTTAATTATAATTTCATTTTTTGTTTTCCGTCAGCGATTCGCGCTATGCTTACGTAAGGCGTCTATTAAGAAAATGGAATCGGTTGAGCAAAATATTTTGGGGCGAGTAAAATTTCTCTCGCCTGTCGAGTGTTTCTTTTTTCGATCACAAAAACTGCTGCTTTCCATTTGATATTTCCCTCTGTTCCTGTCTTCAGTATCCCCAGGGAATATCTGCTTCTTCAGTTTTTTTATTATGTTTTCTAGAAGTGTTAACCGTCTATGATTCTAACTCTAAGCATCCTTTTTCATTTTCCTCGTTACTCTCATGTTCTTTATATGGAGTTCCCATCGTCCTTCTGCAGAACTACATTTGCCTCAGATCTCCTCTTATTCCAATATTCACTGCCATATTAGAGGGATCGTAATATAACGTTTTAGCGATCGTTTCTTTGTGTCTAACGAAGATTTCCTGTTTCTTAAGACGTTACTTAACTTTTGGAAGGCATATTTCACTAATTCAATGCGCCTTCGGATTTCGGTGTCACATTTTCTATTTCCGTCTTTTGTTCAAACACTTCTCAAATATTTTAATTTTTGTACTTATTTGACTCTGTGCCTCGAATTAATAATTGGTATCTTGGGCTGTTTCTTCTGTTGACAACCATACATACTTTCTTTTTACAATTGATGCGTAGTCCTTTATTCTCACTGTCTTCACTTGCTTCTAAAGGAGTTACTATAGTTTCCTTTCTGTGTCTGCTATCAACACTGTCATCTGAATATTTTATGTTATGAAGACTGTGGCTCACAATAATAATGAATCTTAGTAGAACTTTTGATTCTCTCAGGACGCACTAAGTCGAGGGACTGATAAGTCCAGCGAGAAGACTCATCATAGTCTCACCTTCATTTACATTTTTTTGCTATGTAATAAATCCATTTTCCTATCCGTATTCAAGCGTTTTACTTTAAGTATAAGTTTTATATTATTTTGATATATTTCTCAAATAAATCAATATTACCTTGCAGTTGAAAGAATTCTTTGTTTTGTAATTTCTCAAACGATTCTGCATACTCTGTAAAATATAACTATACATCATTCTGCATTGATATTGGTCTTTCTGATATCATTCAGTATAAATGAAATATACTTACGTGGCACACGAGATAAGTCTCCTGCCGAGTAAGCATAAATAATAAAGACATCATTAGACAGGTTGTTACCATTCCTGACATACTAAAACAAGCTTTGTACCCAGTAACCGCGTCGACGGGCGCTGGATAATCTTTAACCAGTGACCCAAGCATCCGCGCTCGGGTTCTCCACTTTGAAAACCGACCTTGTGTTACAAGTCGCTCGGAATTTGATTTTCACTTGAGCCTGATTTCGCCATTAAAGCGTTTTGATAATACCGAATGATCATTAGGTGCAAGGTCAGCGGCACATGGAGGATGGATAGAACACATTAATGGTTTTAAAAAAATTGTTGAATAGGTTAAATATACCTAGCATAGCCGAGAAATTTTAAAATAGGTTAAGGCTCATCCCCAGGGCGACTTGCCCCTAAGCAATACTTCTTCTTATGAGCGGGATGGTTTTATTGCTGGGGTCCCTAAAAGTGGAAGTGCTGAGAAGGCTTAGGCAAATTTTTTCACGATATTAGCGGCAAACCTACTTTATATCTCGGGCTTTTGCCACATACAGTAGCAGAATGGGTTCGCTGAAAGTTATCCATTCAGTATAAATGTTGTATTCCTTGTTTCAGTGTCGTTGATGAAATTGCGCTGTTCTTGTCCTATATTCGTTCTCATTCTGCTACGCGTTCTATTCATCAAATTTCCCGTGATCCATTTTGTTATAAGACTTATTAGTCAGATGAAAGACGCATTTATTTGCACCTGTCATTGGATGCATTATAATCTAGTAGTTTCATCTGGATGTGTGTTGTAGTGCAGTTGATATTGGATCAGAACAAGAGGTTGGAGAGCTGATTTCGAATTTCAGTTGCATTTATTGTATTCAGTTACACCCAAATACCCTTGGGAAATGTAATAATCCTCCAACTACGGGTTAAATAGCAGGACAGATTGGGTTAGCAAACAATCTATTGCAGAAAATAACTGCAACCTACTGCGGGAAAATCTTCTGCCTAGTCAGTCATGTCTCTTTCGAGACATGATCGCCTAAGCGTGCATCGCGTATGGCACTTAACTGACTGACTGAAGTCCTTCTGGCATACCACGCCTGTTGTATATATTTCAGTTATCATTTCTGTAATTTTGTCGAAATCGTCTAAGGCTGCAAGTATCTCTATTTCAACTTCATCTGGGGATGCTGCTTTTTCTTGTTTATCCTAGCCACTGCTGTTTTCACTTCGGATTTTCAGTTTTATGGTCTTTCCATTATTTTGTTCATTGCATGTTTCCTCGGGAATTAATATCAATCCTGGGACATCAGTTAAGATTAAATGGAAATTGTTTCAGAATGGCAAAAACTGATCTAACAAAAAAGTCTTAAAATGCATCTAAAACTGCTTAATGTACCAGTAAATTTACGTTATTCCCTTTTAATAAATCCTTCAAAGACTATATTTAAACTATTGCAAAGTTTTTATAAAACTGTCTAGTTCATTTTTATACTTAACAGTAAAAACTAATCCAACTCTTAATCAACCCCTCACTCCCAGTAGCGGCAAAAGTTTAGATCCTTTTTCTGAATATACAAAAGTAATTTTTCATTTTATAACGTTTTATATATACATAATTTGATGTTGTGCACGCAAAATATGAAAGGCGTTTGTGATCTTCACTCCTAAGTATAAAAAGAAACATTGTGTGCCATTCTTTAAAAGCCAGAAAATGATGCTAAAAATAAGTTTCATTTTCCAAAATCTAGTTATGTCATCATTTCATTAACTAATTTTCGTCAATCTTATTTCCATAAAGGCCATTTTATTTTTGGAAGATCTTCAATTATAAAATGATTTGTTTTCTCTTTGCAGGTCATGAATCGATTGCAAGAAATAGTCACAAAACTTATGACTAATTAACGAATGCGTTGATTCAGAGTAGAAAAATCAAAGACTTAAAACTTTGAGTTAATTGGCAGCATTTATTATTTATTCTATTAGTATTCATTTAGTGCAGCTTTTATCATCAAACAGTTAATTTAATATATTACTTATTGAAATGTTACTAGAATGATCCAAGGAAGTTGTATGCGTTGACAACTCAGATAACCTATGGTATTGATAATTTCTCTATATAAATATCAGTTTCCGTTACATTATAACTTTCAAACATTACAACATCTGGTGCATATAGTGTTCTACAAGGACCCGAAATAACCCTCGTCAGATTCTGAATACAGAGTTATCCTTCTCCTAGACTGGTTGCCACCCAAAACTATTATTTGCTTGTGAGTTAAAGTAAAGAACTCGAATGAGTTAAAGAACTCGAATGAAAGTAAAGAACTCGAATGAAATTTCAACTCAGCTGAGATTTTATCTATTACTCCACATGTATATAACATCAGTCAGTTAAGTGCCATACGTGACAGACGTTTGGGCAATCATGTCCCAAAAGAGACATGACTGACTGGGCAGAAGTTTATCCCGTTTCCAATACTTTCTGCGGAAGATTGGTTGCCAGCCAAGGCTATAGAACCCAATCTGGCCTGTTATTTAACCCATAACTGGAGAGAAGCGATGGACTAATACCAAGGGTATTTGCGAGTAAGTAAATGCACGGAATTCAACTGGAATTCGAACTCGGCTCTTCGATTTCTCGTTCCGAGCCGATATCCATATGCACCATGAAAATAGCCATGCATTAGTGAGAAGCTAGTTGATGCTTTGTCTGTAGAAAAATAGTTCACGCTACATTTCTATTCGTATCCAAGAGATTAAACCAGGCATAATGCTCATATTTTAACACACCGCCTAAATATATTTGTATGAAACTGTATAACAGCATATATATTTCGGCAATTAATGGGAGATCACTAGTTTTATATCTTCATCTTCTTCTTCACCTCTGTGCCGTGTTTATTCAGGACGTAGGTGTTCATGACCTTCCGCATCTCCACTATTCCTTGTAGCTCTTGGCACCCTTTCTCTTGTTACTCCACTCAAACACTGCTCTGTCATCCGTTTGTCCAAGCCTATCAGGTATGTCATATGTTATTCCCCCACCGGTCTCTCTTTTCCTCTATGCATCCTGTCAGTATTAGATTATCAAAGCTCTCCTTGATTACGTATCCCAGAAATGTCAACTGTTGCTGATGCTAGGCATAAATTTTTCTTCTGGTTTGCATAGTCCATGGTATCCTCAGCATCTTTCTGCAGAACCTTATTTTAGTTGCTTCAAGTCTTTCTTTTATCTTGGATAAAATTGTCGATCGTTCGCTGCCATATTGAAGGTCAGACATCACATAACAATACAGTATTCCTTTTTTTTTGTTTCCAACGAAATTTTCCGGTCTGTCAATTCTCTAAAATTTATTAAGAAAATGAACAAAGAATAAATTAATCTAGACAGAAATAAATAAGAAAGGGTGTGGTGATATTAAGACATGATCATAGAAATAGTCTGGCTATCCGTGATATTGGCTAAGTAACAGCTATCGAGTTCAGTCCGGTTTGCAAAGCATAACGACCAAGCCTACAAATAAGCAGACTAATATATAACATTTGTTTGAATTTTTATTACTTTTTAATGAGATTGCTGTCTCTTTCAAAATGTGTAGGTTAATCCAAAATGGTAAACTACTAGTCAGAAGATCTCGTGTTTGTTGATTTCTAACAATGATGAGTTGCTTTTGTTTCAGTTTTAAATATAAAACCAAAACGGCGATGAAATCGGGAGACGGCTGCTGACAAAATGATAAAGCAAGGAGTCAGCATGTGTTCCCCAACTCTAACTCTCTTACTTACGATTATTCCACCATTTCAAATAAGGTAATTGTTGTGGGATCACCCCTTTGTATATGATAATGGACTCGACTGAGTATACACATACTCCTGCCATAGAGAGAACAGCGGTTGAGAGTGATAGTAGAGATCCGTGAGAGTTAACGGAGAGTACTGGAACTGATATGTAAGTTACCGAGCGATACCGAAGTTACCCAGAGATTACCGCGTCAGAAGTCAGAATAGCTCTGAGCTCCACTCAGCTAGAATAATATACACGGATGTAGTATTTCTAACGACTTCACTTCACGACTTGTATATATTTATTTTTTACTAATAGTATTCCAGGATTTACTAATCTGCGTTCAAGTTTGTATATTACGTTCAATATAATCTACTTTTCTATTTCAATATCTGGTTTTTATTCTTAATTATTTTATACGGTTCCTCACTCGGAATCCACAACAGTAATAAATCTAGATACGAAAAAAGAAATTATCATTAATTCATAGTATCTATGATGCAGCATTGGGGCTGGAAAATCTGAAATCAGAGACGATACGAAAAGCAGCATGTTTTGAAAATTAAAATCTATCATCGATTCAATGTCTTTTCTTTTCAATGAAAAGGTAATTTCATTTTTATTGCGACATTAGATTTCTAGAATCAATATATCAGTCAGTTAAGTGCTATACGTGAAACACGCTTGAGCGATCATGTCTCGAAAGAGACATGACTGACTGGGCAAAAGATTATCCCGCAGTAGGCTGCCATTGCTTTCTGCGGTAGACTGGTTGCCAGCCAAGGCTATAGAACTCAATCTGTCCTGTTATTTAAACCATAACTGGAAGGAAGAGACGGATTTATACCTTTCCCAAGGGTATTTGCGCATAAGTGAATGCAATGAATTCAAACTCGGCTCTACCGATTTCCTGTTCCGAGCCGATATCCACTGGACCACCACGCACATCCTCAATCAGTATATAACTGGTCAAATAGCTGTTATTCGTTTACCACAGTTCAGGCTGAATCAAGCATGATTCATAAAAAGTTTAGCGACAAAACACATTCTCTGTCAGAAAGAGTGATGCAAGTACATACGAAGAATAAAAACAATGTATTAGATTATATTTTTATAAATTAAATGCTTAAATCTAATGTCGCAAGTACTTCTTAAGTAAAATAGTGAGCCTTTCTTATCACATGCCATTCATTTTGAAAACAAAAATGTACATGATAAAACAATGAATTTAAAACCATCTAAAACCTTTTTTAAATATTCAAATGTAATTTTGTAAAAGTTATAATTAAATGTACTTTGTTTTCTTGCAATTAAAGCGAAATATGCATTTAGAATATATCTATATCATTGCAATATGCTTAAAATATTTATTAAAATTGTCTGTGATTAATTTTTACCTTAATTGTATTAAAAAAGCGTTCCGATAATTCATATAGAGAGGTTTTATAAAAGACAAAAACTAACTTTAAGTAGGCAAAATAGTTTTTGTTTTTTATTAAAACTTGTACATATATATCTTTGGGTTGTGAATGAAAAATATGAACATTGTGTCTGGCCTAATATTTTAGATATGAAGAGAAACATAGTGTGACATATTTTAATGGTTACAAAATAACAGAAATATATATATATATATATATATATATATATATATATATATATATATTTAATCATTTCACCCCGAGCAAGGCGGAAACGCCACTGATCTGCAGGGGGTTACATAAATGTATAAAGATTAATTAGAAAAGAGCGAGAAGTACAAGCTAGTCAGAAAGGAATAGAAAGTTGAGATGCAGGTGCGATGACAGATACATAGGTGGAGAGAAAGGGAAGGTTATACAGGGGAGGGGAGAGAGCTAGAGGCCAGTGGTTAGTAGATGAGTATTAACTTTGCATTTAAATTTCTGGAAGTTGTAGCCGTCAGGAAAGGAAGAATACGGGAGTGAGTTCCACAGGCGGGAAGTGCGAGAGAGGAAGCTGCAGGAGTAGAATTGTCGTCTGCATTTGGCTAACCTGACTGTGAATGGGTGGGACCCAGTTGCCAGTCTGGTTGCACGGGTAAACACCTGTTGAGGAGGCATCAGTGACTTAAGCTCATCCGAGCAGAAGCCATGAAAGTATTTATAGAAGAGACAGAGGGAGGCCACATTTCGACGATGGGAAATTCGAGTCACCAGATCAGTACCTATCACATTACAGACTCTCATTTGGAGCTTGTCAAGAACACTGAGGAGAACGGCAGGGGCACCTGACCATAAATGGCAGCAGTACTCCATGCACGGAAGAATGGTTGACTTGTATATATGCAGGATGGATTCAGGTGGAAAAACATCCTGGATCCACATGTGACCCAATCTTCTTAGCAGTGTGTGTGTATATATATATATATATATATATATATATATATATAAATTATCATTGTTATCATTAGTGTTTGTTTTTTAATTAATGTTTTAGCACACAACAAATCATAGAGATGTACTTTTCAGTTCCATATGTATTGATATTGAGTTTAGTTCTAGATAATGGTGTACTCAGTTCACTATCTTCATATGTATCTCAGGTACTGATTGTTAAATATTTACAGTGAGTCTATTCGAAAAGAACTGGAGATCCAGCAAAGTATTTATTGTTCGTGGACAAAATCATAAAAATATAAGATAAAGAAATTGACACTCTGTTGATTGAAGGCAGAAAACTCGACGGAACCACCTATTAAAGGAATGTGGGAAGAAATGACATTAATCGCAAGAAGACAATGTATAGTTTTTTTAGTAAGAGAAGCCTAAGAGCTACAAATTTGAGATGTCAAAATCAATTTTGAATAATTAGGAATTCATGTCGGAAAATTTAACAGTAATCCGACCGTGCTTCGGAATAGCAAAATATTTCTTTCAAAAAGTAAACAAAAAAGTATTAAGAAAAAGGGAGATTTCGTTATAAATAAAAAAAAAAGCTATTATCACTCCTCCTATATAACTGTGAATAATGGACAATTTCCTCATTAACGAAGAGAATACATGATGCAATTGAGATGTGTTTTTACAGAAGGATACTGAAAATACTATGGACAGAGTATGTAGCCAATGAGAAGGTTTTAAAGAAAATATAACTAAAAGGACTGTTATATATGGAATTACATCAATACAGTTGACATTATTGAAATAAATTAGGAGAAAAACGGCTTGGAAAATTTGACACTCACATGTCATGGAAAACAAGAAGGATAGATGGAAGCAACAAATAACATAGCTGACGAGTGTGTGTAAATGGATGGCACAACAGAAAGGAGGCGGGATTGTAAAACATTTCTAAGAGATAGTTGATTTTTTCAGGGCTGCTTAGATGTAGCACAAGGCCGAAAGTATGGGGTACCCATTGAGGATCGATCTCACTACTCAGTTGCAATAGGTTTTAGAATGACAAGCTTTTTGACCATAACACCACGTCGAAGTGCCCAAAACATTTAAAAAAGATAAGGAATTACTAGGAAACATGTACGCCCACAACCTGAATGAAGAGGCAATTGTTTGTAGACTGCCTTTCAAAGTATTTATCTGGATGGTAGAGTGCGAAGCTATTTAAAATGAGGTAATAACTGACCAAGAAAATATATACTGCATCAGTCTATCAAGAAAATTAATATTCGATATGTTGTATATTTACATGAATATATGTTGTATATATGTTGTATATTTACATGAATATATGTTGTATATATGTTGTATATTTACATGAATATATGTTGTATATATGTTGTATATTTACATGAATTTGAACACTTATAACTAGCGTTGAACAAAATGCCAAATTCTCTTATTATTAATTATGCAGGTCAGTTCATTTAAATTAAGTTTAATTTATCTACAGAATATATTCGCGTATGATGCAGATTTTGACGACCTTATTTTGAAGCTAATTTTAAGTGGGTTGCATATTACACGAGGTGTAAAATTGGCATATGTACTGCCATCAGTACATAAGCTAATTATATATTTCATGTATGATGCGACTCCCTTAAAATTATCTTTAAAATTATCTGTAAAATCGTAGCATTCTGCGAGATTTTTTTTTATACACAGTTCCGTAGTCTCTACTATTTTTGATAAGAATGTAAAATTAAGCAAGTTTGTCGTTCGGCAGAAGTAAAATTAGTGCCTCTTTTGGAATCTCTAGAGTTGAAAAGTATTTGAAAAGAAACAAGCCAAAGGAATATATTATAGGAAGATCAAAAGAAGTTATCGAACCAGTTATCGAATCTTTTTTCTCTATCGATCTAACATTTTTCTCTTTTGCTTCTTCTAAATTCTGATCCACTGCTAAGAAGGTTGGGTCACTGTGTCGATCCAGGACGTTCTTTCCGCCTGAATCCATCCTGCATATATACAAGTCTACCATTCGACCCTACAAGGAGTGCTGCTGCCATTTATGGTTAGGTGTCCCTGCCGCTAACCTCAGTGTTCTCGACAGGCTCCAAAGGAGAGTTAGTAACGTGATAGGTGCTGACTTGGCGGCTCGACTACATCCACATCTCCACCGACGAAATGTGGCCTCCCCTTTGTCTGTTCTATAAGTACTTTCATGGCTTCTGCTCAGACGAACTTAAGTCACTGATGCCTCCTCAACAGGTGTTTACTCGTGCAACCAGACTGGCAACTGGGTCCCACCCATTCACAGTCAGGTTAGCCAAATGCAGACGACAATTCTACTCCTGCAGCTTCTTCACTCGATTTTCCCGGCTGTGGAACTCGCTCCCATATTCTTGCTTTCCTGACGGCTACAACTTCCAGAAATTTAAATGCAATGTCAATACTCATCTACTAACCACTTGACTCTAGCCCTTTCCCCCACCCCGTATATCCTTCCCTTTCTCTCCCCCTTGCAACTGTCTTCACACCTGCATTTTCATCTTTCTATTGCTTCTTTCTAATTGGTTTGTAATCCTCTTCTCCCTCCTCTAATTAATTTTCTTTCAGTTATGTAGCACCCGCTCATCAATGGCATTTACACCTTGACCGGGGTGAAATGATTAAAAAAATATATTTAACTTCTTCCTCTTTTTCTAAGGCAGGTTAAACAATTGTTAAATATTTTTGAACCGTTAAACGACTATGCTGTTACAACTACTTAGAACAATATTAACCACCTATGGTCAATACAATTACATATCCCAATGAGTGAGTTTCGACGTGGTCTACGCGTTTTCCGAGATTACTGACAGCTATTATCCTTTCTGATTTTGAAGAACTTTTCTAGCAAAAAACAATGTAGTGCATTTAAATAATAAATAATATACCTATTCTGTCAGTAATATTTTCTTAGTTACTAACTACTAACAATTATCTTGCATCTTTTCCCGATTTTTTTTATGCAGTTATTAATAATATTTTTCATTAAACATAATAAGACTGCCTTCATTCTTGATCAATACACAGAGCACAGAATCTACGAAATTTTATTTAAAAAGTCCCCAAATATATTCGTATCAATATCAGTATAGTGATAATATCACAACAAACTCAGCACAGTGGTGCAGATTCGTTGTATTTATATTGAGGGTTAAGTGATGTTATAGCGACGATATTCAAAACCAAAATGTATTGTTGGTAATATTTTCTCTTCAGAAATATATGTTGCTGGTAATTTTTTTCCTTCAAAAATGTATTGCTGATAATATTTTCTTCTAAAAGAAATATTGCTGGAATTTTCAGGATGAAAATCTATTTTTATATTTTCATAGAGTTTGAAACTAGTTTAAACAAAACTTTCAGCGAGTTAAAAAATTAAATATTTATAAACTGTTTTAACTGAAAACAAAAAATGTGACACCGAAATCCCAAGAGTCATTAGAAGTACAAAAGATGCCTACCGAAATCTAAGCAAAGTATTAAGGGAAAAGTAAACTTCATTAGAAATAAAAATAAAAAAGAGTACTAGACTGTTATTTAATTTCAGTTTTTCCCAAGTGTGCCATAACATTGCATACTGAACAATCTTATCACAGATGATGAAGAAACAGAAATGTGGTTCTACAGAAAGATGCTGAGAATACCATTGATTAAATATGTGAAAAACAACAAGGTCTTAGTAAAAATGGAAAGAAAACAGAAACTTATACTTAACATCAAAAAGAGAGAAATGATAGTTTAGAAAATTTAGCAGTCATTGGTCAGTTTAAAAGTACGAGGATTAACGAAAGGCAGACCTAGTATAAATGGTTAGCAGAACAGGGATTTGGAGAGAAACACTACTACTACAAATGACAAGAAGTTGTGGAGGGCTAGAATCTCTGAAGAGACATGGCATATAGAGGAGAAGAAAATGAATAAATATCACAGTAGTGATCTATATAAAACGAAAACATTTTTTGGTAAATTTTCGTTTTAGGTCTCGAAGGCTTTTCCTCCTTCAAATTTATCTAAAATAGCATTATTTCTGTGCAAATGTATATACTGAACTCAAATCAACAATTAGTTATTGAAGAAACTTACCCTTTTATATGAAAGTCCATAAAAAAAACGAATTATATCTCGCACTTTTTCTCTATCGTAACTCTCACGAAGTCATGTAATTAACTGCAGAATGACGTTCTGCGTAGGCAACAAATTTCGGTCGATTTTCTTCGTTTCTATTTACTAATGAGAGTGATACGCGTTGAAATAAGTAAAAAGTAAATAGCCGGAAGCTTCAGTAAAGGAAGAAAATCGACCGAAAATAGACCGAAATTTGTTGTCCTACGCAGAAAGTCATTCAGCAGTTACGGGAGACAAAATGTAGTTCGATTTTTTTATGGACGTTCAGATCAAAAAGGTAGGTTTCTTTAATAACTAATTGCTGATTTAAGTTCAGCATATACATTTGCACAGAAATAATGCTATTTTGGATAAATTTGAGGGGGAAAAAGCCTTCGGGACCTAAAACAAAAATTTACCACATTTTTGATACACAAAAAATCCTGTTACCGATGGTTTCTGCTAATGCGTTTCTCACTTTATATTTTTTCATTGCAATTCATGACAGTTAATTAGGATTTAAGTGGAAAATAACAATTGCGAAGAATTAGAAGTTTTCCGCATTCATTCGAATCAAAGTACACACAACAGAAATACGTGTATTTTTCTTATGTTTCTGAAGAAACAGTATTTACCTTTTTTAAGCTAAAAAACTCGAAAGTTTGAAGCAAATTTTAGACAAAATATATTTGAAAGATTTAAAATGTTTAACATACTGAACTACTACATTGTTTTACACCTTTTGACTTTTAAAGAGTTTAAGTAATGTGTTCTGTCGCGGTCTCTAGAGTAGCTGGCATTCAGGTTCAACTGCCTGACTACTAGAATCGATCTGGATACCTGAGTGTGTTGAATTCACTTATAGAAATGAATTATGAAACTGTTTACAATACATTCTGCTTAACTGTTAAACAATAGGAATAGAGCAATCTTGTCCAATTAAACGGTTGCTCTGCTCAGGTGAGTCAACCAGTAAAACAAAATAAATATGTGTTAGCGCAAGCACGCACACACACACACACACACACACACACACATGTATATGTTGGTGAATATATAAAAGACAAAGAGAGTGTGAGTGAAACTAAGAGCGAGAGAAAGTGTGTGCAAATGAAAACTCAAAAATAGATTCGTATTTATTTCTGAGATTAGTAATTTTCAAAAATCTTGGAATTATTTCGAACTTTTCGTTCTCATCTTGGTTGATAGAGGTATTATAATAGACACAGCGTTTTAGATCAAGTTCCCTCTGGTCATAGATGGGCTGACGTGGATTATCTCGTTGATTATTGCGAAATATTCTGTGAAAACAATTCATTATTCCTTCATTCGCCACTTCAAAGTCCAAGTATCGAACTCATGACCACTAGATGATACTAACATATGTATAACCAACTACTATATCTGCTACGCCACCGTATCGATAGATACAGTGGTGCATTTTTGGAGCCTTTTATATTCAGTGTCAGATGGATTTTGATAACTGGATTATGCTAATGGGTTCATGCTTCTTGTCATAATTTGTATTTATTTCTGAGATGAGTAATTTTCAATAATCTTAGAATTATTATATCTAGTGGTCATCAGTTCGACCTTGGACTTGGTAGTGGCGAACCAAAGTCCAACATGAAATTACAATAATTGATTTCACAGGATATTTCGCAATAATCGACGAGATAATCCACATCAGCCAATCTATGAAGACTTGATTTGATCAGATGGAACTTAGTTGAAACGTTGTGTCTATTATAACAACTATATCAACCAAGTTGAGAACAAAAGTTCGAAATATGTCCAAGATTATCAAAATTTAATCAATAGATTGTTAAAATTAATTAATCCTTTTATTTATGTAATTAGAAAAAACGGATGTTCGTTATATATATATATATATATATATATATATATATATATATATATATATATATATAATTAATATGAGTCAAAGATTCTCATTTGGCTGATTGATGTGACTTTTAGCATCCCAACTCTAGAGTTTCGCAGGTGGATATTCCCACCGCTCTTTAGGGCCTTTTTTTGCAATTTACTGTTAATATTTGTAAACGTTTTCCTTTTTGTACTGTTAATATTTATAAATTTTGTCCTTTTTGTACTTTTATAAATTCTTCATTTATGCGATGCAGATGCTAGCAGGTGTTGGCCGTCATAGCCATTTTTCTGTCGCTTTATTCTTTTTTTTTAATTTTTTCTCAATCTTCTTTTTACTCCGGAATTTTGTTATGTATTGTCTGATTGTTGTTTTCGTAGAGTTGTCATCGTTTTTCAATGTGGAATCTTTGTTCATACATTTATATGCACCCGACGAACATGATTATATATGAGTATAAGCACATATGCACACGCCTACACACACATGCGTTTACATATACATGACACGCATACACACATATATCTTTTTGAACTGTAATAATAATAAATCCAACTTCCTACATTTAACTCTTTATCCCAATAAAATCATATGCAAAACCGAATGAAAAATCATAGAAAATGAGTAACCACACATTGTAATAATAACAAAAGTTGTGAATTATAATTGGACAAAATCAATAATCAGTTCCAAAATACAAAATAAACTCTTAAACAAGAAAAATGAAATAAACAGTAATGGCAAACACACAAGCAAATACTTAATTTACCACCCATTGGATTAAAAAATGCATAAATAAAATAAATATAACAAATCTAAGAAAAGATCTAATAGGTAATAGAAGCAAGAGCTGACAATAACTCCTGCAGAAGAGATATAATATTAAGAATTTAACCCGTTAATGCCAAAATTTATGACGGTTAGCCATAAATGTATAATATCCAGAAAGCTATAATTAATAGTTTTTTTGTTTTTTTTATAAATCTATTATATTGAATTTATTTAGAAACTGATAATTAATAATAGATTTTTATTTTTTTATACTCCATATCGGATTTTACGTTGTAATGCGAGAGTAATATTTTTAAAAATGTGATAACGAAGTGAGTCCTCTTTAATAATCAGAGAGAGAGAGAGAGAGAGAGAAAGAGAGAGAGAGAGAGTGAGAGGGAAGAGTGAATGAGTTGAAAGATAACTATTCAATAACTACAGAGAAGAGAAAAATGAGAGATGTTTAAAGAATAGAAATAGGGAATGAGATGATGAGCTATGCAATAAAGATGGAAATTGAAAGAGCCTATATATATATATATATATATATATATATATATATATATATATATATATATAAGATAAAGAACGAATAGGAAAAGTTAATCAGTCTAACATGTTTCACTTTTATTAACGCTTCCTCAGAGACTGAGATAGGTAGAAAAATATCTCAGTCTCTGACAAGGTTCAATGACAGTGAAATGTACCAGAATGACACACACACACACACACACACACACACACACACACACACACACACACACACACACACATATATATATATATATATATATATATATATATGCATTCGGTGACATTGCTAATAAAATATCACTCATGTATAAAAAACCGAGCATATTAATGATAGATATATCGTTTCTTAACTCGCTGGTAGTACATCTCTGAGTCTTAATTGTCGGTGACTGATAACAAACTGACAAATAGTCTACTTAACTATACTAATAACAATATGGAAATAATATTGGAAAAATCAGCAAATCTATTCTGAAAAGTGCATTAAGATACACGAGAATTCTTTTACGAATTAACCAGTCGCATTTTGCGAATGAAGATTGTTGTGGGATCTTCCATTTTTCTATGATAATGAACTCGACTTGAGTATACCTAATTTCCTGCCATAGTAAGATACGTCAGCGCAGTAGGAGTTATCTACTGATCAGTAAATTACCGAGAGATACCGAAGTTACACAGAGAATACCACGTCAGTGTTCATAGTAGCTCTGAGCTCCACTCAGCCTAAAAAAAATTACTCAGACATACTAATTCCAGCACGCTTCATTTCAAAGACTTGTATATATATGTATTCTTTACTAATCGTATTCCTTGTTTTACTGAACTGCGTTCAAATTTGTATTTTTCGTTTAATTTAACCTATTTTTCTATCTCAAATATCTGTTTTGTTGTTCATTATTTTCTGCTGTTCCTAACCCGGCATCCACAACAAAGATGTAAACTGGTTAAAAAACAGTGGCAGGATTATACGTTCATCCTTTTCGGTGATTTTTATTTATTGTATTTATTTTACTGTATTCATTTATTGTATTTATTTTACTGTATTTATTTTACTGTATTTATATTCCCCATTATCAGATAATAAAAATTTCACAAGTTTTTGTTTCAATTTTCCTTTTTCATAGAACCACATTTTCCTTGTAGGTTGAATTCTAGGCCCCACCTTTTTATCGTTGAAATAGTTAAATGTAACCCACACTTCTACTCTAACAGTTTCTATTCTCGCAATTCTCATTTGTGGAACTTCTTTCCGTTTACTTGTTTCCCTGAAAGCTACACTCTACAAACATTTAAATGTAACGCCAATTTCCATCTATCTTCTTGAATCCACTTTTTCAATACCACTTGTACCCAGTCTTTTCTCTCATGTAACACCTGCGCACTAGTGGGAGTCCCACCTTGCTTGGGGTGAAATGATTAAAAAAGAAAAACGTCTCTAGAAGCACACTTTATTCATGTCTCTTCTTGATTTTGACGAATTTACTACTGGCATTGTGCGAATAAAGATACGAACTGGTTAAAAAAACGAACAGTGAAATGAGTGTACGTTCATCTATTTCGGTGACATTTTACCCGTTCATTACCAAAAATCTTCTGAGGAATGTCATCACACCTAGCCCAAAACTATTGTCATATTAGCAATAAAGAAATAAAAATAAAAAAGTAAACGCAAAAACTTATGCTGAATTAAAGTATAATGAGTATCTGTAAATAAAACGAAACAATGAAGAATTCAACATTCCCATGTTTATATATGATTCAGCAGAGGCCTGTGAGATAGAAGGAATATTTCTAATGTAGCAACTAAGACATTTGTTTGATATCAATAATATAGAATAGGGACCTCTACTAAATTGGTGAAAAAAACAAAAACAAAAAAACAGCATAGTATGAATAAAAAAGACCCCTAACTTAATAAATACGAACTGTTTCATTGAAATGTTTATATTATTATCAAGAGATAAGATCAAAGTAAAAACTACTACATTATTTAAAAAAATTAACCCCTTCTAACATGTTCAAAAATTTGCTAATATATCTTCTTTTGATTTTAGTTAGCGGGTGACCAAATTGATAAGAGAGTTTACAATGGAAAACATGATATTACATAACTCATTGTTTTCCGGTGACAAACAGATTAATTTGAAAATTCTTGCTAAATATTTGTTGGATTTTAATGAAACTTTCAGGATTTATTCACAAATGAACGAAATTATAATTGAAATTAGTTTTAAAAAATATATTGGCAAAAATATTTTTTACATCTGTTACCCACCTCCACGTAAATTCATGAAACTTTAAGAACTTAAATTTTGTTGCGAATTATTTTTTATTAGTTAAACTCAGGACTCATTAGGGAATACAAATCATTTTTTATTTAGTATAATAAAAAATTCAATATAACTATGACATTAGTTATATTGATAAGCTTTTAATTTCTTTTAAAAATAATATAAATTAAGGACATTATAGTCTGAAGAGAAGAAATTTCAGTTAATAATGACATTTCAAAAGAATTGTTTTCCTTTTTCTTAAATTATAATAATTCATAAAATTTCTAAAATATTTTTAAAATACTTTAAATATTTGTTGGGGTTAGTTTACAAAGATATTAAGTGAAGTTTACATTTGCTAATAGAAAATTAAAAAAATAATACAAATTGTCGTGCTTTTGTACGTTTAAAATAATTTAAAAATATTTTTGTGTATTTGAAATTTTTTATGGTAATTTGCATGTACACATTAAAGGGTCGTGTATTTCAGGGTTTCTTCCCATAACGAGTAAGAAATTGTACAATTATGTCACTTGTGATTGCATTACACTTATTTTGCATCTGCGAGCTGTCAACACATTTTAAATACGGTAGACAGGTAAAAAAATAATTCTGTGATTAAAAAATAGTTTTATTCTAAGTTTCTTGCTATAAATAAGTATTACGTGTGTAAATTAGATTAATTTCACATTTCTAAGACATAATGTGTCACATATGTATATTTTAGTCATGCAAGATTATTAAAACCAAGAATTAAATTTTGCTTACAAATGTGTCGATCACTCAAAACTGGTGGAAAATTGAAAGATAAAAAAAAAATTCAAAACTTTTAGATTCCAATCAGTATAGTTTCTGTTTGAAATACACCAGAGTATTTTGCTTACGGGAAATAGTAAATAGAATCATTTAGCTTTCAATTAAAACTAAAATAAAGAAACCTTTTACTTTTAAAAAATTCAGTTTAAAAATTAGTTACCGGAAATGAGTGAATGTACCTAATAGAAATTTAGAGATGACGGTCTAACTCTTCTATGTAAAAAAAATCAAAGAAACACAGAAAGACCATGAAAAAAGACTGGCAAAATTCTTCTAAGCCATGGCCTAAAATTCCTTACAATAACAACTGCTAAAGTGATCGACTTTCTTGACGTGAACTTGGATCTGAATATTGATAAATATAAAACATATATACAATCAGCGATACATAAATAACGAATACAACCATTCCCCTATCATAATTTCGCATTTAGATAAATTACTAATATATAAATTAATCACCAAGTCCATCATAGAGAAAATGTTTGATTAAACTAAAGTTAAATTATGTAAAATCCCTGAAAGAAAGCAGAAATAACAAAGTAAGTAAAAATTACATAGACAAAAATACAGTAGGAAAAAAATTAAATCTCCAGTAAAAATATTTCAGAGTGTTTGTCCATAATTCTTTGGATATGGCACAGGATTTGGAAATAGCTGGATCCGTCTAATAGGGAATACGATGAGATTTGGAGTGATCACTATTGATTACGACTTTCTGCCGTCATTCATCTACCCGCGGGTGCTCAGAGTAAACACGAAGGCCTACAGCAAATATAATTCAATTTAGAGGCTGTGCTGTCTGGGCCAAGATGATAGCTGCTGGCATATATGTCTAGGAAAAAAATTTAGCACCATGTCACACAGACAGGGGACCTAGTTATGGCAGTCAGATAATTTCTCCAACCAAATCAACCTTACGACCACTTAACTTCTCAGACTGAAACCCCCTTGATTATCATACGTGGGGCGCAGTTGAGCGAGAAACCAACAAAACTCTTTGTAGCATTAAACTGAATGCAAGGATTATGGTAGCATTTCCCAACTTAAGCAACGAGACCGCCTAAGTTAGAGATACAAGAAATTATGGAATCCGGGGTTAAATCCAATGAAGATTTTATTGAATTAATTTAATCTTAAGTATTTCAAGACATTTTGAGTAATTTTTTTAAAAATGAGATGCCAGTGTTATTTTTTTTTCTGCGTAACTTAATCGACAATTTATCCGTATCAAACGAAATATAATGCCGATAATCCAATATACTTTAAACAAGGGCAATACTTTAAACTAAACAAATAATATAACTACCACCCACGCACCAAAAATAAACAAAAATACCTAAATAAATTATCAATACTCTGAATTTAATTGAAATGACTTTTCCTCAGAAACAAAATAAGTGAATGACAAAGTGCGTGCTTTTAAATCGCGATATTCCAGAAACGACTGTTTTTTTTGTGAAAATTTAGTTTTGGTTGTCTCTCTCTCTCACTCTCTCTCTCTCTCTCACACACACACCCAAACAAACACACACACAAGCCATAATGATAAGGCCACCCCATTTTCTTTAAATAAATGATGTATTTCATACTATTTTTAGTATTTGGTGCCAAATGAAAATAGAATGGCTATTTTGTTATTATCCCATTGCAAAAGTTTATAAGGCAAGGAAGCAAAGATGAACTCGTCCGAATCCCCCTAAAATTTCTTCATCCTTTCATTGATAAAACTGCAATATAGCTAATTATGAAATATTTATAAATTCATCTGATGCACATGTTATTGTGCAATATTAACAAAAACTATTCTAATTCCATTTACAATTATTCACTTGGCAATAAATACTAAAAAATAGTATGAAATACATCATTTTTTTAAAACACTCGGGTGGCCTAATAATTGTGACCGGTAAGGTATATATATATATATATATATATATATATATATATATATATATATATATATACGTATTTGTGTGTGTGCATGGAGTGTATGCTGCCATATATGGGTAGCGGCTATCCACTGTTGACTTTTCAGTCTCGATAGAGTCCCAGAACGTGTCAGTCTGTTTCTGGGTGATAAATTATTTTCTGCCCTACAACTTTTTTCCCAGATGAAGCATTGCCAGACTGGCATCTATCACTATTTCCATAGAAACTGTTAAGAAGAACTATAGTTCTGAGTTCCGCCAGTTTTAACCTACTCGGCTTAGAAACGCCATACCACGCACATTATGTTGAAGCAGCCTTATTTCATTCCTATTCCATTAGTGAGGTATAAGCAGCGTCATCTCACGAATCGTTTCTTTCTGAAACCGACTTGCTTTCCGAATTACTATAATATAAACCAGTTGAAATTTAGTGTTAACCGTTATATTCTCTAAATATTACCATATAGTGGACGACTCAAGTGGCCCTTGGTCCTTGCACAAGGTGAACGTTATTGTAAAAATCTCTTGTGAAGATAACGGTTTCCTTTCATAACTTCTTTTAAAATACATTCTCACATGTCCCACACTCCCTATCGCCTATGTGAACTGAATACATTAGTAGCCATATATAGTGAGAACAGGGGATAACTGTGACTTATTTCGGCAATTACTAACCTCCCACCAGATTTCCTGTCTTGTCGTAGTGTATTATGTACAATATAACTCTCTTCTGTACAATTGTCAGCTTTAGATTTAGTAAATCAAGTACAAGAACGGGTAGGGAAAAAGGGTGTAATTTCTAAAGTTAACTACTCAGATTAAGCTGCGCCTACAGTGTATATAAAGAAGAAAACCCAAAAAGATCCGAGTTGGTAAAGATTTTTCAATAGAATTAAATGACTGTGAAAGAGAACACTTACCCGTTACCTTCACATGAGGATATTTTTTCTAAGCTGAGTGGTGAGAAAGTATTTTCTAAAATAGATCTGCCTGACGCATATCTACAGGTGAAACTGGATGAGTAGTGCTCAAAGTTATTAGCAATTAATACACACAAGGAACTCTACAATCTAAGTCGTCTCCTGTTTGGGTTAAAGGTAGCTCCTAGTTTGTTTCAACAGACAATGGACACCATGTTAGCGGGACTTGAATTTGCCATAGCTTACCTGGACGACATCTTGTTTAAAAAGCGAAAACAAACGAACAGCACAAAAACACATGAAGGCAGTATTTTAGAAGATTGATACATATGGCTTCAAGCTAAGTTCAGATAAATACGAGCTCTTCATGAAGCAGATCAAATATTTGAGGCAAATAATTGACGATAATGGAAGAAGACCGGACCCGGAAAGGGCCGAAGCTATTAAAAATATGCCATCACCAAACAACGTCACTAATCTTCAGGCATTTTTAGGCTTGGCCAACTATTACAATATCTACATTTCCAAAATGTATGATCTTAGAGCCCCACTGAATGATTTATGGAAAAAGGGTGAAAAATGGATTTCGTCGAAAGAATTCGAAGATGCCTTGCAAAAAAACATAAAAATGTTGTCTGATATTATATCTATTATTAGCACATTTTGATTCTAAAAAAGATATATCTGGAACATCTAGAAACTATGAAATAGGGGCGGTTATTTTACATAAGTTTGAAGATAGAACTGCAAAGGCCATATCCCATGCTTCCAGAATATTGCTTCATGTAGACAGAAGTTTTAGCCACATCGAGAAAGAAAGCCTGGCCACAATTTACGTGGTTGAAAATTAAAAGGTTTATCGATGGAAGGAAATTTGCACTAAAAACTAGAGATTTGATAACACTTTTTGGATCAAGAAATGTTATAATTACGCACACTGTTAACAGGTTACAGCGCTAGGAATTAATCTTGTTAAAGATGGAATACCTACACTCGAAAAAACTAGGACACGCCGACGGTTTGTCTAAGTTGATTCTAAAATTTGAAGAACCATAAGAAGACACGGTGATAGCTTCTTTAAGGAATAAAAGAGAATTATCAGTACTACTATGCAATTTAATTTGGGAGTCACCTATGAGTCTAGAAGATATAGAAAAAGCAGCTGAGAAGGAGGAATGTATTAAAAAATGAAGAAATGTGTGAGCGAAAACAAAACTTAAAAATGATCTAAAATATCACCTTTCAAATTCTGCGAGCAAGTGCTATTAAATGCAGATAGAATAGTAATACCATATATACAACAGAAGAAAATTTTGAAAGAATCTCATATACGTCATCCGGGCATTTCAAGAAGGAAATCATTCATGCGTAGGATGGACTAGGAGATCAAAAAATTGTAAAAGAGTACAGAAGCTGTCAACTTTCGGCGAAAGCTCCACCAATAAATACTCAACTATGGCCTAAAATGAATGTCCCGTAGACGAGATCAGGCATCGACTGCTCTGGACCAATAAATGATGACTACTACCTTATAAATGTACATAGTTTCTCCAAGTGACCGGAAATATTCAAATGTAGATATCCGGGAACCGAAAATACTATGAATGTACTAAACGAGTTTTTTAATAGACAGGCAGATAGATTTGTAGACAAAATAGATTTGTAGACAAGAAAAAATCAAGGAGAAGTATACAAAAGGTTTTTTAGAAGTTTACAGAATTACTCTCAATCAGAACATAGATTCAGGCTTATAACTAGCCCAACTGGCGTTTGCGAAGAAAAAATCGTTCAGTGCTTGACAGGCTGTTGCCTAGTGCAACAAAAAGAGTAGTAGAAAAAAACAAAACTTTGCGACCAAAATTTACAAAGCAGGAGATAATTTTCTTCAGACATTATAAAGTTAGGAAAAGCTTCTGACAAGACCAAATTATCACCTAAAAAGTTGGTAGAGTGATATACATGCTAAAAGGAAGAAGATTTGAATGCAAGAAACTTTTAAATAAGTTAAGGATATGACATATGAAAGATGTCACGCATAGTGAAGAATTACCAATGGAGGTAATACATGACGCATTCGAAATACCAGTTCCCATATCTCGACTAGTACCGCTGGAAATATCTCCAACCCCTCCAGTGCCGGAAGGGTCAGCTTCCCGAAAATCGCTATAGCCTCAAATCCCACCAGCACAAAAATTGGTGAGACGTAAAACAGCTAGGAAGAAGAAAAACTCAAACAATTATATCCAGGTATTGAGCAATATTTAATGGGAAAATTAGCTCAGGGGGAGGTATTGTCGTAGAATGATCCACACCCGCGTTCGCCTATGTGGACTGACTATATTAGTAGCGATATATAGTGAGCACTGAAGATACCTATAATTTGCTTCAGTAACGAGGTTTCTTCACGGTCTGAACAATCATACCTGAGTGAGCGATTTTGTTCTCCTCTCTGCTCGGAGGCAGAGAGGGACACAGGCGACGCTCCGCCGAAGTGTAGAGTCTCGCTTAGGTTGACAAAACAAGAGCCCGACCCAGCCCTAAGGTGAGTATATGGGATATTTTTGGTTGAGCTTAAGGGCCCAGAGTTCCCATATAAATCGACCTTGTGTTACACCTGCTTTCGTGGTAAGGCAGCATATACCTTTGCTTCGGCAACGGGGCTTGCGATCAGTCTTGAGCAAGCACTTTTGTTCACCTCTCTGCATCCGAGCTGAGAGGGACCCAAGCAAAGTTTCACCGAAGTGTAGAGTCTTGTTTGGGTTGATAAAACAAGAGCCCGACCCAGCCTTTAGCGGGGTCTACGGGATATTTTTTTCTTGAGCTTAAGGGCGCAGAATTCCTACATAAATTGATCGTGTGTCATACTTGTCTTGTTGGGTAGGTAGCAAATAATCTTGCTTCGACAATTAGTAACCTGCTTTCAGATTGTCTGACTTGACATAGTGTATTCATTTTACAACTAGCAGTATAGCCCGGCGTTGCTCGGGTGTAATGAAAGCTTTAAAACTAATCCATGGTCCATGGTCCTGGAGCTCAGACTCAGCCTAAAGAATATTTGTGTGAAGTTTGGTGAGAATTGGTTAAAAATTGTGGATTTGTATAAAAGACATACAGACAGATAAACACACACACACACACACACACACACACACACACACACACACACACACACACACACACACACACACACACACAAACATCTTGCCTTCTATATATTATCGATTTTCTGCACTATTGTAAGAACTGCAACCTTGAAACTTATGAATATCGTTTCTCATGTCTTTGTCTATGACTGTATCAAATTTGATTAAAATTAGACCACTCCTTCTATAACCCGATTTTTTCGATTATCGATTTTCGATATTTATCGGGAGTACCTCGACAAAAAAAACCGAGCTAAGAACACTCGCAGACCTTTATAATACAACTGTGTAAAATTTCAAGAAAATCAGTTCAGTCGTTTCGGAGTCTATAGGTAACGGACACACACACACACAAATACACACACACAGACAACGTTCCATTTATAAACAAGTTTAGATAGATAATCCTTTCTTTTTTTTTTATCTAAGCACGTGTTGCTGTTTTCACTGTAGTACCTCCTTGTCTGTTTCTAACCTCTTCAAAAGATGCAACATACATTTTGTTTTCTATTCTGATCCTTTATTATTTTCATATTCTGATGTGTCATGCACGTTATCTTCTCGTTCCTTAACGATGGCATCTTTACGGTTTTCATTCTCATTGGAACTTAGATAGCCTCAAAAAATACATGTAATTTCTTTACATTTTTCACTAGATTTTCACTTTCAAAATCACATCAACTTTGCTATTAGTTATCCCACTGCTTCTCTCTATATAAATCGTTAAAGTCACAATTATCCTAGCAATTCTAGATTGCTTTGATATTTATTCTTTGCATCAATTGAATGATTTTTAAAAGATTCATCAGCTTTTTGCAGGTTATTTAAAACGAAAAAATATTTTTGATTGTAAGAATAATTTCGAGGTAATAGAGTACTGGATTGCTATGTGATATCTGTCCTTTAATATGGCAGTGAATACTGGACAATTCATCGAATATGAAGGAAAATCTTGAAGGAACTGAAATGTGGTTCTACAGAAGGATGCTGCGAGTATCATGGACCGGGCATGTGAGCAATGATGAGGTTTTAGAAAGGATGGAAACGAAAAGAAAATTAATACTGAGAATCAGGAAGAGACAAGTAATGAGGAAGGAAGGCTTGGAGAATCTGATACTCAGAAGTAAAAAAGACAGGGAAAGGCAGCGGATAACATATTCGAAGGGCCTGAGCAGGTAGATGGCAGGGTAGGGTTTGTGTGGGGTTACAGAAGAAAGTGTGCTAAGAGCTACTTGGGTTAGGGAGAAATGGAAAGACATAATCGCCTGAAGGGACATGGCACATAGAAGAAGAAGAAGAAGAAGAAGAAGAAGAAGAAGAAGAAGAAGAAGAAGAAGAAGAAGAATTACGTTAATCACATATCTACGCTTACAGCACTTGGTATTCCCTAGCGGTCATCCATATATGTACTAACCCGACTCGGTGATAGTAGGTTAACGGGTTTTTCAACACGGTATGGGCGTTATCATCTTCTTCTAAAATAATGCTCACCATAACTATACAGTAGTATAAGCCTCAGTTGTGAGAGATTCAGTAGTGACCAACTAAAACGTTCCCCTGCGTTTGTTTAGGCAGATTCGATTAAACAGCCGTTGGACTCAAATAATCATTGACTTCAAATATACACGATTTGTTTTGATTATCTCAAATACATGGATGTCCTGAATAACCGCCGATCCAATCGTAATCTGCAGCAAGGCAGCAATGCCATTTTTTGCGTTATGTAAGTCCAGAAGCCGTACCTGATGTCTATCACTCTAGGCTAAAATGCTTTCTGTTCAATGTGTTTAGTAAATAGAATAACCTTTTATAATGTAAAGATACACACCATGAGATAGGAGAGGTTTGTATAGTTTTCTTAAGTGTTCAATCATTAGACATATGGGTTTCTATAATCTCTTTCTTCTCTTCATTCCAAACTTTCCTGAAGCGTTTTGCGATATTTGACTGTCATCTTCCTGAGACACTGTTAGGGTCGCTAGAGTGAATGACCCCTTTCTAAGAGATAGAAAAATGCTTTTGCTCGTGCACAGTTTAAGTACATTGGCAGCCATTATTAACTAGCCACGTTAGTACTTACTGGTGATAACGGCGAAAAGATATGCAGCGATGTATCTAAGGATTTTCAGCTGTAGTAAGAAATCGATATAAAACCTAAATCAATCTGCCAGTTTCTTTTTGGCAACCAAAGTCCCAGGTTATTTTGAGGGCAATGTTTAGCAAGAGAAAAACTTTTCGAAACTACAGCATTATATAAATTTCTATTAGTACTGCTAAAATGCATCTTCACTACGGCTACTACCAGAGACAGTTGAATAATAACAACAACAATAATAATAATAATAATAATAATAATAATAATAATAAGAAGAAGAAGAAGAAGAAGAAGAAGAAGAAGGAGAAGAACAGAGTGGGTCAATATTTACACTGTGAACAATGTGCAAAACTTTGGAAAAGATGTTAACAAACACTGGTATGAACGTCACCCAGAACCGGTTACAGAAATAGAAGACATCACAATTCTATAGAATTACACCATCTTTACAGACCGGAAGATTGAAGCAAATAGGCCGGATATAATTGTGAAAAGCCGAAAAGAAAAGAAAAATTGCCTTTTAATTGATATGGCATGCCCAGTGGACTGTAGCATAGCAACCAAGAATGTGAAAAGTATCGAAGAATAAAGACATGAAAATCGAGATGGAAAAATGGGGAAGCTGAAAAATGGAATAATACCAGTGATAGTGGGTGAAATGAAATGATAGAAATGAACACAACACATTGAAAAAAAATCTGAAAATCTTAGTTTAAAAGAAATACAAAAAATTGTCTTGATAAGTACAGCCCAAACACCAAGAAGTATTTTCTCCATGTAACGATAGGGATGCTATGGGAGTTAGAAGAACAGACCATAAAATGGACTCATAGCAACACATATATGGTGTTTGTGCTTCAGAATTGGTAGATAGTGTGAATAATAATAATAATAATAATAATAATAATAATAATAATAGAAATATTAATCAAATCTGATTGCTTAAATAATGTGATCAAAGACTAAAAACAAATTGTGCTTTCGTATTGAAATTGCAGTTCCTTCAGACAGTAATGCATCTACGAAGACAATTACGAAAATCTAGAAACTTGAACTGGCAAGCTAAAAAATGTAGTTAAAGAAAGTATGAACAATTCCAGTTGTGGTTCGAGCTCTAGGTTTGAATGGAAACGGTTCTGGTAGACTTTAGTAATATAATGAAGAAGGTGTAATGTTTTATGTCTCATTGACTATTGAACAATATACTCAAAGATGAAGAAGAAACTTAAATCAATAGAGAAGAATATTGTATATAAAGTTAGAGTTTTGATGTCGTCGGCGATTGAAGGGAAATAACTATAGTAACAACTAGCAGTACTCCTGAATATTTCAAGGTTTTCCTATTAGAATTTTTTGATTGATCGTATTTCTTAAGTTAAAGATTTAATAAGCTCTTTCAGCGTTTCGAGACAATAAAACACCCGTGGAAACTTCCTATTTTATCCTTAAATATTTGAGCTTAGCAATTTTAAGTGAATATTGAAATAACAATAATAAATATGCATAGAGATTGTTATTAATAGAAATTAAATGGTATAAATGAAATGATTTGAAATTGACAAATCTTCTATTTCTCTGAAGCAATCACAAAGCACATAACAGCGTTATCGCTTCTTTATTTCTTTTACTAAAATCGAACAGCGATACAAGAACTACGGCTTGAAACACTAAATCCTGGATGATCACTGAAGTTGACCAACGTCGAGCCTAGTCAGTACCTAAACGGGTAACCGCTTGAGAATACAGTAAATATTATATTACAAATTACGATTACATTTAGTCATATAAAAAATAACATGATGAGACCTAACAGAAAAAAAATCATAGTTCTTCCCATTTCCCTCGTAAAAATAACCGAATATTGTGGTTTAGAGATATTGACTCGGAATTGTT
Source organism: Ascarosepion bandense (assembly GCA_037127315.1). Classification (NCBI taxonomy): domain Eukaryota; kingdom Metazoa; phylum Mollusca; class Cephalopoda; order Sepiida; family Sepiidae; genus Ascarosepion; species Ascarosepion bandense. Next base: position 2,307,811 of record JBBBDQ010001484.1, read on the forward strand.
AATCGGTGAGCCGAGTTTCAAATCCAGTTAGGCCCCTTATATTCACTTACGTACAAATAGACTCTTCTACTCTCATATATACCAACTTCTACAGTGTGGACTCTTTCTTCCACGGAAGTTCCCCGGACATCCTAATTCTAAGTGAAACCAACCTTAACGCAAATCCTTTCCTCTGATTTCTCGTTTTCTGGTTACCTTCCTCACTTGGGGAAGGACTATATTGTTCACATGAATGGACTTGTGGTTTATGCCAGTGAATATCTCCCTCTGGCCAGGTTTATTTCTCCTGAATCTACTGATCATTCATACATGTGGCACCATCTCTCTCTACTAAACTCAGATACTTTTTGTTCTCTATTGCTCTCCTTACTCTCATGACTATTTCTTGCTAGACACGATTTATGATAATATAGATAAGACTATTTACTCTCATCCGAATATATTTGTATTTAGTGACTTCAATGCACACCATGCCACGTGGCTGAAAAACACAGTCACTGACCCTACTGACATCCTGAACTATGCAATAACCCAGTTTTTCATGCAAATGGTGCTTTTTGGCGCGCGGTTCCCTAGTATATATAAAGGCCACGCTTTCTGGCTGAATCTTTGCTTCACCTCAATTCCTGACTACCCTCTTGGCAACTATGATCATGCTGTCAGTCAGTCAGTTGAGTGCTATACGAGATACACGCTTGGGCGATCATGTCTCGAAAGAGACATGATTGACTGGGCAGAAAACTTTCCTGCAGTAGGTGGCCATTACATTCTGCTGAAAACTAGTTGCCAACCAAGGTTATAGACCCCAATCCGTCCTGCTATTTAACTCATAGCTGGAGGGAAGAGACTGATTAATACCTTTCCCAAGAGTATTTCCGCGTAAGTGAATGCAACGTATTCAACTGAAATTTGAACTCGTTCCGAGCCGGTATCCACTGCACCACCATGTACATCATGCTGTAGTTTCCGTTAGTAGTTCTTTCCATTTCCCTCGTAACAATAACAGAATATGGTGGTTTAGAGATAATGACCCAGAATTGTTAATTGGTGAGCCGAGTTTCAATTCCAGTTAGGCTCGTTATATTCACCTGCGTACAAATGCACTTTTCTCTTCTCAGCTATGTGTTCATTAGTAAAACTTATTATCTCAAAATATATTATTACAGTCTAAACATATTTTATGGCTTTAAATAACCTGTAAAGTGTTGATAAGCCGTCGGATACGAATCAATCAATCAATCTATCAATAAATCAAACAACGACTCTGATATGTCTTTTCCAAGTTTACTCGCGATTAAAACGGAATATTTATGCGGAACTGGCAGGGCGTAACTTAGCTGTTAACTAAGAAAACGCAGAATTGTAACATGATGATAATGATATCTGAATTGTAATTCAGAAGTTTAAAGAGAAAATTCTTAGACTTACTTGCAATCAATGAGTACACGAGAATGTCTGAACATGTTATTGGAAAACCTTTATTTCCGATGGTCAACATAAGAATATCTAATCTGTTAACTGACGAGTTCAATGATCTGTGCGGATCTCTGAAAAATATCATTTAAAATTGAGAATGCAAATACAACAAAATCAATAGAGATCTTATGACTGGTTGGATGAATTTCCCTAAGAAACTGCAGCTTAAATTATCCTGATGACAGTCACACCTACCACATAAATTTTCAAACTTCATTAGTGCCTGACACACTGGCTGTGCGTAATATCCATTGCAATGATATGATGTCCATTGTATTTACACAAGTGTGTGCAGTGAAAACTTCTCGAAACTTATCAGAATCTTAACAAATAAGCAAAAAGGTATTTTCATTTTTTTGGAAGTGATTCTTGGTGAAGCAGAAAAATATTCAGCGCTCACTTCGTATAATTTAAAATTTTTCAGTATCTACATCTATTCTTTTGAGTAATAATCCTGCAAAATATAACATCTCTAGAATGTCTAAACCTCGGATTACCAGAGTGAGTGTCACCGCACACTGGAAACGGTGGAAAAATCTAAAGGGTGTTGAAGAAAAGCTGTATGTAAGAAGGAATCAAATGTTTCATGGATGGTAGGTAGGACGAGAACACTGTTCCCTGCTGATTTATTTTTTTTATGTTTGGTTTAATGCAGCGGATTGAGAGAAATTAATATTGGTGGTATTATTAGCTGTGCTTTATTGTAATCCGCGATGTGAGCTTATGTAAAAAAAAAAAAAACTAATTTTAATACTATCGTGTGCTTGTAAAATCCGGGGAATAGAAAAATTGGCTGACAGTTGGGAACAAGAGAGAAAAATATAATTTCTCTCTCTGTTTTTTTCGTGTTCGAAACGAATTGTTTTGGGCTATTTTAAATTTAGTAATATGTAAGTAGCCATAGCAAAATGTCAGGATTTACTTGATGAGGTCAGGTAGGGTTAGATCCTCAACAGTTGTTCCTAGGAACAGATTGTAGGATCGGAAGACAGATGATGTAACCGAAAGAAAGAAGACAGAAAGAGATTACGTCATGTGAGCTGTTGATATTTCATTCGTCGTGCCTTGACTCCCCGCAAATCGTGTGGGTAGAAAATAATCTCATTGATCAAAAGCTTTGAGTCGGCTAGATCCCTCTAGAGGATTGGGGATGGTTATAAAAATGAAGATTCATCGGGAAAATCAGAGTTGGGAGAGAGTTTTCAGGCGACAAGGATAAACAACGACCCTACACCGCCGCCGTCACGTCGCCGCCATTAGCCGCCTCTGATTAGGTAGATTCTGTTAGGCTCCGATAAGAACCCGAAAGAACTTTGTTGTTTTAAAAGTTACATAGAGAATTGACAGATCTGATTATAGAGAATACGTGAAAGAACTTTAATGAAAATTTGAAGAGCTCTGATTACTTTAACGAAACTTAGAAAAGACATTTTTATTTGAAGATTGAAAGCTCTGAGATTTTGAAAACAAACTCTCTCTCTCTCTCTTCGTTGTAAACTGGCATTCTGACAACTGTATTATCTGCTTCTGTAACTAATAATTATTTTTTTATAAAGACTTTCTTCGTAACTCTCCAGGCGTTTTCAAACTTAATCATTTATTTACTTTTTTTTTGTGCCGTGTTTATTTTGTTTTTAACCACAAATGTATACAAGTGTCCAGCCTGGATCTCGTGGAAAGACGGCCACTGGATTTGCACAACGCGACTTTCTGAGATCAAGTCACAGCGTGGGTAGTGGGTCCGTTGTTGCAATAGACGTTTAGAGGACCAGCTTCTGTGACGAAATCATCACGACCAGCAGCAGCGACCCGAAAGCGTCGACATATCTGGTGCCATTTCGACATCATCGCAGCGGGATCCGTTCCCGAACCAGCGACCAACTGAACCAACCAGCCAGCCGGGTGGCAGTGACACATAAACAATATTTTTTCTTTTCATTTTTGGCGTAATCTCAATGATATAATCTAAGCCACGTATACTATTGTTTTACAAAAAATAAAATTAACGCAAAAATCATACATGAACAAAAACAATAATTTTCTGAAATAAAAGTTTGACTTTATCTGAACAGGATGCCCTCTAAGCCGAACAGCCGACATCTGCATTAGTCACTACATTATGTTTGTAAATGTAAATACGTATATACTTATGGATCTTCGTTTGAAAATTATTGAATACAATGACGTAAGACTCTTTCTTTCACTTTTATCTTAAGAAATCCCATTAAAATGTTTTCCTTTGTTCCGCTGTTAAAAAACGCAAATACGTTAATAAAATAAGATTAACTTCATTTTGTATAAAATATATGTTTCCAGTGTCTGATTACATTTTCACTCTACCGTTTGAAAGGTTTACCTTGAAAAAGACTTTTGAAATTATTCCGTCGCCCACCGTACGGATGTAGACTGACCAGCGTACTAGTTACATACACATTGTTATTATTTTAATATCATGAGCATAATTTATTAAATATGTCAAAATATTCACTTTCGATAATGTTGACAAATATACCAATACAGCAAATACAAAGGAAATATATAGAAAGTAAGTAAACATTCCATAGAGCTTACAATATGAATATGATACGAATTTTAAAATGTTGATTATTCTAATACTGTTTACTATTCTGCGTCAAAACTTATGCAAAATAATTAATTCAGTTGCGAACATATAGAATACTAGCAGTATAGCCCGGCGTTGTTCGGGTGTAATGAAAGCTTTAAAACTAATCCATGGTCCTGGAGCTCAGATATTTGGACGTTGGCACGAAAGACTAAAAAGCAATAGTTGTTTCCAATTAAAGCGAAACCATAGACTGAAAAAAAATGAATGGATGTAAGTCAAATTTTCATTTCCTGGTATCGATATCAAATAAGTTTTTTTTTGTCGTAAACTGAATTTTGAAGGCTAAATAAGTCCTTTGAGTAAATGGTATCATGGCTGAAACTAAGAACTACAATTATACCTGCTTAGAGCCAAACCCGAAGCAAAAACTAAAATAAAAGGGCTGAAAAAGACAGACAGCTAAACAGACAAACACAAACATCTTGCTTTATATATATATATATATATATATATATATATATATATATATATATTATCGGTTTTCTGCACTATTGTAAGAACTGCAACCTTGAAACTTCGGAATATCGTTTCTTATGTCTTTGTCTATAACTGTATCAAATTTGCTTAAAATCGGACCACTCCTTATATAACCTGATTTTTTCGATTATTGATTTTCGATATTTATCGGAGGTACCTTGACACAAAACCTAGCTAAGAACGCTCGCTGACGCTTATAGTACAAATGCGTACATTTTCAAGAAAATAGGTCCAGCCGTTTCGGAGTCTATAGGTAACGGACACCCACACCCACAGACTATCACACACAGACAAAGTTCCATTTATAAATAAGTTTAGATAGATAATAAATAGATTTCCTTGCTTGTAATACCATTCATGAATGGTATTACTTTGTAATGATTACATTATTTAATAAAACCAAATGTTTACAGGATTATGAGAAATTACGATTTGCGTTGTAGTGCAGTGGATATCAGCTCCATTTTAATTTGTTGCATTCACTTAAGCACAAATACCATTTGGAAAGGTATTACTCCCTCTCTTTCCTCCAGTTATGGATTAAGTAATAGGACAGATTGGGTTATATAGCCTTGGCTGGTGACCAGTCTACCGCAGAAAGTAATGGCAACCTACTGTGGGATAATCTTTCGCCCAGCTAGTCATGCCTTTTTTCGAGACGATTGCCCAAGTGTTTATCAAATGGCACTTAAAGGGCCATTAATAATAATCTTCGATCTTTAGGACTTGTAGAAAGAAATGATTCAAGGTTTCTACGTCAAGTCTTATTCAGTCAAAATAGATCACAGAAAAAAGTCAGAGAAAAAGTCACGGGTTTATCCTCATTAAAGTTCCGAGGACCAAACCAAAAAACACTGAAAGCCATTAATCTTGAGGCTAAATTGTTTCAAACACATGCAAGACCGTACCAACTACCGATGTTTCATCACCATCTTCATCAAAAACTTCGAAGCTGTCAAAAGAGAAAAGGAAGAAGTCAAACGACCAGAAAGAAAGTGTCAACAAAATCGACTTTGACCTCCACCAATATTACTGTGTCGTCAATGCCATCGGCTTTTCCATGCAAAAATTGTTCTACTTAGGAGATAAGACTCCCGTCACGCTATCAACATCATCATAAAGTAGTGATCAAAAAAGAACAAATTAAGATCTTGGATACGAAATAAACCGACAACGATATGATACGGCAAAATATTAGCGCGTATTAGTGGAATTTGCTAAATTTTGCAACATGATAATTTGCCTGAGGAATTTTCAAAAATCCAGCTGTATTTCTTGGGAAGTACTTGTCACTAATTAGAAAATACAAACATTACTAATTCCTATTACTAGGGACATTAAATCATCCGTGAATTCTTTTTAAAAGAAAGCTATGCATATAGCAATTTTCTAAGCGCAGCTTAGATATGACACAGGACTGAGAGCAAGGGACACCCAGTGAGTATTGAACTCACTACTCAGTTGTAATGGTTCTACCAAGACAAGCTTGCTAACTATTACATCACTGCGTGATACCCAAGGTGATTTTTAAGCGCAACTTAGATGTGACACAAGGCCGAAAGTGTAGGACACCCAGTAAGGATTGAACACACTACTTATAATGGTTATAGTGATACAACCTTGCTAACCATAACACGACCTCGAGGTGCCCAGAACGCTATACATATATCTATATTTGTGTTTGCAACAGTTAAATTTGGACTCATGTGTTATAACCTGTATAAACCGTGTGCATTCCGAGATAGGAGACTAAACTTCATACTAGATTAAAAACAACTCTCCTCAGAATAGCATGTAACCTGTCAAAATTGGAACAAAAAATAACATCAAATTTATAGTAAAACTTGATTGAAAGTCTAAGGACATTATTTGTACTTTTCATTACTGCTGGAGGTAATTCCATAAAAAATATCCACAAATTAAAAAGTTGATGACTCTTTTCAAAGAAGGAGAAAACAGAGTTGGAGTTAACAAGTGGATCGGCTGTTCATCTCTCAGATTGTCATGAAAAATCGATGATGTTTGAGTTTTAATTAAGACCCAACGACGATCAAAAACAGAAATACTAACACCCTAGATTCACTTAGTTGTTCCTAAACATTTTATTTGAAACATTAGAGTTGTGAAAAATTTCTGATCGTCGGTTAGCAATACACAAAGATTAGAAAAGAGCTTTCAAGCGACATTTTAAACAAACAGAATGAAAGTCGTGAAGACTTCTTAAATGAAATTTAATTTGAGTTGATAACGTGTCTGTTGGATCTCGAAAACAAGGGTTTGGCAAAGGCGATAGCTACCTATTAATGAAAAGAATCAAAGCAGAAGAAAACCAGCCTGGAAGAACAATTATTCCAGCGGATTAAAGCGATGTTTATGACATTTTGTTAGTTCGCCATGCACAGGAATAAAAGAGAGTAAATTTTGCTTATTATAGATGTGTTTTGAAAAAAGTAGCTAAAACTTAGATTAAAACAAACTAAAAACACCGTGAAAATTATCATCAGTGAATCTTTTTATTTCTCAGCGACAATATCCCTTGCCATTCCTCTCATCAAACAAGTTAAACATTGTGATAATTCTTATGCGAAATCATTAGATGTCAACGTTATGTGCTGATTTAGGCCGCATATGAGGGTTAATGTGACGCCTGATGAAGTCGGTGCAGGAAGAATAGGAAACGCAATTTAGAAGTTTTAAAGAATATTATAATTCAGTCATGTAAAATACAATTAAAACAATATTATTCGCTACAAACAAATTGTTCCGTTTGGGCTATAATATGTTATACAAAATAAACAACTATGAGTCCACTTAACAGAAATCCTTGTGTAGTAGAGTGTTTACGTACTAGTCAGTAGTAAGGCCCTTCATGGCGTAACAGTGGATATTTGCAGCAGTGATGAAATACACGTCTTAACCTTTCGAAGAGCTGGGTGAAAGAAGACCCTAACGAACGTGCTTTCTAGAAGGTGGAGTTGACAGGGAAAGACAACTCACTTACCTTAGGTATAATTTTTATAGTTACAGTCCTGATTTAACATTTATAATTATTATTTTCTGGCCACAATGTTTCGAAACGTACTCATTTTGAGACTATTAATGATTTAAAACGTTTCTTCGACATTGTTAATTTCTCGGGACTCGTAATTGTTTCAGAATCGCAGAAATGTCTAGTATAATTGTTTGAAGAAATGTTATTCATATTGATCAAATTTATATAAATAAAGTTAATACTTTGAAATGTTATTTAATTTTCCCACGTATAATTTGGTAAACAAAATAAAAATAACCAACCGCTAATAGTTTACAGGTGAAGCTCCAAAATTCTGATTGACAAAAACCTAGTAACTCACACCTTTTCTGATCTAGCTCTGTTCAAAAAACAGAATAGTAATCAAGGAATAAGCCCAAAACTTTCCCCTATCAACACCTGTGTATTGGTGTTTTCTCACAAACAATCCTTGACTTGAACATGTGGGACTCAAGTTCACCCCAAAGCTCAAATTAAACGCATGTATTAGATCTATTGCTAAAGATGTCCAGAAAATGGTCGGTTCATAGTCAGTCAGTTAAATGCCATACGTGGTACGCGCTTGGTCGATCATGTCTCAAAACACCTATGTATGGGTGTTTTCTCAAAAACGATTATTGCATTGAACATGTGAGACTCAAGTTCATCTCAAAGCTCAAATAGAACATATGTAATAGATCTATTGCTAAAGATGTTCGGAAAATGGTCGGTTCATAGTCAGTCAGTTAAATGCCACACGTGGTACACGCTTGGACGATCATGTTTCAAAAGAGACATGTCTGACTGGGTAGGATATTTTCTGCGGTAGAATTGTTACCAACCAAGACTATAGAACCCATTCTGTCCTGCTACTTAGCCGATAGCTGAAGGGAGAAACGATGGAATAATACCTTTCCTAAGAGTAATTGCGTGTAAGTGAATGCAAAGTTTTCAACTGGAATTCAAACTCGGCTCTCCGATTTCTCGTTTGTAGCTAATATCCACTACGTACGTATATCGTACTGATCCATTTAGCATCTAACACCTTCACTGCTATACACTATCTGGGCTGGACTGCTATACTCTACCTGGACTGGAATCTCTTGACAGAGTTCAAAAGCGTATACCCATCCGTGTGGGTGATGAATTATTTTTCACCCTACAAATTCTTTACCCCACCCGAAACGTCGCTAGCCTCTCACTTCTCTGTCGCTATTTTCATGGCATTTGTTTTGACGAGCTACACTGCTTGGTTTCATCGGCCCTAAATCTTACAACCAGAAATCCCATTCTATTTGTATTACATTAACAAGGAGTATGTTCAACTAAGACAGATTCTTCCCCAAAATCACTGCTTTAGGGATAAGACTCTCAGGTTATTTTTCTAACAACTACAATTTTAGCTTCATAAAGTCAAGTTTTAACTGTTATCTTTTCTACATAACCTCATGAACTGCACTTCTTGCTTTCTCATACGTTCTTGCCACATCTCATAGTAACCGTCTTACTTTAGTAGCTTTTGGGCCTTGTATGGGGTAAATATTGGTATAACAAAGAAGCTGTAAGTTTTCGACTGTGTATAATCAATATTAGTCATGAATACAGGGTGTGTTATTGCATTTACATCGGCAGAATACGTGAAGAAATTTTATAAGTATGCTCAGTGATGCTGAAACAGAGCAAGACCATTTTATGAACCACTTCCTAATACGCATGCACATTTCTCGTGTTCAATGGTCCAAACACATGTTGAATTATCCTTATAGCTTTCAGCTTGGCATTTTAATGTAGTTTATTTAAATTCCACAATTGCAAGTGTGAGTTTATAGAAAGGATGAAAACCACCGTAATATCACAGAGAATTAGTCAACGTGAAATCGCCAAGAAGATTGAGGTTTGATGAAGCATGCTGATGTTGAGGGCGTTCTGGAAAGGGAAAGGACTGCTAAATATTAGGAAATCAGACAAGTTAATTAGGCTATTAATATCCCACCTCGAATTCACGGAAATAATGTATAATAGCTATAAACAGTTTCATTTATGTTCATGTAATACGAAGGAATTTTTTCTTAATAAAATACCATATAATTTCATGACAAAAAGTGATTTTCATAGTTTTAAGAAAGATGATGTAGCAGTTCATTTTTTACTGTCTGAAATTCAGAGTTTTAATCCTAGATTGGCTTCTATTCAAGGCTCGATACAACAATCTACCCTGCTATTTAATTATTTAGCTGAGGGAGACAAAATTGATTCATACTTTTCTCAAAAACAGTAGTGCGAAAGTGAATGCAGCAGGATAAGCTGTAACTAAAACCTAAAGATAAAATGAAAATTAACGAGATGTTCAATACAATATTCCTAGATTTTCTTTAATGCCATGTTTCTTGGGGAACAAAACTTACCTGGTTCTTCACTGATTCATTTCCTATGCGATCATTAAAGTTAATTAACGTCGAGTCTGGTCAGTTTCTAGATGGAAGACCGCTTGGGAATTAGAGGTGATGTTAAATGGATGTGCGGATGTTGTAATGAACAACGGCTTTGAATTGTTAATCGGGGAGACGAGTTCTAGTTCTTGTTAGGATAATTATATTCAGAAACACGCAAATATCCCTGGAAAAGGCATAAATTCACTTCTTCTCTCACTAAATATGGTTTAATTAGTATGACTTTAATTAGCATGACTTGGGATATGCGTTGTGGTGCATTGGATATCGGCTCGGAACGAGAAATCGGGAAGCCGAGTTTGAATTCCAGCTGATTTCATTGCATTCACTTACGCGCAAATACCCTTGGGAAAGGTATTAATCCGTCTCTTCCTTCCAGTTATGGGTTAAATAATAGGACAGATTGGGTTCTATAGCCTTGGTCGGCAACCAGTCTACCGCAGAAAGCAATGGCAACCTACTGCGGGATAATATTCTGCCCAGTCATTCATGTCTCTTTCGAGACATGATCGCCCAAGCGTGTATCCCGTATGGCACTTAACTGACTGACTGAGTATGACTTGTATCATGAATCCGCTAATATCTCCTCTCACCTCATCTAAAAATCTTACTATCTAAAAATACTTCTGGCTTTATTTAAATCCTGCAAAAGAGTTGATAAACCCTAGAAAACGGATCAATCAATAATTTTTAGAGTAAGATAATCGAATGGTTTCTTGTTAAATTCTCCACAGCTTCAATTTCTCTAATTTCAGACTAATTATTTTGATAGACTGGCTGCCTGCTAAGGATAGAGATCTTCCCTTTTATTTAAACTATCGCTTGAGGAATAAGAACGATATTTAGTAAGAATAGTATAAATGGATGCATTATTAACAAAATTAAAAAATCAAAGAAAATTTAAAAATTGGCAAAAATGATATTTGGCGAAAACGGCGAATTCGATTCCCTACTAATAAAATTAGTTAAATTTCAAGATTACTTGGTGCAAGAAAAAACCACTACAGACTATAAAATCCGACAAGGGAAAACCAATGATTTGGGTATTTCGTAAAAGCATACCAGAATGTCGATAAAAACCTGATGGAATAGTGAAAGATGAAAATATATCACTTTGCTAAAGTTTTAACCAGCTTTTGACTGAGATAAAATATTAAAGCATGACAAAGCATTTTCAGTATGTCAGGAGCATCAAACAGGTTTCTTCCTAGTTAATTCCTTGCAAAGTGGAAAGATATACCAGCAAAAAGTCCAGACCTTTATGCAATCTACCTTAAATGAAGGGACCGATTAGGCATCTACGCTGACGACACCACCGTTTACTCTCGCCTCAATAAGAAATTTGCCAAGGCTGACAAAGTAAACCTCACTGCTGCTCTTGAAAAGGACCTCCAACCTGAACTTGACTCGTAAATTTTAATGCTTCCAAAACGATGTTGTTTTCTTTTAAGCACCATAGACAAATTCTTCTACTTCCCATCAATATGGATCACGCTAGGCTCTCTGAAAGCAATAGTGTGCCTCCTCGGCCCTACGGTTCTCAGCCGATTTCACGTGGAATGATAACTTCGATTCAATAGCTAAATCTACTGCTAGGCAGATCGAGCCACTGTGTCGGGTCAGGACGTTTGTTCTCATCAGAATCCATCTTACACATACACAAATCTACCTTAATATTGTCATAACTTGTTGGGCACTCCTGCTGTTCATCTCGAGGTTATCAGCAAAATTCAAAGGAGGACTTGCAGTGTAATTCTAGGTACTTGTCTTTAGTCACTTTCTCACTGATGGAATGTAGCTTTCCGTTGTCTTTTCTACAAATATTTTCACGGCTTTTGCTCCGACGAGCTTATCTCTCTATTGTTCTCTTTATATGAATTTACTCGATTTACTTGACTGGCAGTTGGGTCCTACATTTTTACAATCAAAACTATAAAAGGAAACGCCAATTCGATATTCTATCAGTTTCTTTTCTCGCACTTCTTGCCTATGTAACTCCCATCAGTATACTTGCATCACTGATAGCTTCAATCACCAAGAGTTTAAGTGCAACATTATTTGCCGTCTTTTAGCTCCTTGATACTCATCTATCTCTTATCCTTTCCCCTACCCCACTGTATCTTGCGCCTCTTGCTTTCCGCTCTTCTCTCTTGTAGTCCCTTGCGCACCAGTGGCAGTACAGCCTTGCTTGAGGTGAAAAGAATATGAAATAAGAACAAAAATACGTGTACATAGTAGGAAACCAGTGGATTTGTTAATCAGTAAGTTTGAATTAGCATTAAACAATTTTTGAATTTATAGATTTCATTAGAATAGCTAAAGACGCCTTTTGAAAGCAATGCAAAGTATTAATAGAAACGTTGTTAGAAACAATGAAAAGAGTCACTCGTTCAGTTAAGTGACATACCTGATAAACGCTTGGGCGATCATGTCTCGAAATAGAAATGACTGATTTGGCAGAAGATTTTCTCGCAGCAGGTTGCCGTTACTTTCTGCGTTACTTGACCCATAGCTGGAGGAAAGAGATGGATTAATATCTTTCCCAAGGGTAATTGCTCGCAACTGGAATTTGAACTCGATTCTCCTATTTCTCGTTTCAAGCCCATAACCACTGCACCACAACGCATGAAAAGACTACTCAAATGTTTTTAATATGTTTCCTCCTATATCAGTGAATGCTGGACAACCTCCTCCCAGATGAAGAAGAGACTTGCAGAAGAAATTTGATTCTGTTGATAGATACTGAGAATACCATGGACCAAACATGTGAGCAATAGATACACATAATCTCCAGCATCACCACAGCTTTCCTTCATATCACACACCACATTTATAATTATCTGAGATGAGGTATTGTGACCATTTACACTATTTATATTTTTCGGACTTTTTTCGGTTCGAAATTACGACGTATATCGCCTGAAGAAGGTCGGAGTGTACAACGCCTGAAACGTCGTGAATGTGACAATAAAGACGGGATCAGCAGTCCGAACAATGTAAACAGTGCAAATAGTTATAATTATCAGTTTCTTTTTGTTAGGGCGCTCTCCACCATTTTAATGATAAATGAACTATTCCATGCACTACAAATAGTGGTAGTGTCAAGTTGTCGGCGGTAATGTCAGTTGGCATTTGCCTCTGCAACTGCGACACTGTCAGCCCTCTGCCTTCGGGTAGAGGGCGCTCTCTGCTTCCGAGCAGAGAGTACAAACCCAGTCGTGGTTCCGCCGAGGGGTAGAGCCACGACTCTGTAAAAATAGACAGAGATTTTTTGGCCCGGCTATATGGCCGGGAATACCCACTATAAAATGACCATGTGTCACATCCGGCCTTGCGTGGGAAGGCTAGTAAATACAAATGTCAGTTGGCATTTGCCTCTGCAACTGCGACACTGTCAGCCCTCTGCCTTCGGGTAGAGGGCGCTCTCTGCTTCCGAGCAGAGAGCAATAACCCAGTCGTGGTTCCGCCGAAGGGTAGAATCACGACTGGGCAAAAATAGACAGACATTTTTTGGCTGGGCCATATAGCCCGGAAACCCCACTAATAACTGACCATGTGCCACATGTTGCCCTTAGTGGGAGGGACAACTAAATATAGTTGGCGGTAATGTCACAGTTGCGATATACCAGTGCTTGAGTGATTGGAACTATGCCAACAAGTCAGTCGGATACTTCCGGTAGTCAACCGGAAGTGATTATAATCGGACTCTACATAGACGAATAGACATACAATTAATACCTTATTTCCTGTATGATTACTAACCCTACTTTGGAAATACTATTTTCTTCTGTAATACATTTATTTAATATAATTTTCTGTTTTTCGTATTTATTAGCGCACAACTCAACACTTTTTCTTCTAATCATGGCTTTCCACGTCTCCCTATCCCTGGTGGCTCTTAGCACGCCTTCTCCTGTTACACCATGCAATCCTCGTTCCATCATCTACCTGATTAGGTCCTTCAAATATGTTATCCGCTGCTTTCCTCTGTCTCCGTTTCCTTCTATCTGGCCTGTTAGTATCAGGTTCTCCAAGCTCTCTTTCCTCATTGCATGTCTCAGGAACTTCAGTTGTCTCTCTCTGATGCTCAATATTAATTTCATTTTTTTTCCATCATTTCTAGAACCTAATCATTGGTCACATGCTCGATCCATGATATTCGAATCATCCTTAATAATACTAAAAATCTATCTTGAGTGGGTCTCAAACTTTTTATTAGGTTAATTCATATATATATATAAAGCATATTATAAGTCGTATTTTTTAATTGTAAATTTGTAACTTTTAGAATGCCGAATACAAAGATATTTTTAAAAAATTGGTTTTGAAATGAACCTAGCAGTAATGGAAAAGTAATATTACCCATTTAGCCACTTAAACAAACTGCGGTTATCTTTCTCTCTAAAGTAAGATTTAATCTTTATATATAATGATATATTCATAAAGATATTTAAGTTGATAGGTTATTTATGACCATATATAAAATGTTTTGATATTATCAGGTCTTGGCATTTCGAACGAATATCTTGCGTGTTTCCCACGTCTGTTGCAAGCTAGCAGCTGTTTGTGAAACTTAGGCTGGAGAAGTAAGACCTTTACCAGAAATACTGCGGGAGAGATATAACATTAAGAATTTAACCCATTAATGCCAAAAATGGGGTGGATGGACATTAATATATAATACGTAGAAAACTATAATTAATGATGTTTGTTTTAAACCTATAATATCAGATTTATTTAGAAACTTATAATTAATAATGACTCTTTATTTTAATTTTTATACGTCATGCCGGATTTTAATGTGGGTATTCGTTTAATATTTTTAAAAGTGAGACCATTTCTATACTGAGGACGAGAGAGAAAACTCCAGTAACTGGAGAGAAGAGAAAGAGGGGGATATTTAAAGAACAGGAATAGTGAATGAGAGAATGGAATGTGTAATAAAGATGGAGATCGGACAGAAAGATGCATATATATATATATATATATATATATATATATATATATATATCTTTCCATATATGTGTATATACATGATAAGAGAATATATATATAAGATAAAGAACAAATACGAAACATTTATCAAGGACAGATGATGCATCCATCCGATCTTTCAAGAATGTAACGGATTCCAAGCCTACCTGTTTCATAAATATTTTACCTTCCATCAACATGACTGATGTTATCTTTTAGGAGAGTGACTCAGTGCGCCTTCTCAGACTAACACTGCCACATGTCATGAAGTTAAATGATTAAAGAAAGAAAAGAATAGCAAAGAAAAAGACACAACTGTTGGGCGCATCATTCCTCCTTGTATTCGGAGGGTTACAGATTATGTTAACGTTTTTAAAGAATCAAATGCACGTAATACATGATTGAGCAATAAAAATTTAACAGTACAAAAGTAAAATTACTAGAATTTCTTTCTTCTCTTTCGCTATATCTCAGTTTTAAACGAATCTTTAATAAAAGTGATACATGCTAGTTTGATATCTTATTTTTCCATTGTATTCTGATTCATTTATGATCTCAACTCATATAGATACATAAATATAAAAGTTGACATTGAGGTTGACACCCAGCAGTTTAATGCTTAAAGCTAATCTTCAGACCATGATGATTGCATTTAAGCACGAAACAAGCTGATAGCCTGACTATTACGTTTAAGCATGAAACAGACTGTCACCGCTGGGTGTTGACCTCAATGGCCACTTTTATATTTACATAAGATATATACCTGATATTCAGCACTTTAACGTAAAAAAATCTAGCATACTTTAAAACAGTACTTTTATCATATATATATATATATATATATATATATATATATATATATATATAAGCAATTGGAGTAGATAGCCTAAACTATCGCCCGGTTCACACTCCACCTACGTCTTTTGAACAGGTGAAGAGGCTAATCCCTTGTTCCCTGTTTAGGATGTGGTTTCCGGCTTTCTCTTTTCCAATCTTTTTACTTTTTAGTAGCCCCCTGCGCATCAGTAGCGTTACCGTTTTGCTTGGGGCGATATGATTAAAAAAATGCAGTGTGAGTATGTGGGTATAGAAGAATCCAAAGGAGTATCCTGTACATACAGTGGTAGGATAACTCTCTAAGAGAGCTCTAAACATATATGCAAGTAAATACATATAAAGCAAAGATAAGAAAAAGTAAGGCAGACACGTTATTTCATGGTGAATCGGATTACTTACGATTAACCATGAAATAACCTGTCTGCCTTACTTTTTCTCATATATATATATATATATATATATTATAGTGTAACAAAGTTGTGGAACTCGTAGGTTTTTTAACCTGCTGTTCATGCATTTACTTTTATAAAGAGTGCTCGATACCAACGTAGAGCGTTATATTTTAATAGTTGTTACAATCAAAACCATTACAATACATACATACATACATACATATATATATATATATATAAATGAGAGAAAAAGACAGATAAAGATAGAGAAAGCGATAAACAAGAGGAGAATATATGAAGAGAGAGACAGTTATTAAACATAAACGCAGATGGAGAGAGAAAAGGACTGTCCAATAAAAAACATTTAACTTCAAGTGGTGATTATATATATATATATATATATATATATATATATCCGAGTGAGTACAGAACGAGGAAATAAATTTTTTTTCCCGTCCAAAACATTAATTTAAAACAGTGCTCGATATATGCTGTATAGAGCTGTGAATATACAACAACAACAACTGACCAAATATAAACAGAGTATAATTCCAACTCTTGCTCTTTCCTCCTGATGAAATGTTGGTAACACAACATTGAAACAAATATTATGATTGTAGAGAAGAGGACATATATAGAAAAAATTATGTACATGTTCTAAAACATAATTTATAATATATATAGAGAGGGGGGGGGGAGAGGGGGGGGAGAGAGAGAGACAGAAAAAGAGAAAAAGTGAAAGAAAGAAAGAGACAGAGAAGAGTAATACTTATTAAAAAGAGAGGGAAATGGTAGATATTCAGCTGAGATAATAAAAAAGAGACACATTGAAGGTAAAAGTGAAGGTTATAAATATCGAATAATGGACGAGAGGAGAAAGATAAGAATTTAGTGAAGAGATAAAGGGTGATATCTGTTCGGGTGCGTGAGAGACAAAGAGAGAAATAGATAGAAAGAGGAAGAGAGAAAGAGTTACAAAATATAAAATAAATTGGAAGAAAGAATGTGATAAAATGATCGAGATAAAATAAAGAACTGTGAAAAATATTCATTAGCAAGAGAGAAATCTGAAAGATATGGAGAGCGATAAATTGAAAAATTTAATAAGATGTGAGAAATATTCAATAAAGAAAATAGAGAGCAACCTCCCTCCCAAAACAAAAACCTATAAACAAATAAAAAATAAAAACAGAGAAAGCAGTTCCCAAACGATCGAACTGAGGAAAGGATCATTTTCAAGAAAAAGAAGAAAGTTTAAAATCATCCCCTTTTCAATAGGGAGAATTGAGCAAAGCAACTCTTCAGAAACTAAGAAGAATAAAGATCAATAAGAGAAAGAAATATTCAATAGCAAAAAGTTATCCATTAACGATAGAGAAGATATGCAAAAACTATTAAAAAAAAACAACGTTAAAAGAGAACGAACTAAGCAATATTCAATAAAATTTGAGCAGAATAAGAGTTCATACATTCATTAAAGAGAGGGAAAAAGATAAATAATTAAATAAAATAAAGCAGTAATCGAGATATTCAATAAAAGACGAGAAATACTCAATAAAAAGACAAGGTATAAACACTCTTAGAAAGCGAAATCTAAACTTATTTATAAATGGAACTTTGTCTCTGTGTGTGTGTGCCTGTGTGTGGGTGTGTCCGTTATCTATAGACTCCGAAACGGCTGAATCGATTTTCATGAAAATGAGATGTTTTGAGAATATACAAACTAAAGAGATAATTTATAATTAAAACTAGCAGTACACACACACACGTACACATAATATATATATATATATATATATATATATATATATATATATATATATATACGATTAAACGAATAATGACAAAATAAGAACTTACACGTTTTATTTTCTGAGGGACTTCATCAAGTCGGCTGAGATAGCTATTCCTTTTTGTATTGTTGTCCTTTTACAGATATATATCATCTGATTTTTTTCTACACCCCCAACACACATACAGACACACAAACACACACATATATGCATAGATATTGATATATATATATACTTAAAATCTAATCGAAATTTGCTGAACACAAGGTGAAAAAATATACATTTTCAACTAACCACCGTTTGAGTGAATTCTAAAAACTTCGAAAATTTATATGTTTTTGCTGAAAAACATATAAATACACAATTTTACTGAAAACATATAAATACACAATTTTACTATAGGTCGTCAATCAGGCAATCCTCTTAACATATTCAGCTTCACTGTACAAATCTATGCCAAATGAACTGGCTTAACCTAAAGAGTGAAACGAAGCCGTTTATGATCATAGGACCAACAACTGAAACTGCATGACAGTTTTTCTAAAATCAATAAACCACGTACATTTTTTTTACTACTGTAAAGTAATGATAATTACTAAATGTTTACACATTTTACATATCAGAAATGATTTCTACGAACTTTTCAAGTGCTTGCTATAAAAAATGCATCCACAAAATTCAACCTACACCTACCTTTATATGCGAATGCATTGTGAATCTAAACTTATTTATAAATGGAACTTTGTCTGTGTGTGTGTGTCTCTGTCTGTGTCTGTGTGTCCGTTAACTATAGACTCCGAAATGGCTGAACCGATTTTCTTGAAAATTTACACAGTTGTACTATAAGCGTCTGCGAATGTTCTGAGCTAGCTTTTGTGTCAAGGTACCCTCGATAAATATCGGAAATCGATAATCGAAAAAATCGGGTTATAGAAGGAGTGGTCCTATTTTAATCAAATTTGATACACTTATAGACAAGGACATAAGAAACGATATTCAGAAGTTTCAAGGTTGCAGTTCTTACAATAGTGCAGAAAATCGATAATATATATATAAAAGGCAAGATGTTTGTGTGTGTGTCTGTTTATCTGTCTGTATGTCATTTATACAAATCCACAATTTTTATCCGATTTTCACCAAACTTCACACAAATCTTCTTTAGGCTGAGTCTGAGCTCCAGGTCCATGGATTAGTTTTAAAGCTTTCATTACACCCGAGCAACGGCGGGTTATACTGCTAGTTCAATATAATTAGAAAAGGCAGAAGAAGTATGTTTCAAGAAGAGAGAGAGAGAGAGAGAGAGAGAGAGAGAGAGAACAGTGTACAGTTCCATTGCTACTAAGAAATTTGCTTCACTTTGTAGTGTTCTCCACCCTCTGTTTTATATATCTATAAATCTACCATTAGGCCATGCTTAGAACACTTCTGTCATAGATGGACCGACGTTCTTGCTATTCATCTAGAGTTCCTTGATAAAAGCAAAAGAAGAACCAGCAATATTATTAGTAGTAGTTACTTTCACACTACCATAAGGAGGCCTCTCTGTGCCTTTTCTTATAAATACTTTCATGGTAATTGTTAGAATGAGTTCTTCATTGTGCTACCAATACTTTTTGAATTTAAGCGCAGTACATTGCTATGTGATGTCGGTTCTTCAATATGGCAGTGAATGTTGGGTAATATCTTCGAAGATGAAGGAAAAACTTGAAGCAGCTGAAATGTGGTTCTACAGAAAGATGCTGCGAATATCATGGATCGAGCATATGGGCAATGATGAGGTTTTAGAAAGGATTGAAAAGGAAATTAATACTGAGCATCTGGAAGAGACAGCTAAATTTCCTGGGACATGCAATGAGGAAGGTAGGCTTGAAGAACCTGATACTAACAGGTCAGATAGAGGGAAAAAGAGACAGGAGAAAGCAGCGGTTTAGATATTTGAAGAACCTGATCAGGTGGATGACAGAACGAGGGTTGCTAAGAGCCAACAGGTGTAGGGAGATGTAGAAAGCCATGATCGCCAACGTCCTGAAAAGACAGGACACATAAAAGAAGGAGACTAGACTGGTAAAGGTGTCTCATCAAATTGAAATTGAGTTGACAAGATATAACCATAAAATCTATGCTAAAAGTTTCTTTCTGGCAAATTTTATTTGTCAATCGCTACTTTCCGGCTCACACTCTCAGCTGACCTCAAGTGGAATGACTATATCGAATCCATTGCTCATTCCGCTGCTATGAAATTCGATTCTCTGTGCAGAGCCAGGAAGTATTTTTCCGTCTGAATCTAGCCTGCACATATA
The DNA here is from genome assembly GCA_037127315.1 of Ascarosepion bandense. NCBI lineage: Eukaryota > Metazoa > Mollusca > Cephalopoda > Sepiida > Sepiidae > Ascarosepion > Ascarosepion bandense. Next base: position 2,328,146 of record JBBBDQ010001484.1, read on the forward strand.
CAAATCTACCATCCACCCATGTATTGAATACTGCTGCCACATCTGGTCGTGTGACCCTGCTATTCTCCTCCTTGACAAAATACAACGGAGAATCTGTAATGTAATTTTTGGCAAACTGTTCGAAGCCATTATCAACGCCGAGGTGGTTCAGCATCTCACAGCTCACAGGCTCCTCTCGAACAAATAGTATGGTTTCCGCCGCACCAGGTCTACTGCGGATATGCTAACGACCATAACTAAGTATATATACCAGGCTCTCAACAAGAAAGGTGAAGCCCGAACCGTTTTCTTGGATATCTCTAAAGTGTTTGACAGAGTCTGGTATGTTGCCCTTCTACGCAAACTGCCGAACTGTGGTATAACTGGACATTTGCTTGACCTAATCCAGTCTTTCCACTTTAACCACACATTGAAGGTGGTATTAAACGGATATGCCTCCCAGAACTACCATACAAATGCGGGTGTCCCTCAAGGCTCTATCCTAGGTCCTGCGCTCTTTCTGATCTACATTAATGATCTCCTTGATGCCATAAGATCCCAAGTAGGCATGTACGCCGATGACACCACAGTTTACTCTCACCTCGATCAAAAATCTGGAGTGGGTGACAAAGCGAACTTCGCTGCCGAACTTGAAAAGGACCTCCAACCCGTAGTGGACTGGGGTAGGAAATTGTTCGTAAATTTCAATGCTTCCAAAACGAAGCTGCTATCAATTAACCATCATAGACAATCGCACCTACCTCCCATTAGCATGGAACAGGCTTGCCTCCCAGAGAGTAAAACACTATGCCTCCTTGGTCTCACACTCTCAGCGGACCTCAAGTAGAATGACTATATCGAATCTAGTGCTAAATTCGCTGCTATGAAAGTCGGTTCTCTTTGCAGGGCACGGAAGTTTTTTCCCGTCTGAATCTATCCTGCACATATATAAATCAACCATCCACCCGTGTATTGAATACTGCTGCCACATCTGGTCGGGTGCCCCTGCTATTCTCCTGGGTTTTTTTTACAAAATACAACGGAGAATCTGTAATGTGATCGATACTGACTTGGCAGACCGGCTGCAGTCACTCTCTCACCGGCGTGACGTGGCTTCCCTGTGCCTCTTCTACAAATACTTTCACGGCTTCTGCTCCGATGAAATTAGATCCCTGGTGCTCCCTAGGTACGAATTCGCAGGAGATACTAGATTAGCAACTAGGTCCCACCCTTTTACAGTGAAACCGATAAAATGTAACCGCAATTTCTATTCCAACAGCTTCTTTTCTCGCACTTCCCGCCCGTGGAATTCCCTTCCAGATACTTGCTTTCCCGACAGCTACAATCTCCAGGAGTTTAAATGTAAGGTCAATAGACAACTCCTAACACGCTAACGCGCACCCATTCTCTCAAACACTCTTCCTATGCACATCCTTACCCGTCTATCACCCTCCTTCTGACATTTCCTATATCTAATCACCTTCCCCTATGTAACCCTCTGCGCAATAGTGACAGTGAAATGCCTTGCTTGGGGTGAAATGATTTAAAAAAATGTTTTCCTGCCAATTTTAAACTTAAAAATTTAAATGCAATGTCAATCGCTATCTACTGTTTTCCTAATTGCACATTTTCTATTTGCGTTAGTAAGGTTTTCTGTTTTTAATTCTTTCACACTCGGTCACCGCTGATGTATTTGTGGCTTTACTGTCTTTGTTTGGGTGAACTCGATTAAGAAATCAAAAAAAAAAAAAAACAGAGAGAGAGAAAATGAGGGCAAATTTTCAAGTAAGAATAACATTAAAGTTAAGCGAAATATTCTATAACAAATAAACATTCCGTCAAAGCAGAAAGCGTAATTCAATAAAGAATATAATTTAGAACATTCGCAGATAGAGAAAGAGAGTTGTAGGAATGTTTTATGAAGAGAAAGAAGGAATATTTGTATTTGAAGAGTAAATTTTCGTTTTAAATCCCTTCGCTTTTCCCCTTCAAATTTATCCAAAATAGCATTATTTCTGTGCAAATGTATCTGCTGAACTCAAATCAAGTGTTAGTTAGTGAAGAAACTTACCTTTTTTTTTTATTTAAATGTGCATAAAAAGAACGAATTATATCTTGCACTTTTTCTCTCCCGTAACTCTCACGAAGTCATGTAATTAGCTGCAGAATGACATACTGCGCATGTAAACAAATTTTGGCAGATTTTTTGTTGATTTTTCTTCATTTACTGATAATTCCGGGAATGAAAGTAATGCGCTATTATATTTCTACGCTTATTACTTTCATTACCCGAAGTACATCGCCGGAAGTTTCAGTAAAGGAAGAAAATCGACCAAAATTCAAAACAAAGTTTCTACCTACGTAGAACGTCATTCTGCATGACTACTTTAAAGTTACGGCAGAGAAAAAGTGCGAGATATAGTTCGTTTTTTATGGACTTTCAAAGCAAAAAAGGTAAGTTTCTTCAATAACTAATTGTTGATTTGAGTTCAGCATATACACTTGCACAGAAATAATGCTATTTTGGATAAAGTTGAAGGGGGAAAAGCCGTCAGGAGCTAAAACATTAACCATTTGAAGTACGGAAGGAGAGATTTGGTAAGCAAATGAGAATAAAAACTATAACCATTCAGTAAAGAGGATGAAGAAAAAAACTATATTCTATAAATAGAAAGGAGAAATTGATAACTTATACAGAGAGAGAAATATCTGAAGTAAAGAGAGAATAGTGAAAAAGAAATTGACATAAGTGAGAGAAGGGAGAGATGAATCAGTGCAAGCGAAAAAGTCAAATCTAAAGCCTGAAAAACAGATACGAGCAAATAAACCGAATTTAAAAAAATAAGAGCCTTATTTATTTTATTCGTTCAATTAGATTAATTGCAGATGTCTGGAAACGAGTTCCGGGTTGTGAGTCGAATGTGTTTTGACTTAATGTTTTTTCATTTTTTAAAGAAAGGAAGGAAAGGACGCTTTACTTGAAACAATTTAAAAATTTCTGACCTTATAGTCAAAGATAAACAGAGAATCAAAATACGTTTTGAAATTCAATAAGTATAACTTTATGTTGTTGTTTTTTTTACCATCAAAGGAGTAATTCCATCTGATTGCACAGTACACATTTCGATTAACTTATTTTTCAAGGGGAACTTTTAAAGGGTTTCTTATGTCCTATAAAGACTTCAAATGAGTTTAAAAAAAGAGATGAACATTGAGTTCTCATATTCAATTTTGTAAACACATTACACATTTTGACAGTGCTTAAAAGCCATACCAAGAGTTGATCCAAACCTTGTGAGTGATATTGGGTAGATGAAAACATTTAGAAACCGTCGCTGATTGTTCTAGCCTGAAGTCGCAAATCATTGTGATCGAGGATTTCAGCTCCCTGGAATTATTCAGACTGTTGATCATGCTAAATAATGCACTATTTCCAAGAAACTGTAACTAATGTCTACTCAGCATAGTTGAACTATGAACCGCAGGTCAGCTCTGTAGGTGTTCAACAAAAACGGATGTGTATAAGCTGGCGTCTGCAAAAGGGATTGGATAGCATCCGTAGTAGATAGTCATACGAGCGGCTAGCCACCGCTATGTGAGCAATGTGGAAGTTTTAGAAAATACAGGAAAACTGATGAGAATAATCATTGATTATGTTGAAGAGTAGATTGATACAATAGGCATATGGTTCTAGAGAAGAATGCACTGATTACCATAGACAGACCGGGCAAGCCATAGAGATGTTTTGAGAATATACAAACTAAAGAGATAATTTATAATTACAACTAGCAGTACACACACACACGCACACACACACACACACACACACACACACACACACACACACATATATATATATATATATATATATATATATATACGATTAAACGAATAATCACAAAATAAGAACTTACACGTTTCATTTTCTGAGGGACTTCATCAAATCGGATGAGATAGCTATTCCTTTTTGTATTGTTGTCCTTTTACAGATATATATCATCTGATTTTTTTCTACACCCCCAACACACATACAGACACACAAACACACACATATATGCATAGATATTGATATATATACTTAAAATCTAATCGAAATTTGCTGAACACAAGGTGAAAAAATATACATTTTCAACTAACCACCGTTTGAGTGAATTCTAAAAACTTCGAGTTTGTATTTGCTGAAAACTTATAAATACACAATTTTACTATAGGTCGTCAATCAGGCAATCCTCTTAACATATTCAGCTTCACTGTACAAATCTACGCCAAATGAACTGGCTTAACCTAAAGAGTGAAACGAAGCCGTTTATGATCATAGGACCAACAACTGAAACTGCATGACAGTTTTTCTAAAATCAATAAACACGTATATTTTTTTTACTACTGTAAAGTAATGATAATTACTAAATGTTTACACATTTTACATATCAGAAATGATTTCTACGAACTTTTCAAGTGCTTGCTATAAAAAATGCATCCACAAAATTCAACCTACACCTACCTTTATATGCGAATGCATTGTGAATCTAAACTTATTTATAAATGGAACTTTGTCTGTGTGTGTGTGTGTGTGAGTCTGTGTGTGTCTGTGTGTGTCCGTTAACTATAGACTCCGAAATGGCTGAACCGATTTTCTTGAAAATTTACACAGTTGTACTATAAGCGTCTGCGAGTGTTCTGAGCTAGGTTTTGTGTCAAGGTACCCCCGATAAATATCGGAAATCGATAATCAAAAAAATCGGGTTATAGAAGGAGTGGTCCGATTTTAATCAAATTTGATACACTCATAGACAAAGACATAAGAAACGATATTCAGAAGTTTCAAGGTTGCAGTTCTTACAATAGTGCAGAAAATCGATAATATATATATATATATATATATATATATATATATATAAAAGGCATGATGTTTGTGTGTGTGTCTGTTTATCTGCCTGTATGTCTGTATTTTGTTCAGCCCTTTTATTTTAGTGTTTGCTTTGTGTTTGGCTCTAAGTAGGTATAATTGTAGTTCTTAGTCACAGCCATGATACCGTTTACTCAGAGGACTTATTTAGCCTTCAAAATTCAGTTTACGACGGAAAAAACTTATTTGATATCAATAGCAGGAAATCAAAATTTTACTTACATCCATTCATTTTTCTTTCAGTTTACGGTTTCGCTTTAACTGAAAACAACTATTACTTTTTAGTCTTTCATGCCAACGTCCAAAGAGTCTGAGCTTCAGGATCATGGATTAGTTTTAAAGTTTTCATTACAGCCGAGCAACGCCGGGCTATACTGCCAGAGTTTGAATAAACTGCATTTTAAATTTTACTGCAGGTTTCGAAAGTTTTTTAAAGTGTAATTACTATAACTGTTATGAATTGCAGGATAGTAGCAAACGGTCTTCTTGGTGATCAATATTTTATTGACTGCTAAAAATTCTTTAATATTTGAACGTTTATTAACAACACTGCCGGAACAGCACACACCGAAATCGCTTACCTTACGCATTGATGCGTTGGGTTCGATTTATAAATTGTCGTCCGAATTACGCAAAAATGAAAATAAGACAGATATTTCATTTTAACAGATATATTTACCAAAATTAATAAAAATATCTTGAAATACTAAAGAGTAAAATTATTCAATAAAATCATTATTATCTCCAGAAAGTTTGGAATTTCTTGCATCTCTTCTGGATGATCTTTTTTTAAAAGTTGGTGAACGTTGCAATAATCCTTGCCTTTGCTTCATCTTTCGTGCTGAAAGTAGTTTTTGTCTTTTATTCAGTGCTTTACACATAATACTAAAGGTTTTAGTCTAGGTAATTAGTTGGCCCGATGTAACCGTTGATGTAGTTGCAGAAATCGTTTAACAGCCAAAACTGGATTCTCCTGTTTGTCCGGCTGTTGCCAGACATATAGGCTTCCAACAGCCATTCTCTTGGACCAGAGCAGCATTACCTTCAGAAGGCATTTGATGCAGGCTATCCTGTATTTAATCTGAGGCCCTGTTGAAGCATGAATGAGAGCATAACGTCAACATCATTAAAGATCACTCTAAACTGCTTCGTAATCACCATTAGTTTAATCAACTGTTTCCGAAACATCTGCATTATATTTAGATTGACACCTAAACACTATAAAATTCTTGTATTTGAGCTTCCAGCGCGATTACCGTTTCCAAATTTTTTGCAGAATGAATTGCGTCATGGTACTTCTTTGTCACACAAACAGTACCCAACCCTACTATATTGTGCAGTCGACAAGTATGCCGCTTCTAAATTTCGAGCGGAGTAAATTTCATCATAGAACACTTTGGTACACAGACAGTGCCCAACTGACCCTACTATGCTATACAGTCAAGAAGCTCAAAAAAACAAAAAAAAAAAAACAACGTGCATGCGCGAGTTTAAAAATATAAAGTGGTGATAATATACCCTTGGGACCCGATATAACTTCAAACAATTGACTCAAATTTCATTCCTATTATAGATTTTGGATTTTATCCAAGGTTCTCAGTCATATTACTTTCACCATTTCGTAAGCACAGTGTCTCAGAAACGTATGAGCATCCAAGGTGAAACAAAATCCTATGCCGCATCTTTGAGGGTCAGTCGATGACGCTGTAGGGATTTGAGCTTGCGGTCATCTTGAAACAACGGTTCTCCATCAATCGACGAAGTTAAGCAACATCAAGCCGAGTCAGTTGGTAATAATATACCACTTGACAATACCAGATGCTGTAGGAGTAGATGTGCGAGTGGTGTAATGAGTAACGGGTAGGTATTGAGAATCAGAATGGCCTATTCAGTTCATGTATATTTCAGGCTAATTTAACGGTTAAATATGACGAAGATTTAAGTCCTCCATTAAACGACAATAAAGAATTTTATACCAGTTTTAATTTCTGTTTTTCGAATGTTCGACTATTCGGTACCGGGGAGGAATGTCCAGCAAATTACATTGTTGGAAGTGGCTAGATGTTTACAAATAAGGAATCTTTGTCCCTTATTCGATATTTCTTATATTCTAGACCTAAAGTCGTAAGTAACAATGACTGCCTTCAAATGAAATGAAAAAATAGATAATTCACCAAACATGATTATAATAACGTAATATTGCTTTATTGCAAGGATAAATGAAAATTTCATTTAATATTTTAGATATTAAGTAGTATAAAACAATAGCTTAAGAAGTGGGGTTGCTGATTTAATTTCATTTAGTATTTTAGATATTAAATAGTTGAAAAATAGCTTACGAAGTGGGGGTACTGGTTTTATTTCATTTATTATTTTAGATATTAAGTAGAACAAATCAATAGCTTACTAAAAGTGGGTGCTCGTTTTATTTCATACTAGCAGTATAGTCCGGCGTTGCTCGGGTGTAATGAAAGCTTTAAAACTAATCCCTGGTCCTGGAGCTCAGACCCTTTGGACGTTGGCACGAAAGACTAAAAAGCAGTAGTTGTTTCCAGTTAAAGCAAAACTGTAGACTGAAAGAAAAATGAATGGATGTAAGTAAAATTTTGATTTCCTGGTATCGATATCAAATTTTCTGCACTATTGTAAGAACTGCAACCTTGACACTTCTGAATATCCTTTCTTATGTCCTTGTCTATAAGTGTATCAAATTTGATTAAAATCGGACCACTCCTTCTGTAACCCAATTTTTTCGATTATTGATTTTCGATATTTATCGGGGGTACCTCGACACAAAACCTAGCTCAGAACACTCGCAGACGCTTATAGTAGAACTTTGTAAATTTTCAAGAAAATCGGTTCAGCCGTTTCGGAGTTTATAGGTAACGGACACACGCACACACACACACACACACACAAAATTTCATTTATAAATAAATTTAGATCATATTTTAGATATTATGTAGTATAAAATAATAGCTTACGAAATTGGGGTGCTGGTTATATTGCTTACAGTCATGTGTTAACCGATTACATCTACATTGCGGCCCTTGTATTTTTGTATGAATTCCCCAACCCCGACAAAAATTACTTGTGTATAGTCATTTATACTGATAATACAATTTATTCCTGTCATAATATTGAGTCCAATTGGTTCGATAATAGTAACTCTAAAATTGATTCGATAAGGTCAAATTGGCAGCTGGTATCTGTTAAATTGGACAAGGGATAGCTTGTTAATTTTAAAGCTTCAAAACCGAAACTACTCTCTTTTAATTATCTGAGAGAACCCTTTTTACCTCCCATCAATATGGCTGATGCTAAACACTAAACGTTGCGCTTTATCGGACTAAAATTTCCGTCCCGGAGATTAGAATTTTGACGCAGCGACATTAAATCACGATCTGTTAGAGAGAGACGTCCCAAACACAAAGAAAGAGAAATTCTTACACAAGTCCTACTAATTAACCAATAGCTGCAGGGAGAAGAGGCGGATTCATAATTTTCCCGGACTTATTTGCGGGTGAGTATAACAAACTCGACTGGAATTGAAAATCGGAAAACCATACCATAATGAGCGCAAGGTTGTGCTGCACCTGAAACAGGAGAAGCCCCGCTACAGAAATTATTCCGCGTTTTGTAACACCGAGAATTCACTTATGCAAAACAGTGATCATGTGCATAGGCAAATTCTCGTCATCGGTCAGCAAATAAAAAAAAAGACTCTCTCGTGCAAATAGTTCGATCTGGTTTCAATCCCAGGCCTCTCCCCGATGGACGATACACGGAGCGACCCTTACTCTCTTTCTTCGTAGATTTGCATTATGGCTGCCACAATAGTGTTTGCGATATATATTTAGAGATTCTTCATGAAATAAATAGAAGAATCTACAATATTATGATCCCGACCTGGCACCTCGTCTTCAATCCCTTTCCCTCCGCTATAATGAAGCTTCCTTGTTTATTTTTTATAAATACACTAATTGTAATTTTCTGCTTGAACTTTTCTGTCTGGTAGCTACACTTGATGAATTTAAACATAGTAGTGGATGAGTGACAAGCTCTCATCAGTTTACAGTTAAAATGGCTTGATGTAACCGTATGTTCTATGGTAAATATTTTCTCTTTTACACTTCTTGCTTGTCGAACTCTCTAACTGCTTCTTGCTTCCCAGTCAACATTGACCTTCAAAAAATTTAGTTGCAATGTTAATCGTTCTAATTGTTGTTCTAATTCTTATTCTTTTATTGTCCTTTTTCCTAGTTTTATTCACTCAGATAATTCTTGCATCCTAGTGATTTTGTTACCTTATTTGTGTGAAATGATGAAAAAAAGATCCATAATCGTAAAATATAATGATTCTTACATCTCCAAAAACGTTATTTGTGTATAATTTGAACCAATATTTTTGCCGAAAACAAATCAAAACAAAACAAAAAACAAAAACAACAGATCATAGGAAATCGCCCTTTACTCCAGTATATAAGGTACGTTATATATGTCGGGTAACGTAGCAAGAAACTGAATTTCTTCTATGTTTAAATCACCGCGGTATCTGACAGATGAAGTAATTACATTCCACTCGAAAGGTCTGGGTGATACCATTAGAGAAAGAAGCCATCAGTGACTGATAATTCTCAACACCGCAACGTGAATTTATATTTTTCCTTTACTTTGCTTGTTTGTCCCATCAAATGAAGAGAAAATTGACTGCAAAATAAGTCACAGCTCTCCATTTGTTTGCTAGTGAGTTAAAAAAAAGGCTACACCGAGACTTTTCTTTTTAACTTTCTCTCTCAGTTTTGTCTCATTTCAATTTGTCTCTCTTGAAATTTATCCATTAAAACACACACACATATACACAGAGACTTGCTTTTACGTTCGCCACTTGCCCATGTAACACACACCGTCTCTCTCTCTCTCTCTTTCTTTCTTTCTTTAAGAACATGGAAAATAGGTGAATGTAAAAGTGAAATATATGACAGTATCAACGTTATTAAGAAACAGTGAGACTATTCTGAGAACCCTAGAAATTATGCCAGGGTTCGTCATCGAAGGCCACAATTTAAGCAACATAAAGTACGCAGATGATACATTGCTGACACGGAAAGAAAATTAAAAGACCTCCTACAGGAGGTAGCTGAAGAGAGTGACAAGAAAGGACTACAAAGAATTTGCAAGAAAACCGAATGCATGGTCATCAGCAGTCCAAAATGCCAAAAAGAGGTCAGGGATACTAAAATCAAGCAGGTGCAAACATTTAATTACCTGGGAAGTATTCTGATGGAAGACAAAAAGTGTGACACAGAGATCCGAAGGCAAACTGGCATGGCGAAGGAAGCATTCCAGAAGATGAGTAAAGTATTAAGAAACAGGACAATTTCGCTAGAAACAAAGAAGAGAGTACAGGATTGCTATGTGATGTCAGTTACTCAATATGGCAGTGAGTGCTGGACAATATCATCAAAGATAAAAGATATAAAACCTGAAGGAATTGAAATGTGGTTCTGCTGAAGGATGCAGTGAATATCATGGATCGAGCATGTGAGCAAAGATGAGGTTTTGGAAAGGATAGAAACGTAAGGGAAATTAATACTGCGCATCAGGAAGAGACAGCTAAAGTTCCTGGAACATGCAATGAGGAAGGAGGGCTTGAATAACCTGATACAAACAGGCCAGATAGAGGGGAAAAGAGACAGCGGATAACATATTTGACGGACCTGATCAAGTGGATAACGGAAGGAGGGTTTCGTGGTGTAACAGGAGAAATCGTGCTAAGATCCACCAGGGATATTGGAGATGTGGAAAGCCATGATCGCCTACGTCCTGAAAGGACAGGACATAAAGAAGAAGAAGAAGAAGAAGAAGAAGAAGAAGAAGAAGAAGAAGAAGATTAACAGTCTTGGGCATGGGATCAAAACGTAATATCTGTTTAAAGCTATGAGCCCAAAGTAGTTGTGTTTAATTTCTAATAGAAATTTACCAAGTGGGTTAAACCCATTTGCGCTTAGCTGAGATGGGGACACATTGACTAGTATCCTCGTACTGTGAGAGAAACAAAGCTAATTTTGTGCTTCAGTACCAAAAACTGATGTTTTTTATGAAACAGTGGTCAAAAGTTATTTTATTTTTTTGATTTGATTGACCTTCAATCATCACCTTCTAATACTTTTAAAAATAATGAAAGGTTACATGTTAGATCGTCATGTGATTAATGTTTGCGACATCGTTTGGTTTCATTATATCCGTTTTAAGGCTTGGTATGACCAGACGAATGATCAGATCGGGTCTCTCTGAGCATCCGTCTGGCCCAAGTAAGGACCAAAGAGTTGCGCTCATAGCCACCGACTGTGCAACCAAATATATTGTTGAGAGATACCCGGTTTCGAGCAACAGATACTTGTAGTTCTACCTCCTTGAATGCATTATATAAGTAGAATCAGTATTAATATCGATATTGGTCAACCAACAGTTGCATGTACACGGCTATTATTGGATCTAGCCCAGTTGCACAGATATTGTGTGGAAGGCGAAAGGAGATCACTGCCCACTATGGGATAAATTTGAAATAACTGATAAAGCTACAAAAATTTCCCAAGGCGGCTAAGCACATAAATGAATACAATATGGGAACTAATAATAAGGAATGCTGCAGAAAATCATTAGCATCAAAGATTGCAATATGAGTTCTGGTAAAAAATAGTTACTGAAACCTTAGGTTTATAAGTCCCAGAAATTCATACACTGGTGTCTTCAAGGACACATTGCTCACTGGGTATAGACGTTGGTTAGTTCCTGTGATTTGACCCCAAGATTTGTGAGTTCAATACCAAGCTACGAATAACTTAGTTAAGTTAAAAGCAGACAACAACATGACTACCAGAAGTGGTATTGCACATGGAATAAAATGATATATCCTAATGGTCGAAATAAAAGTTTCGGTTCAAAATTCCTAGCACCTGAAGAAGTCGGGAGCGTACAATGGCCGATATGTCGTAAACATGGCAATGAAGAAGAGGGCAATTGTTTGAACAATGTAAATAATGTACATATTTGCTTACATTAATTGCTCAGAGAATTGATGGGGTTCTACGACCTTTATTAAAGTTGTGATCGTAAATTCATCCTTTTTTCCAAAAATGAGTAATTTCTGTACAGCAAAAAACGGTAGGTAACCATTCAACGACCTCCCAGATGAGATCAAGTCCCAAGTAGGCATCTACGCAGATGACACTACAATATACTCCCGCACCAGTAAGAAACCTGTCGTAGCGGACAGACATAATCTCACTGCTGACCTGGAGCGGGATCTACACTCTGTGGTGAACTGGGGCAAGTGTGGCTTGTTAACTTCAATTCATCTAAGACCAAGCTGTTGTCTGTCAACCATTACAGGCAACCTCTCCTGCCTCCCATAAGCATGGACCAAGCGATTCTCCCGGAGAGTAATACACTACGCCTCCTCGGATTTACCCTGTCCTCAGACCTCAAATGGAACCACTATATTGAATCCATAGCAAAATCTACTGCTAAGAAGGTTGGGTCACTATGTCGATCCAGGATGTTTTTTCCACCTGAATCCATCCTGCATATATACAAGTTAACTATCCGTCCGTGCATAGAGTACTGCTGTCATTTATGGTCAGGTGCCCCTGCCGTTCTCCTCAGTGTTCCTGACAGGCTCCAAAGGAGAGTCTGTAATGTGATAGGTACTGATCTGGCGGCTCGACTGCAGACACTTCCCCATCGTCGAAATGTGGCCTCCCTTTGTCTGTTCTATAAATACTTTCATGGCTTCTGCTCAGACGAACTTAAGTCACTGATGCCTCCTCAATAGGTGTTTACTCGTGCAACCAGACTGGCAACTGGGTCCCACCTATTCACAGTCAGGTTAGCCAAATGCAGACGACAATTCTACTCCTGCAGCTTCTTCTCTCGCACTTCCCGCCTGTGGAACTCGCTCCCGTATTCTTGCTTTCCTGACGGCTCCAACCTCCAGAAATTTAAATGCAAAGTCAATACTCTTCTACTAACCACTGGACTCTAGCCCTCTCCCCTCCCCTGTATAACCTTCCCTTTCTCTCCACCTATGTATCTGTCATCGCACCTGCATTCTCAGCTTTCTATTATTCCTTTCTAACTAGTTTGTACTCCTTGCTCTTTTCTAGTTAATCTTTTTACATTTATGTAGCCCCCTGCAAATCAGTGGCGTTTTCCGCCTTGCTCGGGGTGAAATGATTAAAAAAATAGTAATCTGAGATCATTTTTGGAATCAGAAACATAAAATTAGCTAAAAGACTTATTTCTTGACATCAAAAATTGTATTGACCAGTGTTATAGGTATTTAGTATTTCACATATTTAACAAAAACAGATATTTTACCCCGATTAATATTACAATTCGACATCTCAAAATTTCAAATAATCCTTTCAGACAAATAGAAAATTTTATCAAAAATTGTCCGAGGTTCAAGAAATATAGTTCAAGTTTTGGAATTTTCTGAAACGTCATCTCTGTACGTAGAGACACTTGTTGAGTTTCGTAAAAGTATTGAGTGCTGTGATGTAGGTAAAAAGTGTTTCGATGCAAGCGATGTACATTGCAGTGCAATAGATATTGGCTTGGAATAAGAAATCGAAGAGACGTGTTCGAATTCCAGTTGAATTCGTTGTATTCACTTACGCGCAAATACTCTTAGGAAAGGTGCTTTCTCTTTCTAGCTTTGGGGTAAATTACGGAATAGACTGGAATCTATAGCCTTTGTTAGCAACAGATCTACCACAGAAAGAAACAGCAACCTACTGCGGGAAAATCTTTCACCTAGTCAGCCATAGATCGAACAAGACATAATCGTTCAGGCACGTCAGTCAGTCAGTTAAGTACCATACGTGATACACGCTTGGGCGATCATATCTCGAAAGAGACATGACTGACTGGGCAGTTCTTAATTGACTTATGTAAGTGAGACATATATATTTGAGGATTCGGGTTCCTAAGTTATAATTTTTTTTATAATCGCGTTGCCCCAAGCAAGGCATTTTACTGCCACTGTTGTGCAGAGAGTTACATAGGACGAATGTTGAGGAGTGAGAGGTTGCAGGGGTGTCAGGAAGAGAGTAGGAGAGGAAAGAGATTACTAATGAGAGCGGGGTGGACGAGGAGGAATGTAATGAGGAGTGAGAGGTTGCAGGGGTGTAGGAGAGGGAAGAGAGTACTGATTGACGGGCTTTAAGAATCATGCATCTGTTTTTAGGTTTTGGTATTGCTAGAATTTTGTTTTGTCGGTTGTTTTGATAATATGTGCCTTAGTGATTCACGCACAACTTGAACAATCATCGTATATGCCCAAAATGATTGCATGAATGTTCAGCACAAAGTTGCTTACCAGGTGGTATTAAATTTACTAACAGTGTCATACAGAATTTTAGTCCAAGCTTCAGTTATATTCCACTTCAATGAATGAATATCGACAATGTCATGACGTGCATGACAATTAGGAATATGCTCCAGATACATTCAGAACTGAACTTTTAGAGTGTCACTGAGATAGACCAATTAAAGATGGTGTCATTTCTCGTAGAATAAATTTTCCGCTTTTCTATTAGAAGCCCTGCATATAACCTCGATGTACCTTTTTGATTAGTGGATTTTAACATTATGCAAATAACGCGAATGATTACAAAATGTGACGAATTTTTTTTTTAATCGTATCACCCCGAGCAAGGCGTTAACGCCACTGATGTGCAGGGGGCTACGTAATAGTGAAAAGATCGGAAAAGAGAAAACCGGAAACCATATCCTAAACAGGGAACAAGAGATGAGCCTCTTAACCTGTTCAATAGACATGGGTGGAGTGTGAACCGGGCGATAGATAGATCTATCTACTCCAATTGAAAAAAAAAACAAAAAACAAGAAAACAAAGTGAGAAGATTGGGAAAGAGAAAGCCGGAAACCACATCCTAAACAGGGAACAAGGGATGAGCCTCTTAACCTGTTCAATAGACATGGGTGGAGTGTGAACCGGGCGATAGATAGATCTATCTACTCCAATTGAAAAAAAAAAACAAAAAAAAACAAGAAAACAAAGTGAGAAGATTGGGAAAGAGAAAGCCGGAAACCACATCCTAAACAGGGAGCAAGGGATGAGCCTCTTAACCTGTTCAATAGACATGGGTGGAGTGTGAACCGGGCAATAGATAGATCTATCTACTCCAATAAATTGTTCTTTTCATGTTCACTGTTACTGATTTTACACCGTCCAATTATGAAAGACAAGAAATTACTTGTTCAAGCCAGGAGTAGGTATGATTTTATGCCATTAGCACCAAGAAAATGCAGGTGTACCTTCTTCTAAGCTACTTGATTGTCACGTATAAATTTTTGATGTTACTTGTTTAATAACAATTTTGCTTTCTCAAGGGATAAGCAACAGCGTTTTGCTTGATGTTTAAAGGTATGTAAAATGGCAAGATATTAGAGATCGGATAAATACCATGCAGAATCTATAATATTAACAGATTATCACCTGCTTTTAGGGAAGACATCATCATTATCACACGTTGCTAGCCTTTCAAATGAATATATTTGGCAGTAATATATCAGAAAATTATACGTTAGATCGAACTTCTGTGGGTGGAAGTGATACTTTTAGTGACCTTAAAGGATACACAGTTACAAAATGAACACTTCACATATGATTTTAAATGATTTGTGCAATGCGATGACATTAAAGTCATCTTTGTATTATATTCACAACGGAATCATCACATTATTATGTGTGAAAGCTAGTCGAACTGGAATAATTTCTACGGTAATTATGTCCTCGGCACTTTCAGTTCTTAGGTCCAATCAACATTACAAAACTATCATTAGGGCCGAACAGGCAAGATTTGGCCAAAGCATTGTAAATGCCAATATGAGGCAATTCATCAGCTAAAGATGTTTTTCTTGAAAATGTTATCCTTTTATCGAAAGCGGCATCTAGAACACATTCAGTAAAAAACAGAAATATGATAGTATCACCTCTTCTAACTGACACAACTGAAAAGAAAGCAATTGAAACAAAGTTAGTCAAAACTAACAAAACACACTTTAAGAAGTCCAAAAATCTTTAGAGAAAAATTTAAAGAAATGAACTGGGGCTATAAAGAAAGGAAAATAATAATAACATTAATGAATCTGCAGAGAATAAAACGTTTTGTTTTGTTTACGAAGAAAGCATCATTTAAATGCAAAGCTTGGTGAGAATTAGGTAAAATGCACAATTTTCTGTATGTGGGAACGGGGTGAATACGTTTTAGAAAACAACCGGGATTACTTTATTTGTCAAAGCTGTACAGCTGATGATTTTGAACTTGACAATTGTCTGGCAAAATCAAATCAAATTAGTAATTTGCTATTCGATGCTTCATATTTGCGATTTCGGTAAATATTTCGATAACTATTTCCATTTTATTGAAGAATGATATTCATAATTTTCTCTGTAAGAATTATATTACCATTTAATTTTCTTTCAATGTATAATTGTCTTACAGTGCATCATTGAAATCATCTATTCATACATACTTTAAATTGTTCTGTCAAGTTGTCATTATATTACTAAAATATTACCTTTACACAAATAATATTTCTATCAATGTTAATAACTTTGTCTGGTTTTAAATGTTATATTTATCGATTATAACACAGCAGAAGCAGATTGGCAGATCTTTCTGAATTTTTAAATGATAATAAAATGGACTCTTTCAGACTGAAACAACATATCAAGAAGTCTGTTTTCCATATTAAATTTTAGTCACATTACCGTTTTAAACAATCATTTTCATAGTAGGTAGCAGCTCTCTAAATTAGTTTAAAAACAGCACACACTACTAATGTCATTCGGAAATGTGGAATAATGTATATAGAAGTTGATTATATTTGTATTAATTTCAGCTTCTAGTCGTGAGTTCAATTCCATGTTCAGATAGTGAAACAGTAGTAACGAACAATAACTGGCATCTTCATCATAATCAGAGTTGTTTCGACTTAAACGTACGCTCTAAATCAGCGTGATGTGTCATCTTCAGCATTGCTGCTCGTTTCCAAATTCAACCATTTGCTCATATGCTATTGTTTTTATTGAACATCCACGGAGTTTATACTGAAACTTTGCTGGGTCATCTGAGGTATATTTCCAGTATATGCGCCATGATAGACACACACGGATTCGAATTCAGAATTCTCCTTCTATACTTGTTGTCAATCAGGACAAGATTTCATAATAATAGCAGATCGGAGAATAGATGGATACCTTTCATTCTCAAGAGTATTTGTGCGAAAGTGAATATAACTACGTCGACCGAAATTCGAACTAGGCACGTCTTTTTCTCATTCCGATCCATCCACAATTAGACTAGCATCACAGGAATAAAATATCATAAACGATAATAGTCAACAGATTTCCCATATCAGTCAAAGTATAGACACCTGGTGGTGGGCGATGGATACTTGGTTGAAACTTTGTGTCTATAATAATATCTATATCATTCAAAATGAGAAGAATAGTGCAAAAGATATATATATATATATTGTGTGTGTATTTAGGCAGCACATTTTCACTGATGCATGTTTCATTAAATAATAGAGATAAATATTTGTCTATTTATTTTATGTGAATTCTTTTCATATTGTCTGAGTAGCTTAATAGCATTATCATTAAAAGAAGAAAGAAAATCACCATATTGATACATATTTCTTAATCCTATCTGAGCTTTCGCCTTGCATAAGCCATTATCAATGATAACAGTTATATTACAATATATTAAACAGTTCACGGACGAACAATCATGATAGTCTGTTTTTGTTTACATGAAAGATTTTCAAACACTTGCTTACGGGATACTGGAAGCGAAAACCACACCACAGCACATGAGGTCACATATGACCACGCGAGAGTGAAGACGAGAAGTATTATGTATTGGAAAGCCATTATGATAACCAATGGCTTCTATTATTAATTATTCATATATATATATATATTATTATTATTATTATTATTATTATATATCACATTAGCACATTCGCCCTGTCGGTTGAGTCTGTAGAATACAAAGGCATCTACATCTACAGAGGGGATGAATTCTCCGAGTAAGGCCAAGAAAATGTCGTAGGTGATGACTCTTAATACATGAGAATTGAAACCTGGTGTTATTAAATGGTAAAGTGATAAGCAATATTCCTCTTCGGTCTTTACTTAGGATAGAGAGGCGGTCAGAGAGACCTTATCCGACCAATCAGCTGATCATCTCAAACCTTAGCGCGGAAATAATTAATCTCACAATGTCTTACAAACTGATTATATGCTGATCTAACTCACAAACGTTCATTATTTTAAATGTGCTAGCAAGAAATTGGATGAAAGTCAAACAATTCGAGATGAAAAAAGAAACTTTGATCCTTGTTTCATATTGAGGCATCAATTTTTAGCACTGAAGCACGACACTAAGAGGATTCCTTTCACGACACAAATATTCTGGCCGATATAGCCCGTCTCAACCAAGGCAAATGGATCTAAACTTCTTGATAAATTCCAATTAGAAATTAGACTGCAACGAAGAAAGATTACAAGTTAATCTTAAACGAAAAACCACGCGTAATTCTTCTGTCTCTGATTCAGAAACAGAGTCCGCAACTAAATTTTCTGTGTTCATCATAAGTGAATCTCTAGAGGAAACCCTTCTGGTCAATCTGTCCTCATTCTTGATGAAAAAATAATTATCTTCAGGTGAAATATCTGAACAGTGAAATGAAAAATGGGAAGGGGAATCTGTTTGTAAACGTGAACAATAACAGGCAGATAAGATACTGAAAATGAAATCTTTCTACAATTTAAAATGTAAAGTTTATAAACACACATCTCTTAACAACTAAATAAATAAAATAATTTATTAGAAATAGAGAGCTATCTCTGGCTACACTAGAGGAAATAAATGCAATCTGAGGAAAGCAAGAAGTCACGAAATATAAAAGGATAATCATACGTCGTTGAGTAGAAAAATAATTTCTATTATATTAAAGACCTTTATATATATATATATATATATATATAAACCCACTACATATATTGGTTTTACTACAACCACGCTCTCCCGTAGACATTCTGTATCCGTACCAACTTTTGCAGCATTAAATCCTTTCACCAAGTAAACTCACCTGACATCTTACTCCTTTGGAAAATTAACCTTGAGCCTTGTATCCCCTCGTCTGAGTTCTACATCCCTGGTTATCTTTCTCTCTTTAGAAAGAACATCAATGTCTATATGCATGAACTTGGTGTTTATGTCACCATGTGAACACCTCCCTCTAGCTAGGGTTATCTCTCTTGAATCTCCATATCATTATTACATGTGTTTCCGTCTCTCTCTACTAGACTCGGTTAGCTATCTTTTCTTTCTTTACCGCTCCACCTCATCTTCTGACTGTTCCGTACTTGACAGCATCTCGAACAATATTGATAAGGCCATTTCTTCTTATTCGTTCGCCAATTTATATAATGCTCACTACTTTAACTAGTTAGAAAACGCTGTCACACATCTTGCTGGTGTCCATATCATGAACTTTTCAAACACTATAAGTCTCTTACACAAGTGGTATATTTTCCAACGCGTTTTTCTAATAATGCTAATACACCTGACTCACTGCTAGATCTCTGTTTCACTTCCATTCATGACTTTTGTAATTTCAAGAAGCTTTGCTCTCTTGGAAACTCTGATTATGCGGTGGTTTCGGTAAACATCATCTTCCACTTCCCCTTTTCCTCCAGGAACCTCAGACCAGCAGAATACCTTAGTGCTAACAAAGAGCAGACTGGGACTCGTTCCGCGATTTCCTGTGTTATGTCCCTTGCTAGGAAGATGCGACTTAAACCGCATTCGCCTTCCTGGATCTCTCCTACTTGCTTGGCCGCTATTGCCCACAGGAATAACTTCGTCCGGCTTTATCAGAGCCACGCGTCTAACCATAACAAGCGTCTTTTTGCCTCTGCTCGTAATGAGTGCAAGAAGATATTTAATGCCGCTAAGCTGCTGTTTGCTGATAGAATGAAGCAGCGTAAAACATCCCGTAAGTACAGCTCCAAAAACTACTGGAAGCTCTGTAAAAATGTACTAAATAACAGTAAGCCCTCAACCTCTCTTTAATGAATTTAAGGTCCTCACATCTTTAGCAGACGAGGCCGAGTGCTTTTCTCATAAATTCTCTACCAACTCGACAATGGATTCATCTGGGATATCCGTAACCGACTTCTGATCTAGAACTGAGTAACGTCTACATTACCCACTCCCTGGTCTTTAACATAATTTCAAAGCTTGTCTCCAATCATTGTCCTAGAGAAATGTGCCCCTAAACTCTCCTATGTCCTCTCCAAACTTTACAACTACCGCCTCTCTGCTTCTTAAGTTCCTGCCTGCTAGAAGTCCTCCTCTGTGTTTCCTGTATTTACGAATTCTGGAGAACCATTAGACCCTTCTAATTAGTCTCCTACAGATTTTTGGCAAAGTGTTCGAAGCCATTATCAACGCAGAGGTTGTTCGACATCTCACCACCAACCGTTCCTTCTCTGACAAATTGTATGGTTTCCGCTTCACCAGGTTTACTGCTGATATGCTAACGACCATCACTGAGTATATATACCAGGCTCTCGATAAGAACAGTGAAACTCAAGCTGTTACCCTGGATATATCCAAAGCTTTTGACAGAGTCTGACATGCTAAACTTCTACGCAAGCTACAGAGCTATGTTATAACTGGAAGATTGTTTGATCTAATCATTCTTAATCATTCCTTTCAAATCGATTAATGAAGATAGTATTGAACGGACATGGCTCCCGATTCTGTTATACCAACGCGGGTGTCCTTGAAGGCGCTATTCTAGGTCCTACGCTTTTTCTGATCTTCATCAACGATCTCTCTGATGTAATCAGATCCTAAGTAGGCTTCTTCGCTCTCGATAACACCATTTACTCCCGCCTCGATTAGAAATCCACTGGGGTTGACAAAGCGAACGTTGCTGCTGAGCTTGAAAAGACCTCCCAGCTGTGGTGGACTGGGGTAAGAAATTGCTTATTAATTTTAATGCTTACAAAACGTAGCTGCTCTCTACTAACCATTAGCATGGATCAGGCGAATCTCCTTGAAAGCAAAATACTGCACCTCATCTCTCAGCATACCGCAAGTGAAATGACTACATCGAATCCATAGCTAAATCTTCTGCTAGGAAGGTCGGTTCCCTGTGTAGGGCCAGGAAGTTTTCGTGTCTGTATCCATCCTGCATATATAAAAAAGTATTATCCGCCTGTGTATTGAATAGTGCTGTCACATCTTGTCGGGTGCCCCTGCTATTCACCTCAGTGTTCTTGACAAAATCCATCGGAGAATCTACAATGTGATCAATCTCGACTTAGTAGCTCAGCTGCAGTCACTTTATCACTGGCGTTATGTGGGTTGCCTCTGCCTCTTCTACAAATAATTTCACGTCTTCTGCTCCGACGAACTCTGCTCTCTGGTGCCCCCTCTGCATGAATTTACTCGAGCTACTAGGCTAGCAACTAAGTCCTACCCTTTTATAGTGAAACCAATAAAACATAATCGCAAATCTGCTCTTTTCTCGCAATTACCACCTGTGCAATTTCCTTCCGTATACTTGCTTCCCTGACAGCTACAATCTCCAAGAATTTAAATGTAAGGTCAATTGCTACCTCTTATTACCTTGACTCGCATCCTTTCTCTCGTGTTCTTTTCTCCTTCCACTCTACTCTCATCGGCTCTCTTCACACCAGTGTTCTCATCATTCTCTTACCCATTCTCTTACACCCCCTATAATTTATTCCTGTTTCTCACCACTCTCCTCTTATGTAACTCCCTGCACGCCAGTGGCAATAAAACTGCTTTGCTTGGGGTGGAATGATTATAAAAATATATATAATACTATACACATGCTTTTTATTTTTTCTTTCTGTTTACTACTTTATCTTTTTTTTTTTTTTTTTTTTTTAATCATTTCACCCCGAGCAAGGCAGAAACGCCACTGATGTGCAGGGGGTTACATAAATGTAAAGAGATTAATTACAAAAGAGTGAGGAGTACAAGCTAGTTAGAAAGGAACAATAGAAAGCTGAGAAAGCAGGTGCAATGACAGGTACATGGGCGGAGAGAAAGGGAAGGTTATACAGGGGAGGGGAGAGAGCTAGAGGCTAGTGGTTAGTAGGTGAGTATTAACTTTGCTTTTAAATTTCTGGAGGTCGTAGCCGTCAGGAAAGCAAGAATACGGGAGTGAGTTCCACAGGCGGGAAGTGCGAGAGAGGAAGCTGCAGGAGTAGAATTGTCATCTGCGTTTGGCTAACCTGACTGTGAATGGGTGGGACCCAGTTGCCAGTCTGGTTGAACGGGTAAACACCTGTTGAGGAGGCATCAGTGACTTAAGCTCATCTGAGCAGAAGCCATGAAAGTATTTATAGAAGAGACAGAGGGAGGCCACATTTCGACGATGGGAAAGTGGCTGCAGACGAGTCGCCAGATCAGTACCTATCACATTACAGACTCTCCTTTGGAGCTTGTCAAGAACACTGAGGAGAACGGCAGGGGCACCTGACCATAAATGGCAGCAGTACTCCATGCACGGACGGATGGTTGACTTGTATATATGCAGGATGGATTCAGGTGGAAAAAACATCCTGGATCGACATAGTGACCCAATCTTCTTAGCAGTAGATTTTGCTATGGATTCAATATAGTGCTTCCATTTGAGGTCAGAGGACAGGGTAAGTCCGAGGAGGCGTAGTGTATTACTCTCCGGGAGAATCATCTGGTCCATGCTTATGGGAGGCAGAAGAGGTTGCCTGTAATGGTTGACAGACAACAGCTTGGTCTTAGATGAATTGAAGTTGACAAGCCACTTCTTGCCCCAGTTCACCACAGAGTGTAGATCCCGCTCAAGGTCAGCAGCGAGATTATGTCTGTCCGCCACGACAGGTTTCTTACTGGAGCGGGAGTATATTGTAGTGTCATCTGCGTAGATGCCTACTTGGGACTTGATCTCATCTGGGAGGTCGTTGATGAAAATAAGGAAGAGCGTTGGGCCCAGGATAGAGCCTTGTGGGACACCAGCGTTCGTGCTGTAGGACGAAGAGGCACGCCCATTCAGAACGACCTTCATTTTGCGGTTATTTAAGAAAGATTGGATTAGGTCAAGCAGGCGACCGGTAATACCATAACCGCGTAGTTTGCATAGGAGGCCAGGGTGCCAAACCCTGTCGAAAGCCTTGGAGATGTCCAGAGCAACCGCGCGAGCCTCGTCAGACTCATCAAGGGCCTGTAGCATGTACTCCGTTACAGTAGTTAGCAGGTCGGCTGTGGACCTGTCAAATCGGAATCCATATTGCCTGTCGGAGAACAGTTTGTGGGCGGTGAGATGATGAACTATTTCAGCATTTATTATAGCCTCGAACATTTTCCCGAATATTGGTAGAAGACTGATAGGGCGATAGTTGGATGGGTCCGAGGGTTCACCACAGTTCTTAAAGACAGGAACGACTGAGGAGAATTTCCAGCATGCAGGAAAGCAGGAAGCAGAAAGGCAGTAGTTAAACAGTTTAGAGAGGACAGGGGAAAGTTCAGGGGCACACCTCTTAAGGACTATCACCGGGATTCCATCGTCACCACACGCCTTATGGGGGTCGAGTTTTGAAATTACTCTGGATACTATTGTCGGGGTAATATATACGTCATGCAGTTTGGCCTCGGTTCTAATAGGGAAGTCGGGTGGGTGCACTCCGGACGAGTCGAGTGTGGAGTTGGATGAGAATCTGCGGGCAAAGCACTCAGCTTTCTCCGCAGATGACGTGAGAACATCAAATCCATGGATTAAAGGAGGTATTGAGGATTTCCTATATTTCTTCTTGAACATTGTTATTTTACTTTTGTGTTATTTTGTGTATATTATTGTGTGCATATATGGCCTCTTATAGTTATGTCTGTGTGTGATTATTTTGTGTATGATTTCATATTTTGTCTTGTTTGTTCTTGTATAATAATTTGCCTTCATGTTTTTTCTATACGTGTGTCTGATGTAAGTTTTCTTTATTTTTGTGACATTTCCGGTATCTGTTGCCTTCAATGTTTACCTGTACACTCTAATTTTCACCTAACATTATTTCCTGTGTTTAAAATAAAACAACTTTTTTTTGAATATTCTTAGTTAAATGTAACATTTGATTTTTTTGGTTTTGAAGAAGCAGATTGTACTTTTTAGAACTGCCGAAATAAATTCTGGATTTATAAACGTTTAACTACGGGTTGAGTTTTCTTTTCTATATTTCATAATGTTCTCGATAATATTCATTGAGCTCTATTTTTTCTTTTCAATATTTTATATTAATTAGACAATATTCTGATTATCCTCTCCATTTTTACTGGTTCGTCATTTTTTCTTATATATATATATATATATATATATATATATATATATATATATATATATGTGTGTATGTGTGTGTGTGTGTGTGTGTGTTATGCTTAAGTGAAAAACTACACATTTTAAAGTACCCCAACAATGGCGAACTATTGAATCGTAGAGACGAATTAGCAGTGTTATGTAAACATCAAAAATATTTTTCGCTAAAATTTAATTAACCAAAAAGTACATCATTCACATAAATAATCCCCTCCAAAAAGGTAATAAACACCCATGTTTAAACCTCAAATTAAAAAAAAAACACGAACATCGTATAAATAAAAGAAAATAAACTTACACAACATTAATAACAACTTTATTCCATCCACTCATAGATAGTAGTAAAATAAAAAAGTATCTACTCTTTCTTAAAAAACCTTACATCCCGATATAAGAATTTCCCAGACAAAACAAACAACTGACCTGTTCAAAACGAAGCTACTCCTCACCTCTCTCCTAACTCAAGGCTCTATCACTATGGCTACAAACTGCCGGCTAAATCGTACTAAACTCCCACCACATTCACTTACATATCGTATTACCAAAAATAAATCGTTTACACCATTTATTTTCCATTTAAATTTATCACCAGATGAGAGGCAAACGTAGCTCCGAAACGCAAAACCTTTTGTGTCGTGATACTATGCATTGTAACAAATATTATAATATAAAGCTCAACGTTGTATCGAGCACTATTTATAAAAAAAAAATGCATGAATAGTGGGTTTAAAACCTACGTGTTCCATAATTTTTTTACAATACACACACACACACACACACACACACACACACCTATATATATATATATATATATATATATATATGGGGGATAACCTGTGAGGAAAAGGAAACAGCTAATGATCCAAGCAAATATTTTGCCGTTATTTTTAATGGCAGGAGCACACTCGTAAACGTATAAAACTCAAATAAAAATACAAACATGGTATAGAATAATCAAATGGAATTGCCTCTGACTAAAGTCAAGCTACAATAAATTACTCATGTTAAAAACAACATTTTATTATGCTATTAGTTGTCTCTAAGAAACATTTATAAGAAAATACAACTTTAATATTTGAAATAATCAACAATGCAATCACATTAATAACTCGTAACCTGTGGAACTGTAACTGTCCTAATAGAAACAAAAGAGCAAAATCGACCTACAAAGAGAATTTCAAGTAATTGCTGCGGGTGATTATTTTGAACAGAATAATCATCCTATGCTGCCTTTATCTCACATCGCATGATCTGATACAGAAAGACGAGCTTGAAGTATAATAAAACAATTATCTACAACCTTATTTCTCACGGGGGATTTTAACAAGTGTACTATCATCCGAGGATCCGAGTAAGCAAGCAAAAATAAAGAAAACGTACAGAAGTATTTTTTTAATTACCCACGATTCAGTCAGTTAAGTGCCATACGTGAAACACGCTTTGGCGATCATATGTCGAAAGAGACATGACTGACTGGGCAGAAGATTATCCCGCATTAGGTTGCCATTGCTTTCTGCGGTAGACTGGTTGCCAGCCAAGGCTATAGAACACGATCTGTCCTGTTATTTAACCCATAACTGGAAGGAAGAGACGGATTAATACCTTTCCCAAGGGGAATTTGCGCGTAAGTGAATGCAAGGAGTTCAACTGGAATTCGAACTCGGCTCATCCGATTTCTCGTTCCGAGCCGATATCCACTGCACCACAATGCACATCCTACCCATGATTACTCAACCAAAAAACACCGACTCATATCAGTCCAGCAACTGGAATCTTGCCAGTAGTTGGCTTAGCCATGTATGACAAACAATTTGCTTAAACTTTATCTGAAGTGTGTACGATGACACATGCAGAAGCGACCATTTCCCGGTCATCCTGAAGAACAGTGACTAGATCGATGAGCACTCACCTTGATAGAGTTTAAGCAAGGCTGAGTGGCAAAAAACTCGAAACATTATGTAAAGACAAACTAACTCGCAATAACAGAAACAGCATATGATTTCACGGAAACTCAAATAGCCATAGAAAAAGACTGCATTTCTCAAAACCCTATATGAAGCAGGAGAATAAAACATTGGTTCAATAAAAAAATGTCAAGAAGTAATTAGACAACGTGAAGCAGGATTTAGAAAATTCAACTATGAAGCAACAGTTTCCAAACTGATCAAGTACAAACTGTGTAGAACAAATGCTGTAAAACAGTAAATGAAATTTAAAAAAAGATGACCGTTGGTAAACATATGGCAGCAAATTAAATTCAGCTATAAAACTAAAAACAGTTTGGAAAATGATTACAGTCATACCTGACAAACATGAACCTATGCAAACACAATATTCCTCAATAAATAATACCACGATAATAGAAAAAAAGCTATAACAAATAAAAATTTTCAAATATTATTTCAAAAAATTGTAAACGGCAACCTCAAAAGTATAATACAAAATGCATAAAATACAATTTAAAATTTTAAAACAAAGAAAACCTGGATGACTACAACAAATAATTCTCTCTGACAGAACGAGAAATCTCCATTAAAAACTCATCTAATTCAGCCGTCAGACCGAATGATTTTGAACATGTGTTCTTAAAGCAACTCCCAAAAGAGTCATTAAAATTGTTACTCAAAATATATAACGATATATGGACAAAGAAAATATTCCCAGAAAAATGGCGACAATCAACTGGCCTACCGATTCAAAAACTAAGAAAAGACAATTCAGACCATGGAAATTATAGACTTATCTCTCTCACAAGCTGTTTATGAAAAACCTTGGGGAAAATGGTGAATAATTAGTTAGTCCGGTATTTTCAAGCCAACAAATTAATGACAGATTTACAATGTAGCTTTCGAAAAAAAAAAACATAAGTACAATTCGTAACCTGGTTGGGTTTGAAAGCGTTATATGAGAAGCATTTATGAGAAAAGAATACGTGGCTATTCTATTTTTTGACTTGGAAATCTACATTAAACTCGAACTGAAATGTAGGCTAATAAGAACTCATCAACAAGTTTATTTTGAATAGAACTTCATAAGTCGGTAGTAGATTTGTACTTATCGATAAAAAAAAATTAAAAACAAGGAGTGGCACATGGGAGTATATTGTCAGTCTTTCTATTCAGTTTTTAAAAAAATTGCAAAATAAAATAAAAAAATTAAAAACAAGGAGTGGTACATGGGAGTATATTGTCAGTCTTTCTATTCAGTTTTAAAAAAAATTGCAAAATAAAAAAAAATTAAAAACAAGGAGTGGTACATGGGAGTATATTGTCAGTCTTTCTATTCAGTTTAAAAAAAATTGCAAAATAAAAAAAAATAAAAAACAAGGAGTTGTACATGGGAGTATATTGTCAGTCTTTCTATTCAGTTTTTAAAAAAATTGCAAAATAAAAAAAATTAAAAACAAGGAGTGGCACATGGGAGTATATTGTCAGTCTTTGTATTCAGTTTAAAAAAATAAAATTGCAAAATAAAATAAAAAATTAAAAACAAGGAGTGGCACATGGGAGTATATTGTCAGTCTTTCTATTCAGTTTTTAAAAAAATTGCAAAATAAAATAAAAAATTAAAAAC
This sequence comes from Ascarosepion bandense, assembly GCA_037127315.1. NCBI lineage: Eukaryota > Metazoa > Mollusca > Cephalopoda > Sepiida > Sepiidae > Ascarosepion > Ascarosepion bandense. Next base: position 2,356,093 of record JBBBDQ010001484.1, read on the forward strand.
AAGGAGTGGTACATGGGAGTATATTGTCAGTCTTTCTATTCAGTTTTAAAAAAAATTGCAAAATAAAAAAAAATTAAAAACAAGGCGTGGTACATGGGAGTATATTGTCAGTCTTTCTATTCAGTTTTAAAAAAAAATTGCAAAATAAAAAAAAATTAAAAACAAGGAGTGGTACATGGGAGTATATTGTCAGTCTTTCTATTCAGTTTAAAAAAATAAAATTGCAAAATAAAATAAAAAATTAAAAGCAAGGAGTGGCACATGGGAGTATATTGTCAGTCTTTCTATTCAGTTTTTAAAAAAATTGCAAAATAAAATAAAAATTAAAAACAAGGAGTGGTAAATGGGAGTATATTGTCAGTCTTTATATTCAGTTTTAAAAAAAATTGCAAAATAAAAAAAATTAAAAACAAGGAGTGGTACATGGGAGTATATTGACAGTCTTTCTATTCAGTTTTTAAAAAAATTGCAAAATAAAAAAAAATTAAAAACAAGGAGTGGTACATGGCAGTATATTGTCAGTCTTTCTATTCAGTTTTAAAAAATTGCAAAATAAAAAAAAATTAAAAACAAGGAGTGGCACATGGGAGTATATTGTCAGTCTTTCTATTCAGTTTAAAAAAATAAAATTGCAAAATAAAATAAAAAATTAAAAACAAGGAGTGGCACATGGGAGTATATTGTCAGTCTTTCTATTCAGTTTTTAAAAAAATTGCAAAATAAAATAAAAAAATTAAAAACAAGGAGTGGTACATAGGGGTATATTGTCAGTCTTTCTATTCAGTTTTAAAAAAAATTGCAAAATAAAAAAAAATTAAAAACAAGGAGTGGTACATGGGAGTATATTGTCAGTCTTTCTATTCGGTTTAAAAAAATAAAATTGCAAAATAATTCACTTAAGATACAAAGGAATCTTTTTACGTAGATGGTTTTACTGTAAGTTAACGAGTAAGAATATGCACAGCATAGAAAGAAAATCGCATTAAGGCATAAAGATTAACAGATTTGCGATAAAAAACGGTTGTAGATTTTCTAACATTTTTGTAATAAAAATCTGCATACTGATATAATCTATTAGGAATAAGCATCGACAAAAAAACTAACGTTCTTACCATATCTAAATATCTGAAAACAAAACGCAATACATCATTTAAAATGGTGGCCCACAAAAATTGGGATGCATACTAGGAACTCTGCGTAGATTATGCAGAACATTAATCAGATCCCAAATAAGCTTTATATACCAATATATTACGAAACAAATTAGCCTAAACTTACATAAACGTTTAAGATTAGCTCTTGGAGCGTACAGAACATATGCAGAAAATTGAATGTTGAAAGAAACGAACCCCCACAAAAGCTAGCCTTACACTATTATATAAAATTCAAAGCATGCATATAATATCACATTCAATCAAAAATAAAGAAACCTCTTCAAACAAAAAAAAAGAAAGCCATAAAACTGTGGACTTCATATGGAACACATCATTAAAGTAGAATAATGACCTCTATCTAGAATCCATAATACAATCCTATCAAATATATCATAAGAATACCAGAAATAAATTTAAAACTCTGCAAATGCCAGAAGACAAGTACACATCTACTTTTGTTCGACGAGGAATTAGAAAGATTAAATAAATAATTCCAGATATTCCCGGATAGATCAAGATACAAAAGATGAATAAGGATATACAGCAGTATATAACAAGAAAATAATAAAAAATATCTTCTAAAAAACTTAACTTTTCAGTGCAGAGAATTCTACAACAGAACTAACACTCAAAATCATATCTAGAAACAAAAGAAATGTAATATTCTATTCCCTATCAATAATAATAGCAAAAAGAAAAAATAAATAAATAAATAAATAAACAAACGTGGCAACTCACTGTTGGTAAAAGTACTATGCAAACTAAACTCTTTACCTCGTAAAACAGAAATAGTGCTCGATCTCAAGCCACATTGAAATTTAGGAAATAATCAAACCGATTCATCCACAAAGTCTATCCAAAATGAAACCCGTTATAATAATTTCAAAATCACTTATGACGCAATCTATATAAATAAAAATGTACTTGTCCGTTCCGTTTGTTAATATCCGCTATGATAGAAAACGGCTGCACCAATAGTTTTGAAATTTTACTATAGCATTTTAATCGAATACGAGCGTGTTTTTATATACCTTATATTAAAAAATATTACAATATTAAAAAATATATATTTTGCAAACTCGATTAGAGCCGATGAGAGCCGGACCATAACTTTCATTTTCAATATAGACGCCTTTACAGACAACTTTGTTATTTCATAGAAAACATATGAAAACTTCACATTTAAGGTAAACGAATTATATAGTCTAGAATTTCTGTGAGCAAATACGAAACTTATGCACACACGTTCTATATAAATAATTATACACGATTCTCAAATTTAGTGCACAATTCCTATTTCGTTGCTTTAGTAAATAAATTTCTTGTTTCATTTTATTGAAACCGAAGCACTTTATTATTATTATTATTAATTCTATTTTGGCGGGCGTAAGCAACATAAATTCCTTCCCTTTTTTAAAAAAGTTTTCTATTCATTCTATTTTAACGAAATATCATCGATATCCCATTTATTTTGTTGGTTTAGTAAATCATTTTTTTCAATTTAGCCAAACTGAGACACAGCAACGCGTGGCCGGGTTCAGTTAGTATTCAAATTAGTATTCAAATCCAACACAAAGGGCAAAAGCACTGGACCAACAACACGAATAAAAACTTCACACAATCAAATCATGTCTGAGGGATTGGAAACAAATGCCTAGAAAAAGAAGAGACGGCAATATAATGCTACCTCGACTACATGCATATCATCCCCCCCCCATTCATACTTGCTGAAGACTGAAAATCAACCAACATGTACAACATGTGAAATTCTACTCAAGATAAAACACGTTTTAACTGAATGTAATCACTTAGCCCCAGTAAGAGCCAAATATTACAAGTTAAACAAAATATTTAAAAAAATACTGAAACTGTCAACATAATGTCCTACCTTAAAGAAATACGTTAATGCGAAAACACAAAGTATCAACAATAGATTATCTATAAAACATGCGTTTATCTTGAAAGTATAACATTTGCTGTAAAATATCTCTAATTGAAACCATAACATTGCGTACAAAGTATTTAAAAATATTTAGTTTTCGCCATTAAATAACCCGTAAAGGTTTATATACCGTTAAACTATAACAACCACAACAAACTAAATTGCACACGTGTCATTTTGGAATGTTTGAATATTCATTTTTCTACATAAAAAAAAAACAACAAAAACAAAAACAGCACCCTGTCAATGGGATATGTCGTAATGACATCACTTGGTTCTTGATAATAAATGAAATGGTTCAACTACTTAAAAAAAGCTTCAATAAAGCAAACATTAATTTAGTATTGTTTATATACCATTTCAATTCTGATAAACGTCATCTTATTAAAAAATTGAAAGAAATAAAATAAAAAAGCTTAATCATTGTATTTTTTGGTGAATATACTTGCTACTTGATGCCTTATGTATATAGGTGTGTATGTGTAAAGAGATAGAGTAAGAGAGTGAGCGAGTGAAGAAGAGGGAAAGAGAGCGTACATAGGGATCAACTTTGAATGAAGAATGTCAAAAACATGAGAGAGAGAGAGAGAGAGAGAGAGAGAGTAGATATGAATCCACATTGCATGTATATTGTGTGTTTCACGCCTCAAGCAATTCTCAGACCATTCCTATGTCTAAAAGTTTAGTTTCTCCGATATTGTGTACTCTTCCACGAGAAACAGAAAAATCTTAAACAATATATATAAAACCGAGTATCTGATCCACTCCCTAGTAATTAGTAGCTGAGTTGCTAGTTTGAGGTAGTGTGCCAGTTCTAGAGATTTTCGTCACCGAACACGTGTGTTAGTGCAAAATTAACACGTTTTCAGGCCAGTGTACGTTGATCACATGCTAAAATCGAATGAAATACATGCATGCAAAGGATCTATCAATAGAATTAAAGCGGCAATGTGACTAACCAAAAGAAATAGAATATATTCAAGAACGTGAAATTAAACAGAGTAAAATGAATTAATAGAAAGAGAGAAAAGAGACGTAATTATTATTAAAGATAAAGAGAAAGATGATAGAATATAAATATTATAGTGGGCCCGTGCTGCAAAAGAGACGACAAAATATTTATATCGATATGCCGGCTATAACCATCACAAATAAAGCCATCACCACCATAGTATCATTAATGACTTGCATAAATCAATCCAATTTCGTTCATGTACTAACCGTAGTAATAAGAACATTTTGACAACTGTAAAATTAAATAAATGTGTAGGGGATAAGAAATTAAAAATTAAAATCAACCTTCTTCTTCATTTTTACAAAAATTCACAACGACGCGTGAAATCCTGTTTTTTCCCAAATAGAAAAAGGATTGACCATGTGCTTATAAGAAAAAGTCGAAAGCAGATTTTGTAAGTAGGTCTTAAATTGATTTTTGACCAATGGGAGCGACTTGCAAGACCAAAAACGACTTCTCGAGAAAGTGTGAAAAACCTAGATTACAATAAAAGGATTGGTCAGCGTTAGTCAGTCAGAGGGAAGCAGCAAGAAAGACAAAACTAAAATGTAACTTCAACTTGAAATCGACTCGGAGATAAAATCAGGTCGCACTTTGTTTTCTACTGATTCCTTTTACTTCTACTTTTCCGTTCAAAGACATTCCTACTGAATACACACATACATACTTACGTGCGCATATACTCTTTCAACAGTTACTACTATGAACATTTTCTGCAAATCTTGATACTCATAAATTAATCATTGAACACGAACTCTACCCTTAACATTTTAATAATATTTCTAATTTCACATTAACTCTTACAACTTATAGTATTCTTTGCTTTTAATAAATGTTTATTTTAAAATGCAAAATGTATACTTTATTCTTGCACTATTCCACACCTGTCAACAACCAACATTCTGATGAAAACCTTCTGATGAAAACTTTCTGATGATAATTTTGGATAAAACTTGTAAGCTGTTGGAAGTTCAGTTATGTCTGACACAAGGCCGAACCAAGAAACATTAACAAGCCCCCTATAGCTACACATTAATGATTAGAAAAAAGTAAACCCAACACTGGTTTAGAATACTCTCGTAAAAACAAAATATGCAAACGTAACATTAAATGGTTTAACCCATCCTTCAGCAGCAAATGTCCAAAGTAACATTGAAAAATTTTTCTAAAATTAATTCACAAAAATTTATAACAAAATGAAAAGAGTATTCTATTTACGTACGGTTATGGTGAACATAGATGAGAAAAAAACAACAAACAAAGAAAAAAAAAAGGAAAATTAAAATTAAACATTTGCTTTCGATTAAAACCTATATCTCTTTCTTATTCTCTTTTTCTCTCGCTTTAACTCCTCTCTTTCTTTGTAGCCCCCTCTCTATACTTCACTCTCAAGTAATGAGAAAGTAACCCTCAAATAAAAAGAGGAAGAATACTGAACAAGCGAGCGAAAGGGAGGAAGTTTGTTGGCACAGCTATACCTCCTCCGAGCGTGGTAGAGGCTATATATATATATATATGTAATTACGCTCTCACACCCTGATTGAGCACTCTAGAAGAAAGGTAGACTTTGAAAGACAGTAGCCACTCTAGTGTGTACGCATCGCTCATTCAGTAAAAATGAATTTGCTCACTCTAGCTATTGGGCGCGTAATATGATATGCGCTAAAAAGACTGCCTTCTTCAACCGAACGCCCCGTGATCCAGGTGTAGAGTCGCCGACTGACGCCAATTCGGTCGGGTTTCGAGCCTGGGTTATGTAGCAATCGGAGTCTAACCGTACTGATTGTCTGCGGATGACAATATATATATATATATATATATATATATATATATATTAATAATGACAGACAATGAATGTCTGTTTAGACATGAGCCGTTCATCATACTTTGGCTTTAATTTCAGGGGAAAATAAAGACAAAATACGATATTTAGAACGGTTCATGATTAAACATAATAGAAATTAATCGTATCTTATATTTAACAGTATATGTTTAGAAAATTATCTGCTGCGTCAATAGATTACACACACACGCATATATATATATATCATAAAAAATATTTATTATAATAGAGAGGATATATGATGAAGGAAAGCCCTGAAGATTGGAGACATCACAATAATGCCTTCGTGAACCTTCGAAATTGGCATAAAACTGCTGTTCAGTTTAGTGACAAAATTTGTTTCATTATATATGCATATAATTTGTACATGTTCTAAACTATATATATATATATATATATATATATATATATATATATAATTCTGTATTTTGCTGCACCCCTTTCTCATAAACTTTTCATTAAATACAACTGACGGTTAGTTTTATTTATTTTTTGTTTTCATAAGATTTTCTTCTTTTCTTGACATAAATTATAAAAAAATTGACTTAATGTTCTGTATGCCAGTGCGTTTTCAGCTATACTTTTAGATATTATGAATGATGATTACATTTTTACTTTTAACTGAATGTATATGATAGCTTGATATATATTTAGATATATAAAAATGTTTTGGTTTCTAATCACAGCCAGCACATTGTGGCTACGTTCATATTGTTATTATAGTGTGTTGTGTTTTTCTTTTTTGAAATAATGCTTGCATTATTTTTCCCATGTGGGCGTCTATGTAAAATAAAAAAAAAGAAAATAAATTTTTCTGTGGGGGGGGGGAGAATATTTTGAGGACCAACTGTCAAATAATTTGGGTCTGACGAGCCGCGATAATAACATTAGGATGCGGTGAAATGTGTATTACTCATTGGAATAATCTAAAATTTTATATAAATTATATTACTCTGTTAAATTAAATAAATGAATTTAACATTGAGTTCTCTTGATTTCGTCTCTATCGGAATTTACCTGGATTGTATACTAAATGTGCTATGTTATATATATATATATATATATATATATATATATATATATATATATATATATATATGCCTACAAGCAGATTAAGCAATTTAATTGATAGATTATTACAACCATACACCACAAAAATCAAAAGTTACATCAGAGACAGCATACATTTCATAAACTTCATGCCACAAAAAGTAGACCCAGATACACTCATAGTAACTTGACGTGAACAGCCTGTACAGCAACATGCCCCATGAACTTGGGAAAAAGCCATTGCATTTTGGATAGAGAAACACCCAGAAATACACCCCACACGCTTCACAAAGGAATTTATTATACAAAGCACAGATCTAATTTTAAACAAGAATTCCTTCCAGTTTAGCAACAAAAATTATGTACAAACAAGAGGTACTGCGATGGAAACAGAAATGGCACCGACATATGCAACAGTCACCCTAGCATATCTAGAGGAAAATCTATGCAAACAAATAGGACTTAAATATGGGGAAAACATACAAACAGAATTTATGAAATCTTGGAAGAGATTCCTAGATGACTGTATTATCTTGGAAATCAGCATGGGGTGACGTACACAAACTACATAATATGCTACAACACTTGCATCTCAAAATCAAGTTTACGCTAGAATACAGTTATAAAGAATTACCGTTCTTAGACATTCTCATAAAAAACGAATACAATAAAATCATCACAGGTACCACAAACCCACAGACACCCAACAATACCGGTACTTCAAGAGTCACCATCCAAAAAGCTGTTTAAAATCCATCCCCTATTCCTTAGCATGACGAATTTGCACGATAGTAACTGACAAAACCCTCCCTAAAATACGCCTAGAAAAACCACAAAAAAGATTACAAATAAGAGGATACCCCACTCCTCTAATAAACAAAGGTTTCCAACTAGCAGAAAAAATACCATTAGAATCCCTCCGTAATCCAAAAAGACAACAGGAAAACATGAAATAGAATAAATCATTCTAGTATACGTTTTCACACACAACAAAAACAGTCCAGAATTATTCACAATGTTCAAAACACACATGGAATTACTCAACAATAATGAAAAAATAAAAGAAATCTTAAAGACAATCAAAATAATTAACAGCAAACACCAGCCCCAAAATTTAAAAGTCATCCTAACCTCATCGAAATTCGAACAACAAACAACACAGTGGGGTCACAAAATACAACAAAGAAAGATATGGAGTATGAAATATAATTATAGAAGGAAAATACTTCCAGTTTGAAAACGCAACTACATTCGAAATAAAATTGGATTTGACCTACACACAGCGGTTTCATGAAATTTTTTCAACACGTTTGCCGTTATTAACGCGCTTGTAAAAGAAAAAAAACATTACAGTCAACTTAACTATATAAACAAGGACTTGGCCATCAGAAACAAAAGGAACCCGATATATAAAACGACAAATTTATTCGACAGAAGAGAGTCAATCTTAGACTCGAAACACGTGTAGCGTCACAAATATCATTTTGCTTGTATAATATTTTTTAACAACAATAACTATACACTTTAAATAAAACGTTCACGGCCTGTCACACCTTTTATTCTATATATATATATATATATATATATATATATATATATATATATGAGGAATACCATTGCTTAATTGCGTGATAGTACAGCATAACAAATATTTTTAATTCTAGGTGAAATATTTCATCTAATTTTGATATTATTTTGAAAGATACATGAATGTCCGGTCCTTCTAGAAACAATGTTGTTCAGATGGGTACAGAAACAATATGGTACCCTAGCACACGTTAACAATACTTGCAGAAATGCTGCTATATGCATTTACATCGTTGACTGCTATAAGCTAAATATACCATTAAAAAGGGATTATTTCTTAAGCGGTAAGATTGGTATGCTAAAAATCATTTAGTGAAAAAAAGCTTTGGAATGTAAAAACTTCTTAATATCCAAACAGAAGAAAAACACTTCGATGACAGCTAAACAAAACTGCCTTGGATTGCAATCCATAACAGAATACAGCATGACAAAGGCCCTTTACAAAAGCATGAGATAGTCAATGACATCTCTGACATTTTCATCTGTCACCTAAGATGAAATTGATGAGTTCTGTCTCTTATTCTAAAGGTAAGTAATCCTGCTTTTTCTCAGAGATTATAAGTAAACAAATACATAAATATAAGCAATGTTCAGCGATAACTTCTGCCACAAAAGAAAAAATAAATATCTTTTACTTTTTCCGGTATATACTATGAGATCCGTATGCAATTTCAGGTGACATTTTTGATCTGGACTAAATCTTTCGCCCTATCAATTTATTTCTCAACTGAACGAAAAAGAAAGAAAGAAAGAAAGACAGACAGAAAGAAGAAGAAGAAGAAGAAGAAGAAGAAGAAGAAGAAGAAGAAGAAGAAGAAGAAGAAGATAGTCATATATCTGAGCGATTGGCTTTGAGCGGATATCTTTCTAAGTTTCAGTTGCATGAGCATGCAATTGAGAAAGATATACTTTCTCATATGGAAAGACAATCTCGAAGAAATTTTCTCATATGAACCTTTCAAACTCCGGACATTGATTTAGATTGGAAAGTTAACACAGGGCACACGAAACCGATGACCAGGAAGTCAGCAATTTCATTTGCTTGCTGCCTCCAGTTGTTTAGATACATTTCTTAACTCCATATCTATCCGATTTTATATTTGTTTATTTCTTTACGGTTTTTACACAGGAGAAATTGTTTTACGTATTTTAGACTTCTTACGACCTTTTTGCAATGATTACATTTGCATTGTGCACCTCGCATTTGTCTGTCAATAAATATCAAACATATGAAACAAAAAATGTAGAAATAGGTACTATCCCTGCCAAAACCTGCAGAATCTCTATCCTTAGTGCTTGATCAAAAAAACAACGGGAATTATGATGCAAAATTAACAGCCTTTTTTATGAAAATAAAATTGAAATATTTAGATTATATTATTTAACTTAATCGCATATACTTCCAAGATCAATTACAAGACAGCATTAGGATTCAATGATATTGTAATATGTAACCTGGTAAGTAAGGATGTTCAAGTTGCGTAAGGGAACGAAAAGTTCGGTTAGCCGAATTCGAATCCAGATTGATTTTGTTCAATACATTTTAACACAAATGCTCTTGGAAAAATTAAGATTGCTTCTCGAAATATTTAGGGTAGCTCGATGTGTTATAACGGTTAGCAAGCTTGTCTTGCTCGAATAATTACAATGAAATAGTGAGTTCAATCTTTACTGGGTACCCCTAACTTTCGGCCCTGTACCACACCTAACCTACGCTTGAAAATCATTATCTTTGTTTTGCAGATCAGTTTCTTTAGCTACCTCTGAATTAAATGGAGTATGTATGACTGGCGAAACACTTGCTATGCAGCCAACTGTAAGACGTGTATTCCAGTGGCATTATGGATCAGTCTTTGCAATATAGACGATACATGGAAGCGAGTAAATAAATGGAGAAAGTCAGATACGTTTAAATGGGACATTTTAATATTAAAAAAATAACCTATTCAGACGAACATCTGCTTTATAGTTGGAATCATTTTCATATAAAAAATATTGGGCGGAAAATATGACGTTAAAGCTATAGAGACCGCCAACATTTAAATTTTGATGTCCAAATTAAATTTTTATTTTGGCAAGAAAAGAGCCCAATCGAATTAACAGAAATCACGATGGATTGGGACACGTTTTTTGGAGAGAAAAACAAACGCATCAACGGCTAGAAATATGAAGATTCAACATTTCCTAAATTTCCTGCCAGTCGTTTCATACTTTAATTGCCGTAGCAACACTATCTCTCTACCTATTACGTCACTCACAATATCTTCTAGTTAAGTCCATTTCCATAGTTGAAGAGGAGGAAATTATAAAATCTTTCGTTTACTCTCCCTCTCTCTCGTTTATGTTAATAGGTTTTGCTGTTGATATATATATATATTTGGCAACTCATATATGTATATATATTCATCATCTACATACAAGCCTGTTTCACTGTATCACAGATCATCAGTGTGGATAGACATACATTTGCTTCTGGGCGGGATCGAAACTCGACTGATTTGGTGTCAGTCGTAGTCGCTAACCCCTAAGCCAAAGGAAGCAAAGAAGGGAAATTTTAGCCTGTTGTATATAAGCGGGATATACAAACATTAGTCACCGAAAGAACTCAATTCATTGCTGAAGAGTAATACTCATACATTATACACATACAAACACACATTTATGCACATACATATATATGTATATATATATATATATATATATATATATATATATATATATATAGATAGATAGATAGATAGATAGATAGATCGTTAGAACACACTCATATAGTATGCACAGACACAAACACACTATAAACACACACATATATATATATATATATATATATATATATATATATATTACAAAATAAAATGAATGATTTTATAAATAAAATTCACAACGGGGAAGAGGGAAAATAAATGTTTTCAGAGATTTGTGTCTCAAAGTTTTTTAACATTTTATTTCCTTAGACAGCCAGGTTCTAAAAAATATAACTTCCGAAAATAAAGAAATTAAATGAGAAGAAAGAAAATGTTTTGCTCGTTTTGAGATTTAAAATCCTTTTGATAAATGTTTGTTTAATTTTATACGTGCACTCATCTGATGAATATTTCAGTCTAAGGTATTCTTTTCTTTTTTTTATTCAGCTTGCACGTTTATAAGTCTCCCATTTGTCTATGCATTGACGATGGCTACCATACATGGTTTCATTCTGCTGCTATGTATCTAGAGATTCTTGATAAAATCCAAAGAAGAATGTGCAAGCTTTTCGATCTGAACATGGTATCACGGCTTCCGTCAATATCCCTCTGCGGTAAGTTAGCTTTCCTGGGCTTTTCTATGAATATTTTCCTGGAATTTTTTCCTGATTAGATTTTCAATTTCGTATAAGGAATTAATGAATATCAGCGTAGTACTATCTTGGCTGAAAGTCTCATTATTTTTTTTTTAAATTGTTAGATGTATCAAAAGTTTTTTCTCTCACAACTCTCGGTTGTGGAAGTGTCTTCCGGCTTCTTGGTTTCCATTCAAATTTGGTATTCATGAATCTAAATGCAATGTCAATTGTCATCTTCTGCCTCCTTGAGTAACATTCTCTAATCTTCCTTAATAACGTTTTTTCTCATATTCATACGCACTCAAAAGCCACTTGAATCTTAGTGAAGTTATTACCTTGTTTTGGGTGAAATGATATAAAAAAGCTTTAAATTATTTCCCCTTATGATATATTCATGTATTATATACATACGGAAAGCATATATATACATACATACATACATATATATATATATATATATATATATATATATAACTGTGTATATATACATTTACGTACTGATATGCATACATATATGCATATACATACATATAAACACATATATAATATATGTATACATACATACTTACATGCATACATATGCACAAATATATAAATATATATATATATATATATATATATATATATATATATATATATATATTTGACTGGCAGAATATTAGTATTCTTAAATTTCGTTTCCTCAGTGGTTTAATGAAAACTTTCAAGGAAAGTGAATCGGACTTCGCGGTCAGAATGAGTGGCCTGCACGCTGCAAAATTCTCACACCTCCAGATTTCATACTTTGAGGTCTCATGAAAGATCACGTTTATTGTGAAAAGCCTGATACCATTCAGAAATTCCAGGAAATTGATATCGACGTCTTCGTGCTTATGTGCAACTCTGTGTCTACTTGGCAGCAGTTCTACATTGATCCCAAAGGAGTACATTTCCAAAAATTCCAACTAAAGCGAAGAACATATCGTTCATAATTTAATCCTACAATAAACGTGTCAGTCATTGACTTCGACCATTTTTGTCAATCCTAAAATAACAAAAACAAGTGACAACAATAAAAACATAGAAATATGGTATTTAGTTTGACTTAGCCTATATATATATATATATATATGTATATATATATATATATATATATATATATATTATAGTAAGAAAGTGACGGAATACGTAGATTTTAAACCCACTGTTCAAGCATATACTTTTATAAAGAGTGCTTGATACAGTGTAGAGCTTTATATTGTAATAGTTGCTACAATGTTTCAGAGCCGAATAGCTCCTCTTCGGGTGATGTGTGTAACTGAAAATAAGTAGTGGACGCGATTTATTTTTGGGAATGTGATGTGTATGTGTTTTTTGTATGGGATTGGAATTTGAACTAGTCTATCATCATTTTGTAACCATAGAGATAGACATTTGGGTTAGGAGAGGCGGTTAAGGTGGCTTAGCTCTGGAATTTTTACTTTTGTCTGGGTAAATCGCATAGTGGGACCTTAGATATTGTACTTAAAACTTTAAGTTTTATGTGTCCACACTAGATACCTTACTCCGACAAAACAGTCCTCTTCAAAATTTAATTAATATCCATGTTTCATCCACAAAACAAAAAACAAAAAAATATTATACTAATAAAATAAAAAATATCCAATACTAAAATATTACTCTATCTCATTTACTTACAGACAGTAGCCAAAAAAAGGTCTACCCATTTAAAAAATAAATCTCCCAACCCAAATGTGTACCTGTGTGGTTACAAACTGCTGATGCACTAGTTTAGACACACTAAATTCCAATCCCATACAACAACCACCTATACCTCACATTCCCAAAAATAAATCGTTTCCACCATTTATTTTCAGTTACATATATCACCAGAAGAGGAGCATTTCGGCTTCGAAACAGAAAATTTTTATGTAGTTGGTCGACTTTCGATACCGGCTGGAAGCAAGTGTAAGTCTAGCCATACTGATGAGCTGTGATACAACGAAACAGGCTGGTGACTAATATACAGAAGAAAATGTGGGAAAACATTCCATTGCTAATTTCGTTTTACCTTCGTGAGGTAGCCTTCTTTAGGTCCAAATAAAACACAAATTTCTGTGTATTTTCATAGTAAAAGTTTTAGGTTAGTGTATTGCGAATGAAAGAATAAACGAATTACAAGCGGATTACGCTACACTAAAAACATACATTAACGGTGAATATATATATATATATATATATATATATATATATATATATATATATATATATGAGAGTGGTTTGTATTTCCCGAACACAGCACCTTTTGACCGTGTTTATAGCTGATGCTACTGAATGCGTTTTATTTCTTATTATAATACTTCAATATATATATATATATAGACAATATACTCCATCACTCTATGGCTCAAGGAGTAGAGACTCCTACTCTACACCGCATCGGTTGAGTTTCGATCCCGGCCAAAAAAGCAGGTGGATATCTAACCACACTGTTAAACTATCATATATTCGGTTAAAAATCAATTATTGTACTTGATAATAGTCTAAAAATAGGTGAAACGAAGTATTCGGGAAGTTTTCGCAGTTTTTATGTCCTGAATAAAAAAAAATGCGTAAAAACTAAATGTAGTACCTTGTCAGTCGTCTTTAATGAAACTTTTATAAAAAAAGTGATTACTACCTAAATACACCATTTGCATAGCAACAAACGCAAAGCATCCTTTATATATATATATATATATATATATATATATATATATATATACAGAAAAATCTAAGTAAGAGCCACCAAACCTACCTAGGATTCACCCTTCGGCTCGTCAGGGTAATATGGCTTACCTGACTATATTACCATGACGAGACGAAGGGTGAAACCAAGTAGCTTTGTTGGCTCTTAGATTTTTCTGTCTTTGTTGCTCTACTTTCGTATTGAGCGCTTTAGTGTTAGGGTTTCGTCTTGGTTTTTATTTCTTTCCTACGAGTATTTGACTTTTGTTTATGTACTTCGTTTGTTTTTGTTTGTCTTACTTCTCCTCCTTTTCCCTCCGAGTTCGTTCTCGTTGGGTTTTTCAAGGCGAACTTAAATATAGTATAACAATTACTAAAATTAGCATTATCTTTGTTACTATTAATATTGTTATTATTATTATTATCATTATATATATATATATATATATATGTATTTATATATGTATATATATATATATATATATGTATGTATATATATGTATATATATGTGTATATATATACATGTATATATGTATGTATATATATGTGTATATATATATATATGTATATATATTTGTATACATATATATATATATGTATATATATATATTTGTGTATATATATATATATATATATATATATATATATAAAACAAACGGCAAACACCAAGAGTTCACGGCTCCTTTTCAACATTCTTGAATCAGTGTTTCACGCTAAGCGATCTTCAGATGAAAATTATCAGAGAGGAGTAAATAAATGTACCTTAAATAATCACAAATCTTTCCCCTTGGTAAATGTTTTTCGCTATTCCTCCTTTGATTCATTTCGTCTGAAGATCGCTTTATCGTGAAACTCGGTGGCCCTGGGCAGTTTTTGGTGTTTGTAGTCGTTACTGTTCTGCCTTAGGTTGATGTCTAGAGATATTAAGTACTGCAGACTTTTTTGTTTAGGTACGTGTCTGTCTAGTCATTTTTTAAATTCTTTTTTTCCCTCTCTTTTTCTTCTTTTGCAGGCATGGTTTCGTAAAGTTTGTTTTGGGCATTTTCATTTTGCCGATTACTTGCATTATTACCTTTCTTTCTTTCTTTCTTTCTTTCTTGCTTTCTTGCTTGCTTGCTTGCTTGCCTATTCTTTTCTTTCTCTGCCTGTATTTTTATGCATATACACATAAACACTTGCACACACACATGTATCAATACTAATGTGAACGCTATCTATCTATCTATCTATCTATCTATCTATCTATCTATCTATCTATCTATCTATCTCAATGTCAGAATTCTCTCTCTCTCTCTGTCTCTCTCTCTCTAATTCGGTCGAGTTTCAATCCTGGGTTAAAAGCAATCTGAGTCTAACCGTATTGATGAACTGTGATACAGCGAAACAGATCTGTCTGCAGATGGCTACATATATATATATATATATATATATATATATATATATATATATATATATATATATGTGTGTGTGTGTATGTGTGTGTGTGTGTGTGTTTGTTTATATTAGTGCTATTTGGATATATCTAGACGCCCGCAATCACGTTCTCACACATATATATATATATGCGTATGCATTTTCTATGTTTCTAAAAAGATTCATAAGGAATAATATTCATAGAAAACTATTATGGATAACTAATTTTTTTTTTAGGTAGAATGCTCTTACGAAGAAGATATTTTATGCAAAACACCTCTCTCTGTGCAGGTGCGTGCGTATATATGTGTTTTTGTGTGTATACCTGGGTATTTATGTGTGTGGCTGTTTTTTGCATATTAAATTAATGATACTTGCAAGCTTATAAATATAACGTAAGTTGTTTTGTTGGAGCAAATAGCTATGACGACATTTTGCTTTTCCTAACTGGTCTGTCACGTATTGCTCGTGATAGTAGATGAAACTGAGAGAAGAAAGATTAGTCTGCACTTTTCAGAAAGATCAAGACAATGTGCATATAAGAAGCTTGAAAGACAGTTTTGTTAGCAACGTATAAGTTCAAATGGGACGAGAGAAAAAAGGTTTTTTGCAACTGTCTGATAAGGTTCTTTTTTTACTTGAAAGTTACCACTTGAAATTCTAGCTTTATCTGAGATCTAACAGGTGAATATTAATGTTGGTAGTAAATTTTCTTTTATGTGTTGTGTAAAAACAGGGAAATTTAACTAGAAGCAAAAAAGGAAAAGAGTACTGGATTGCCATGTGATGTTAGTTCTTCAGTTTGGCAGTGAATGCTGGACAATATCATCAAAGATGAAGGAAAAACTTGAAGCAACTGAAATATGGTTGTACAGAAGGATGCTGCGGATTTCATGACCAAGCATGTGAGCAATGATGAGATTTTGGAAATCAATACTGATCATCAGGAAGAGACAGCTAAAGTTTCTGGGACATGCAATAACGAATAAGGCCTTGCAGAACCTGATACTAACAGGCTAGATAGAGGGGAAAAGATACAGGTGAAAACAACGGATAACATATTTGAAGGACCTGAGCAGGTGGATAGAACAGGGGTTGCGTGGTGTAACAGGAGAAATCATGCTAAGAGCCACCAGGGTAGAGAGACGTGGAAGGCCATGATCGCCTACGTTCTGAAAGGACAAGGCACATAGAAGAAGGAGAAGAAGAAGTCTCTTCAGGATTTGGGCAATCATTGTTTCTCCATCACTTCTTATTTTGCGCAACTATTAGATATGTTCGTCTTTTTATCATTCATTTTACTCTCTGTTCTGACAGTTATTTAAGCAATCCTGTTACTTAGGTTACTACTAGCTGTTTCTCTATGTCTCTCTTGTTTGTGTGTCTCTTATTTGTCCAGCCTTTTTTTTTTCTCATTATGTGTCCTCGGAATTTTAACTGTCTATTTCTGACTCGAAGTATATTTGACGTTTTTGCTTCCATTTTCGTTTAAGCTTTATCCATGTTATTTCAGTATAGAACATTTCTGTCAGCTCAAGTCTCTTCTTTATCTATGAAGAAATTATCAAACACATATAAGAATAGTTCAGCATTCTTTTCTTTGTTTCTATACAAATTTTACTTCTACTTATTATTCTGCTGAGCTTTAAGAAGGTATCATTTGTTATTAGGTTGTCCCAAAAGTTCGTAAACACTTGCAAAAAATTGAAATTTTACTCGCCAAGTAATCTAAGGGTACCAGAAAACACTTGAAAAAAATTGAAATCTTACTCACAAAAACAACAAACATTATTGCTCAAAATAAAGACCATCATTTTCCAAGACTTTCTGTCATCGATCTGCAAGGTTTCAGATCTGGTCAAAGTACCATTCAGCCGGCTTCGAATCAAAGAATTCTTGACACGCTTCCTCGACTTCATCAAACGAGTCGAATCGGCAGCCTATCAGAAAGTGTTGCATTGAGCGGAAAATGCCGTAATCTGATGGAGCACAGTCAGGACTGTAGGCTGTATGTGGCAGAACCTCAACGCCGTCCAGCTCTCCAAACTTGTCCTTGGTCTTCCTGAAAGTGTCTAGCTTGGCATTGTCCTGCTGCATCGAAGCGCGCTTTCGGCTAATCAGAGCCGGGTACTTTTGCTTCAACTTTTCATGGAGTCGCTCAAGTTGCTGACAGTAAAGTTCGGCACTGATGGCACAGCCATTCGTTACCAACTCAAAATAAACGATTCCTTCAAACTTTCACCAAACGCAGAACATGACTTTCTTGCCGAATATATCTTGTTTTCGAACCGACTGTGTCTCTTGCCCTTTCTGAACCCATCGCTTGTCTCGATTGTGCTGGACCAGATAGACCCATTTCTCGTCGGATGTCACAATGCGCTTCCAAAAATTATCGTCCATTGACGGCAAATTTCAACTCGTCTGTTGGCTTGTGCTTCGGTGAGTTCGTGCGGATCTTGGCGCGGCTTTTTGTGAACAAAATCAAGTTGCTTCAAATGTCGGTGAATTGTCGATTTGCCAACTTCAAGCTCATAAGCCAATTCTCGAGTACTCAATGAAGGCGCAATGTCCAACCCGGTTTGCAAGTCTCTATCATCCAACTTTAACGGTTGTCCCGAACGAGGCTTATCTTCAAGACTCATGTCGCCAGAATCGAAACGCTTGTATCACTTTGAGATCGCCGCATATGCAATTGTTCCTTCACCTTCGGCAGCACAAATCTCTTCTGCAGCTTTTCTGGTTGAAAGAACTCGCTTCCAGTTGTAACGAATCAAAACTCGCAGCTCTATTTTATCAATTGCCATCCGGAATACATAGATGAAGATCACTATTACAATATAAACTCAAAATTGCATAAAAATTCAATTTTTCGCAAGTGTTTATGAACTTTTGGGTCGACCTAATATTTTAAACTCTCTTCGGTTCACTGTGTTACATTTCCGCTTAACTTTTAAAACACTACTCAGACAGTTAAACATCAATATTGCTTTTTTTCATTATTTCATATTTCTCTTTCGCTCTTTTTTCGATGGTACCTAGCATAGGTTATCAAACAAGACAAACTAACCTAGTATTTTCTGTTTAGCAAGATTTGTTTAGACAAGACAGGTATCACATAACAACCCAGTACTTTTTTCTTGTTTTCACTGAAATCTACCTGTACCTGTCTTTCAGTACTTGGCCATGCTAATACACCGTCAGATTTCATCGTCGCATATTCCGTTCTCTGTTAGAACGCTTCCCGGTTATTTAAAATTTTGTACATGCTTGATTATAGTATTCCCGACATGTAGACCACATTTTGGACTCTTTTTGTTTGGCAGATTCTCTGTTTCTCTTTGAATTGTCTCGTGGTATAGGTTTAATAGATCCTTAAGAACGACACGGCATAGGAGCAAGCGAAAGTCCATGAAGGGACACGGTACATAAAGAAGAAGTTTAAACAGATAGAAATTCACAATTACACAGAGTCAAATCGGTCTGGCAACGCTTTCTCCTGTCCCTATGTCTGTCCTCTGAGTACTAGATTCTCGAAGCCCGCCTTCCTCATTAGAGTGTCCGCATCCTCAGCAACCGCTTCCTGATGCCAAGTATATGTTTTCTTTTCGTTTGTATCCTCTGTAAAACCTCGTCGTTGCTCACATGTTCAGTCTATGGTATTCTCAGCATTGACTGGTAAACGAGCAGAAATATGTGACTTTTTCTCTCGTCACATTTAGGATATTCCAAGTATGTCACACTTTTACTACATGATAGTCCACATTGGAGCCACCTACTAAGTAAATGCATATTAACTAAAATATAATAAAATACTATTTGTCAAATAAATGCTTATCGAAAGATATATCAACAATTTTAAATATTGTCGAACCAATATTTAAACATAATACAACAAAACAAGATTTTAAAAAGAAAGCAACAAAAAAATGCTGAGGTGTAAATGTTGTAAAACTAACCAACCCAACAAATCTTATTCTTATTCCTTTATATAGATATATAGTTGTGGTAAGAATTATTCACCCCCGTTTTGTAGACTAGTTGTTTTAATTAGAATACGTTTACAACAGAAAAATATTTGGGTTTATTTTACGAAAAAACGCCATAATATGTTAAGTTGAAGGAATTTCTTTATCTTTTGTCCGGTTATTCGATTTTTTCTTTGTTTAAATATAATTTAATTTATTTTTTCTTCTCAGTTTTTTCAGTTTTCTAGTTGGCTTTGGCCGCCATAATCTTTTTATTTGTATTTTCTGACGTTGAATCTTACTTATTGACTCCTTTTGCTTTATTGCTTTTTGATTAATTTAATTTACTCGTTTAGTTTAATTGAATAATTTTTTTAAAGAACGTTTTAATGGAAACCCCTTTTGATTGACATTTGAACAATTTATTTTTTCTTCTTAGTTTTCCTTTTTCAGTTTTTGGTTGATATTTATTTTGGTTAACGTTTACTTTTTCTAGATTTCTGTTTTATTTTTTAATTCACCTTTATTCCTTAATTCACCTTTATTCCTTAATCTTACTGCATTTAGTTTAAACTTATTTCTCGTAGTTAGGTGAACTTTATTTTCCTTTTCGTTCTTGGATCAAGTTTCGTTTTCATCTTTTTATTTTAATTGTATCTTATTTCTTTTTTGTTTTTAATTAAATCTTTTTTTAGATTAAAATTTAAATTAAAACCATAAAGAACCATTAAAGAGAGTGGATTTTTCATGTGGCACATACTGCTTCCCACTGCCAAAGATTACCTTGAATTTGCTAGGTGTGTGCTTAGAATCATAGACTTCATTTTCCGATGCAAATATCAGGATCGGTGAAACACACGGACCTTCTTTTTAAATAAAAGCTTTTTTTTAAAATTAAAACTTTTTTGTTTTAATTTTTAAAGTTTAATTCGTTAATTCGAAATCTTGTTATTTTCTGGTTTAACCAGTTTTGCCTTTTTATTGTATATTTTTTTACTGTCACTTTTCCCCTACTTCTGTTATTATTGAATAATTTAGAACTTCTATGTTTTTAGAGGAAATTTATATTTTTAATCTTAAGTTTAACTTTTTTTTGGCATTTATTTCCCCCACTCTTCTCTTCCTTCCTTCAATTAATACATTTTCACAAGAAAAGTTATAAGACTATTTACCAGATTAGTCTAGTGGATGATGGCCGACAAATGTCAGTTTGTAAGAAGGGACTTTTTCTGGTCTGCTTTTTCAGTAATCCGATAACTGATGTACCTGGAAATAAAATAATAAATAACCATTAAAGAGACTGGGTTATTTTATTGTCGGACATACTGCTTCCGACTGCTGAAGACTGCCTTGAATTTGCTTGGCAAAAGTTAATAACCAGAGACTTCGGTCTCCAATGCGAATACGAGACTCGGCAAAGCACCAAAAAGAGGCCTCTTCTAATGTCATTCGAGATTACTTAACTGTTGTTTGTTGTTTTTTGTTTTTTGTTTTTAGTCAGTATAGCCAAATACAACGTGCCACCTTTGACAACTTTTTCGGTTGGCCTTCGTTGGAAGTGTAGTGAGACTTGTCACCTCGCCTTCGTTGGAAGTGTAGTGAGACTTGTCACCTCGCCTTGGATGCAGGCGATTAAAATAACCCTCTGGTCGACAGTGTTAGTTCGCCTCTATTGGGCCTATCAGCATCTGGGACCGGGAGAGTTAAACGCTCACATTTCCAACAAGTACGAGTAAGAAGGAGATTGGCGTGTCATTAGTAAAGAGAGAGAGAAGAGCCAAACACTGGGATTTCAGTACCCTGAATCTAAGGGTTACAGACACCGATAATCACACATCCCAGATCTAAAGGTATCTTATGCTAGTACTACTAGAGAGATTCAAAATTTGAATGAACCAGGATAAGATAAAATTTAGAAATTAAACCAAAATTAAAGGGTGATCTAGAATTAAAGCAAGTGGAATAAAAACCAGTGCGGTGTCAAGTTCCTCATCAGCTACCCCGTCTAATCCATCATCCATTAAGGTTATGGCTCCTCACACAGTGACTAGATCATTGACCCCTACCCATTAAAAAATGGCTGCCCTCAAAAGACTTCCCAAACTGAAGTTCTTTTCCAAAAGTACTAAAATAGGGAGAGGGTTGAATGTTTATTAAACTGGCCTTGTGTCAAACATAACCAAACTTCCTACAACTTAAAGTTATTCGTAATCATCAGAAGGTTGAATATTGTAAAAAGAGGAGTATTTTGATGGTGTGTTTAAAGTAGAAATTTATTAACATAAATAATCATCAATTTGTAACAGTAAAATCTTCAAAGAGAAAGTGTAGTAAGGAGCTGAGTGTATACAGAGTTCTAACTGTAGGTTGCAAAATGTGTTTATACAGAATTACCATGGTTACTAATAAAGTCTGTGTTTTTTCCTTTTCATATGGCCGACGAGAAAGTGAAAAGGAAGGTGAAGCAATAAAGGAAAATTGTACTTATCGGATGTTAATTTTTAGGAGTCAGTTGAAGTGCCTTGTTGTTGTTGTTGTTGGTCTTCTTTGTTGACAGCGAGAATGGTGAGAAGAAAGAAGAAGAGATAAAGGAAAATAGCACACCAGAAGAAGAAGGAGAACGAATGTGTGTTGGAACTTTATGTCCGGGTCAATGACTTGAAGTTTCTCTTGTCACACCTTGGCGGTGTCTAATTATGCTTGCATCTGACTGATTCGACTTTCTTTCATTCTTTTTATAAAGTTATTTTTAACATCGGCTTGTTAATTCCCTCTCAGTTTTTCAAATCGTTTATTTTTATTTGTTAGAAAATTAATTTAACATCAGTTAGCGAAATTTGGCTTCGTTTTTTCTTTCAGTACGTAGTCCATTCTTTTTCCTTTTGGTCAAAATTAATAATCCACACAAGATTGTTGAATTTGTAAAGAAAATGAAGAGAATGGACTTACTTTTAATTCCGTATTCACTACAGTACCTCTGTGTCTATTCCCATATCTACTCTCTTCATACACCAAAAAATTCACCAAAGTAAGAAAAGACTGCGAAGCCTATAACCCGATTCTAATAAGTCAAACAAAAAGATAAAATGAAATTCTATTTTTAACACAGCCGAGGTATGCAAGGTGATTCGAGATCAGGAGAGAGCATTGTCACAGTTCAAGAAAATAAACTATTTAAAGTCCTTTATAAATTTCAAGCAATTAAATCGGAAAGATAGACGGCATCAAGATGAAAATGGGCACAGGTTTAATTGGACAGTTCGTGGGTGTCCTCTCCCTAGTCACGAATGCAGAACGGTAACCCTATTCGGTTTGATAATGGCATTTTAGTTAGTTAGCATGAATACCCGGGGCCTGAGGTCGGAGTCTCACAGGGCAAGGCTGTCTAGTGATCTTCAGAGTTTTTTTGTGAATGCGCCCTGTGTGCAGAAGACCCGGTTTTTGTCATACAATTGTAAGAACATTCGGTTTTATCATATATTCAGCATATTTTGATGAACGCTCACGAGGAGATTCCTGGCTGCTGAGCAAGTCTTTATATGTGGCGTGTGCTCTTGTCTTCGCAGATCCGGCGGGCAGGCTTTGCGTGCTGGATGTTATCATAAAGGATAAGACTCTTCGACTCATTAAGGCCTATGCGTACAATGACGATGTTGAGCGGTCTGGCAAGTTTCAGCAGGTCGAAACGTTTCTGACAACGTGTCATCGACTAGTGTAATGCTGTCCTTGACCTCAGCATACACCGTATCGGGTCAAATTCGGGTACAAACAACAGGCACGTAAAACCATTTCGAAACTTTATGACAAGTTTGATCTTATCGACAAGAATCGTAATGAGCAACTACGGGATGTAGCATTAACTTGGTCGAATAGGGACAGTTAGGCTCGACTATGGCGGTGCGTTCTAGCTACCGAGACCGAGGCCTAGTTAAAGAGAGTCGATGTAGGGATCTTAGAGTGTCCATAGATTGCTCAGAGAGAGGGCTCGTCCTGGTTCGTGTAAACTTAGATAAACTTAAACTTGCTGGAAATTGAACGCATCATTATTTAGTGAGCCAGATTTTCAGAATCAGCTGCTACTAATGCTACATTGGGAGTTAAAGGGAGCGGTCAATAAGGATGTGTGGTGGTATAAATTAAGATCGGAAATTAGGTCGTTTGCTGCCGATTATAGCAATATTAAAAGCACAAGTTTCAGGTGAGGAACAGTTGAATGCAGTGATAGTAGGGACGTAGTCTTAGTAGAATGATGGCTTCCTTGCTTATCAACAAAGATAAAGCTCTGTTCGTTAGTCAGTCAGTTACGTGCCATAAGTGAAACACGCTTGGGTGATCATGTCTCGAAAGAGATATGACTGACTGGGCAGAAAATTTTTCCACAGTAGGTGGCCATTGCTTTCCGCAGTAGACTGGTTGCCAGCCAAGTCTATAGAACCCAATATGTCCTATTATTTAACCCATAACTGGAAGGAAGAGATGGACTAATACCTTTCCCAAAGTTATTTGCGCGTAAGTGAATGCAATGAATTCAACTGGAATTCGAACTCGGCTCCACGATTTCTCGTTCCGAGCCGATATCCACTGCACCAAAACGCACAACTGTTAGTTAGGGCTAGGTTAAAAGCGACGTTATGGCCGCTAAATTTCGTGCAGTGGAAGTTAGGAAAGTGTCTCAACGACATTTCGCTTGCGTCACATTGTCGGATAATCGAAACGTATTTACAAACGTGGGCATATGTGATGCTTTTCGTGACTACTTTCAGCAGCTGTTTACACGGAAACCCGATCTGAGCATTGATCAATTTGAAGCCTTTTTGACTGAATGTCCCCGCCTCAAAGCCGGCAGAAGAAGAATTTAGATCAGCCCAAATCATTCGAAAGGTTTGGCCATTGATTTCTGAAGGCTTTCCTGACAGTTTCTTGTTTCGGGCCGTACATTCCCACCTAGATCCGAGTTCTCGATGCGTCTCTCGGTGCGCTGGTGGAATTGAATGTCGTTTGATCTGAGATTTTTGTAATGTCTCTTTTTATTCGTCAAAGTTGTCCGCTTTTGTCTTTGCTGTACGCTCTCGCGTTAGAATATTTTCTTCGCAATTTAAATGCGAATACGTTCCTTCGGAGATTTTCACTACCTTGTGCTACCATCTTGGTCAGGAAATTTGTCTGTTCTGACGAGGTTTCTGTGTTTGTGTCGAGCAGAGACAAAATTGACAAACTTCGCAAAGAAATCAGAGGTTATGAGACCGTGACAGAGGCCAATATCAACCGTGATAAGTCTGCCATCTTTCGGTTGGGAGAGTGGCAAGGAGTTTATCCTTCTGGACCTTTATTCTGGGCGGATGAGCTGGTCAAGGTACTCAGTTTCTGTTTTGGTCCTAGTCTTATCTTAAAATGGAATTTGTCGGAGGTGTGGGAGTTCGTCTGTGGTTCTCGAGGGATCTTTCCTTAAAGAGGAGGGTGGAAGCATGTAAATGTATATTCTTCTTTACCGATTCTCTGTGCTTCCTCTTCTATCTACCACACTAATGTCATTAGTAAGGCTTTTGCTATTCTTGTGTAGAAGCAAGACTCCCAAAGTACCTCAAGGGATCTGCTACTTCCACATTTCTGAAGGGGTATACTTAGAGTTGATTCATTCGTAGATCAAATGATTCAGCAATTGCATGGTAAGGACAATTTCTTGAAGAAAGGCGCCCGTAAAAATTTCTCATCCCTGAGGCATGTGCACACGTGCGAGGAGGATGTACCCTGTTTACTCTGAGGCGAGTGCTTCTATCGTGAATGCCGGAGTGCTCTGAAACACCTGTTAGCAGGGATGGATGAACTTTTTGTCGTCCATGTGTTGTCTCGCAGGGCATTATATTATCTATTAGACAGGGGGACCACTCAGGTTGATCTGATGGGTGAGCTTGTTCATACGCGGCAGGGTGCCTACTCAATATGTTCTTTAACGCCTGGAGTAAAACGCATCAGTAATGATAAGATATCACTCAAGTGCCTCATGGTTGGCAAAAGATTTTGTCTAGCGGGTTTGGTTAATTCTATAAACTGCGTTCGCTATGATGTAGCGGTTGAGACCTTGGATCACGCCTTATTTCATTGCAGTGTCACAGTTCCATTGGAAAGGTTTGTTGAATATACTATGGTTCGCATACTGCGAAGAAAGCTTTTCGTCTTCGAGGCCAGTTCTCTCTAGAAATGTGATACCGCCACTGACGAAGGCTGAACACTGTGTATTCTTGCTGGGTCTTATGAGAGTCGTTATTTGGACGACAGGTCTGAGGGAATTCTATAAAGACCAGAAATTTACATTTTCGCAACTGATCTGGTTCTTTAAGCATCAGCTTAATGTCAAAAACGGACAAAAAGGCAGCGGCTTCCCTACCAGAATTTGGCGAAAGAAGTCTTGCACCAAGTGAGAGCCACCTATTTAGAATGGCCCTTTGATGACGGTTAGGGATATTTAGGTTTGTTTTTGTCTTTAGTTCCGCGTTTTTTTTTTTTTTTTTTTTTTTTTTTTTAATCATATCACCCCAAGCAAGGTGGTAACACCACTGATGTACAGGGGGCTACATAAGAGTGAGAAGATTAGAAAAGAGAAAACCGGAAACCGCATCCTAAACAGGAAACAAGGGATGAGTCTCTTCACCTGTTCAATAGATGAGGGTGGAGTGTGAACCGGGCGATAGTTTAGTCTTTTTTTATCGTTTACTTAGTTAGGGGTGAATGCTCACTGGACTATTTTATTTTCTACCCCCCACCATACTTTCTTTAGTTTCATTCTCCCTTTCCATTTTTTAGGTGACCAGAAATATCAGTTCTCTGATGGATTCGGTGCACATTTTCTATTTCGGGTGTGATTTTCGCATTTGTTGCTGTGTTTGAATGCGTGTATATTTGTGCTAGTTGGATGAATGAGTGTTTTTTATTATTAAAGTCACTGATTGATTTCGTTTAGTTAACTGATATTTCTGCTACAATTACGAATTGTGTGAAGAGGCTGTTACTAACTCTATTTCATTTAGTTTCTTATAAATAGTTCTATATTATATTGTAAAAATTACATTAGGCTTTTAGCCTTTTTAATTTGTTGTATCATTCTCCTCCACCACAAAATAAAAATTCTACATACGTGGAATAGTTCGGTGTTCATGGAGATTCTGACTTATTATGGTGGATGTCTTCAGAATGGTAAGTACAATTGTTTTCTTCTGTTCTAAGAAACACTGCGGTGTGTTTGAATTAGGGATTTTGTTAGCTAAGTGTATTTGTAAGTCAGAAGACTATCCTCTCCCATATCACTCTTTTTGGCCTTGTGCCATATTTCTGTATTTTTATAGATTGAATAATTATGTGAGTGTCACGTATCGTGATAAATTATTCGTTCTGCAGCCATGGCAAAGATGGCTGAACTTGACAAGACGCTCAGAATGAAGATAGTTGATGCATACAGACAAGGTGATGTATATAAAACACCTTCCAAGTGTTTAAATGTCGCTAGATTGACAATTTTTAGCAGTATCAAGAAGTTCAACGAGAATCATTGTGCTGAGAATATATTAAGGGCCGGCAGAAAACGGTTAAGTTCTGAGGGGATGGAAATAGAAATTGTTAGAGATGTCTCGAAGAACCCTCTCTTAATGACAAAGAACTTTGTTGATGATGGAAATCATCAGGGTTACAGGGATGAATGTATCGACGATGAGACACTAGACGCTTTTAACGAGAAGGTCTTCGATCTTGTCATTTAAGAAAACCTTCTTTTCTTACAGCAAAACACGTAAAATGCACATTAGCTTATACAAGAATGAGAGATAGATAGATAGATAGATAGATAGATAGATAGATAGATAGATAGATAGATAGATAGAATAGGTTAGGTGAGATAGATAGATAGATAGATAGATAGATAGATAGATAGATAGATAGATAGATAGATATGAATAGGTTAGGTGAGATAGATAGATAGATAGATAGATAGATAGATAGATAGATAGATAGATAGATAGATAGATAGATGAATAGGTTAGGTGATAGATAGATAGATAGATAGATAGATAGATAGATAGATAGATAGATAGATAGATAGATATGAATAGGTTAGGATGAGATAGATAGATAGATAGATAGATAGATAGATAGATAGATAGATAGATAGATAGATAGATAGATAGATATGAATAGGTTAGGTGAGATAGATAGATAGATAGATAGATAGATAGATAAAAAGGAAAGAAAAAGAAATGAACAGACTGAGATAGATAGATTGATACATAGACAGAGGTAGGCTTTAAGAAATAAAAAAATATATTCCAAGCAACGTAATAAGATGTATACGTAGTGGCATTTTGACTTTCAAATTAAACTGCTAATTTAAAGAAGCATATATTTTGGCCTAGAAATTTATTCTGAATATTAAGTAAAATGTGTGATTGGAATAAGGATGACACATGTGAGTTTTAAGTCTAAAAATGGTACCCCGGGCGCGTATATTTTAGCTTTAAAGATAGCCAATTAGCAATGATAGAACAATATCTTACTTTCTATTTAAACTGTGATTCTGCCACAGCAATATGAATATATAGAATTTCTTTAAAATATAGAACCTAGCACTTCGAGAGATCTTTTTTTGTCCGAAAGATCAGAGTGAGTTTTTTGAGCTGCCGTACTTTCGTAATCACCATTAGATTCATCCAACTCTTTATGAAATCTCTGTGCTATCTTCAGATTGACTCCCAATCAGTCTAAAATGTTCGGACTGTACTTCCGACGCGAATGCCAAGAATTGCAGCATGCCGTTTCCAAATTTTGACGGAGTGAATTGCATCATAGTGCACTTTTTCTCACAGACAATGCCTTACTGACCCTATTATACTGTGCAGTCTAAAAGAATTAAAAAACAAACAACACACATGTGCAAAATATAAAAATGCCGACAATTTACCCATCGCAACGTCTATAACTAATTCCTCACGTTGGGAAACAACCGTATTTATGACCTCACGGATGATAAATGCAGCAAGCGTGTTTTGTCCTTGACTTAGCTTAGCCAGAAGAAGCGTACTCCAAAAATGGGCACCTTGTATATTAGGAAATATTAGAGTTGAATCCACCGATTTTATTCACATATTTACCATCATACTTTCTAAATGTCAAGCAAGGGTTAACCATAACCTTTATTAAATTCACTGGGAGGGATCGACGAAAGAATTCACGAGTGGATAAATTGACGCGCCCGGTTGTAGATTCCGAGATGATCCCCTTGTACAGCGATAGATAAAAATGCCGGAGAGTAGAACAGTCCAAACCTTGGAATTATAGCGACGAAGATGTTAATTCTGCTCCGAATAAAAACGAAGGGGAATAATAATAATAATAATAATAATAATAATAATTATTATTATTATTATTATTATTATTATTATTATTATTATTATTAATTGATATGGCTTGTCCAGCGGATTGTAACATAGCAACAAAGGAATTCGAAAAACTGTCAAAATACAAAGGCCTTTAAATTGAAATGGAAAAGATGTCAAAATTGAAAACATGTATCGTACCAGTGATAGTGGGCGCACTTGAAATGATAAAAAATGGAACAGGAAACACATTGAAAGAATCCCTGGAAACCCCAGCTGAAGATATATACAAAATGTGTTTTGTTAAGTACAGCCCGCACACTAAGAAGAACTTTGTCAATGTAACGTTAGGGATGTTAGGGAGATATGAAAACACATGAAATGGGGTCATAACAACACACTACTACCTGCCTTAGGTCCTCCGGGCAGACTTGTTAGGTAGTGCGACCATAGCAGAAATCGACTTATAATGAAAAATGAAATAATAATAATAATAATAATAATAATAATAATAATAAACACTATAGAAAATCTATAAACAAACACTGGTATGAACATCGCCCAGCACTGGTTACTGAAATAGAAGATGTCACCATTCTATGGGATTACACCATCTACACAGACAGAAAAATTGAAGCAAATTGGCCGGACATTATTGTTAACAACCAGAAAGAAAAAAAAAACGTGCCTATTAATTGATATGGCTTGTCCAGCGGATTGTAACATAGCAACCACGGAATTCGAAAAGCTGTCAAAATATAAAGACCTGGAAATTGAAATGGAAAAGATGTGAAAATTGAAAACAAGAATTGTGCACTTGGAATAATAAAAAAAAAGGAACAAAACAACACATTGAAGAATCCCAGGAAACCCAAGCTTAAGAGATATACTAAAAATTTTCTTATTAAATACAGCCAACACACTAAAAAGAACTCTGTCTATGTAACGCTAGGGATGATAGGGGAGATAGAAAAAACATGAAATGGAGTCATAACGACCTGCCTTAGGTCTTCCTGGAAACTTGGTAGGTAGTGCGACCATAGCACAAATAAAAATATGATGAAAAATGACAATATAATAATAATAATAATAATAATAATATTTCAGGCAAATATTATACATAATAATGTGGATCCAAAATGCAAGTTCTGTGATATATACCAAGAAACAATAGACCATCTAATCTCAGGATGTTCTGTAATTGCCACAAATGAATATAAAAATCGTCACGATAGAGTGGGGTAATATTTACATTAGACAAGGCGCAAACACCATGGAAAATATATAAACAAACACTGGTATGAACATCACCCAGCACCGGTTACAGAAATAGAAGGTGTCACCATTCTATGGGATTACAACATCTACATAGACAGAAAAATTGAAGCAAATAGGCCGGACATTATTGTTAAAAATCAGAAAGAAAAAAATTGCGTATTAATTGATATGGCTTGTACAGCAGATTGTAACATAGCAACCAAGGAATTCGAGAAACTGTCAAAATATAAAGACCTGTAAAGTGAAATAGAGAAAATGTGAAAATTGAAAACAAAAATTGTACCAGTGATAGTAGGTGCACTTGGAATGATAAAAAAAAGGAACAAAACTGTACATTGAAAGAATCCCTGGGAACCCTAGCTTAATAGATATCCAAAAAATTGTCGTGTTAAGTACAGCCCACACACTAAGAAGAACTTTGTCTATGTAACGCTAGGGATTTTTTAAAATCCTTTCACCCCGAGCAAGGCGGTAATATTACTGATGTGCAGGGGGCTACATAAGAGTAAAAAGATTAATTAGAAGAGAGTGAAGAGGAAGACGAACCAGTTAGAAAGGAGCAATAGAAGGATGAGAATACAGGTGTGGTGACAGTTGCAAAGGTGGAGAGAAAGAAAAGGATATACGGGGTGGGGAAAGAACTAGAGTCAAGTGGTTAATAGATGAGTATTGACATTGCAGTTAAATTCCTGGAGGTTGTAGCCGTCAGGAAAGCAAGAATACGGGAGCGAGTTCCACAGGCGGGAAGTGCGA
The DNA here is from genome assembly GCA_037127315.1 of Ascarosepion bandense. NCBI lineage: Eukaryota > Metazoa > Mollusca > Cephalopoda > Sepiida > Sepiidae > Ascarosepion > Ascarosepion bandense. The sequence goes on from JBBBDQ010001484.1 coordinate 2,387,481, forward strand.
GAGAAGAAGCTGCAGGAGGGGAGATAGAAAAAACATGAAATGGAGCCATAGCAACACACCACGACCTGCCTTAGGTCTTCCCGCAGACTTCGTAGGTAGTGCGACCTTAGTAGAAGTCGAAATATGATGAAAACTGACAACATAATAATAATGATAATAATAATCATCACCTCATCTTCATAAGGTCCACATCCTTCTTTAGATATATGAAAAGCAATCTTGTTTATTTTTTCAAAAAATGATGGCAAATAGTAAAATGACTCTAATATTCTTTTATGCGGAAATATATCAGTTTAAGGCAATTTTTAACATTCTACGTACAAAATCTATAAAATAGGTAGGAAGAATCCCTACAATTTGACAAAATTGTATTGAAAGAAAGACATTAGCCTAATAAGCATGTATGTGTATCAGGCTGGTGTGAATTATAATAATATAGATTTCTTTACTTATCTGAGAAGGTATTTTGAAATGTGCTTGTCCATAAAAGTATGTTATAACTTGCGTAACGCAGGTTGCAAAGAATGGAGTTGTTTGTATTTCCCGCGTTTCAGGGAATATTTCTTGTCCCGTCTTTGTTTTCTTTACTAACATTTATAGGAAAAAATGATGCAGTTTGGTTATGAATCTGATACATCTGAATTAAAGACTATTTGAGACTTTGAAATAAAAATAAGACAAATAAGAATAGTAGGACAAATTATAATGCTTTTTTGTATACAGCTACTAATTATTCTACGGTAGACACTAACATTTCTAATAATCAAGTATATAGTACCTCAGCAATAATACGACATTGCTATTTCCACGCTTATATTTAATGTTTTGGTCCTGAGTATGACGGTAAACTGCATCCAGCAGCAAGGCCTCTGGTTGGGAGGTTGTAAGGAACATGAAACCACCTCTTAATTGCTGTTGGTCCCAGGTCCACCCTGACCCGGAGTGGTATGGGTAAATAGTTAACCCCCAAACTGGGGTCAAAACACTACCAATGTATAACAATAAACTTTTATAAAAATATGTGTATATAAAAATAGACTTTTATAGAAAAATATATATTTCTGAATGAAAGATATTACCAACAATACATTTTTGGAAAAAAAGAATTATTACCATTACACATTTTTGAAGAAAGAAATATTATTGCCATCATATATTTTTGAAGGAAAGAAATTATTACCAGCAATACATTTTTAAATACAAAACTAGAAGACATCTTCAGTTTTCTAAAATAATATAAAAATAAAAATAATTTTCATCAAAACCTGGCTAAATCAACCTTCTTATTATAACCGAACATTAAAAAAATATGTTTAAACTCTACTTTTCGGCATTAAATAAGCCACAGACGATGATATGCAGTTAAATAAAACTGAAACTCAACAAAACAACAAAACAGTTATTTGAGATAGAAAAATAAGTTATATTAAACATAAAGATACAAACTTGAACGCAGGTTAGTAATCCAGGAATGCGATTGGTAAGGAATATATATATATATATATATATATATATATATATATATATATATATATATACAAGTCTTTGAAGTGAAGCCGTACTGGAATTAGTATGTCTACGTCGGAACTGACGGGTGCTGTGTAATACTATTCTGGCTGAGTAGAGCTCAGAGCTACGATGACTACTGTCGCGGTATTCTCTGTGAAACTTCGATATCTCTCGGTATCTTACGGTAACCTACGGATCTCTTACGGTAACTAATAGATGGGATCCTGATCTCTCTATGGCAGGAGTATACGTATAATTAAGTTGAGTCCATTATCATTGAAAAAAGTGAGATCCCACAACATGTACCATGTTTCTTCTTTTTTCTTTTTTAGAGAACCCAATGGTCCCAAATTAGATAGATTTAGGAAAACAATAGTAAATCCTCTAAAATCCATTGGATTCAAAATAAAAATAAAAGCAGGTATAAAAACAGTAAACTTCTTAGATGTCACCCTTAACTTGGACAACAAGACATATGAACCATACAGAAAAGATAACGACGATCCATCTTACGTATACACATCCTCCAACAACCCACCTTCAATAATCAAACAAATACCCATATCAATCAGCTGCAGATTATCTGAAAATCCATCTAACATACAGATTTTCAATAACAAAAGAACACCATACGACGAAGCACTAAAGAAATGTGGATACAAACAACGACTACAATATACACCTCCGCAACGAAAATGCAAAAACAGAAAAAGAAATATCATCTGGTTTAATCCACCATACAACAAAGCCTTCAAAACAAATATAGATAAGACATTCCTGAACTTAATAGAAAAACACTTCCCGGTGACAAACCGATTAGCAAAAATATTCAATAAAGCAATGTCAACATTAATTACAGCTGCACAAAAAATATTACACAAATAATAAAAAGCCACAACAAAAAATTAACAAACTACAATAATGCAATCGAAGAAGCTCAATGAAACTACAGAAACGGAACTACATGCCCACTCCAGAGAAATTGCCAGCAAACAAACATAGTATATAATACCAAGGTAAGTGCAAACAACAAAAAAATGTCTACTTTGCCTACATGAGAAAGTAGCAATTATATCTCATACCCCACCAAAGAACTTACTAAACACTAGATCAGAACTAATTTCCAAATGCAGACATGAAAATAAATACCTATTATCACAATTTATACCAAACTGATAAAAAAAAATCACACGTCTCTGCCATAGTAAAATTAATAATTAATACACCACAAATAAACACTAACAAGCATTACAAATTAGAATTTCTACCATTTAAATATACGCAATCAGAAAAATTAAAAAACAAGCCAATAACCGACTTTAAAAAAAACATAAAAATACAGCCTTAAATAAAATAATAGCAATTCTTACCTATCATAGTTTCACACAGAACCCATCAAAAGTACATATGTACGTACGAGAAATCGACAACTGTCCACGCGTCAACATCGTTACACTATTCGAATACAACAACCGAATGCGTATGTATGTGTGCAACGGCACACATATACATATATATACCGAAACTCGCACGATTAGCATGTGTATCTTTATGCAAGCCTCAGTGAGCGAACGCCCGTGCGTGTGTGTGTGTCCTTGCGCGCGTTGATGGGTGTACAAATGTATATATATATATATATATATATATACAGATATATATATATGTCTGCGTCTGTTGTGACGACAGATTTCCCCCACTTCCACAAAAATACACAAATATACACAACCCTACATATAACCAATTTTTAAAAAAATTAATCAGTTTGTCTGGCGATCGCAAGAGGTGAAACACCCAGGGTTACAAACACACACTTATCTATATGAATATATATATATATATATATATATATATATATATAGAGAGAGAGAGAGAGAGAGATGTATATGTGTATACATATATATATATATAGATGTATAACTCTCTCTTTCTCTCTCTTTCTCTCTGTCTCTCCCTCTCTCTCTCCCTATATATATATATATATATATATATACATACGCACATGTGTATATATATATATATATATATATATACAAAAAGAAGAAGATGTGCGAGAAGCCGTGAAAGTTTAGTTTAAAGTGTAGAGTTATTGTTGGTATTATTATAATTATTACTTGCTTTTTGTATGACATATTAACTGTCTATAATGGTATTTGTGTCACTACATGTGTTTCGACTCTGAAGCTGACTCTCTTCAGGCGAATAAACTTGTGACTTCACATATTGAAATCCGTTTGCTTTTCTGATGGCCAAGGTATCGTGTATAAATAGCTAAGTAGTAAGGAGGTCAGAAAGTTCATATGCGTTAGTGTTGGCTTTTAGTTTTTTGTTTTTTCACACTCGCACGTTAAGTTTCTCCTGTCACCTTCGTTGACTGTAGAACTTTTTCCACTGATTGTAAAATTTGATTTCGTCTTCATACCTCAAAATTCTTTTCAGCTATTTTGATTCAGTTCTACTCTACGGGTCATCTAGTTCTTTTTGTTCCTTCTGGGATACTATCTGACTTTAGTGTGTGTGAGTTTATCGCGTGTGAATTTCCTGTGACTGTGTGTCTTAAAGTTTTGTATTGGAAGGCTTGTATTTTTTTTTAGAAATAATTTTTCCTGCATCATGAATGTTTCATAATCTGCATTTAGGTAGATAGGCATTACTTTGAATACTGCATTCATGTAAATGTTGGGAGACATATAATTTCCTGTTATTGGCTAGTTTAATGTTACTTCTCTGCAGGGCTAATTCTTTTATTCAGACCTTGTGTCACCCCCACGTATATTTTTGCGCATTCATCCCATTTTAGATCATAAATTACGTTTTTAGAGTTGCAGATCAGATCTGTTTTTATTTCGGATGGAGATGTGTTTTCGAACTTGAAATGTTTTCCTTCTATTATTATGTTGCATACTTAATATCTTTTTTGTTGCATTTTGTGACCTCTTGTGTTGTGTGCTACTCGAATTTTGATGAGGTTAGGATGTTTTTTAAATTTTAGGTTGGTGTTTACTTTTAATTATTTTAGTTGTCTTTTAGATTTCCTTTATTTTATCATTTTTGTTGAGTATTCTATGTGTGTTTTGGACTTTGTAAATAATTCTGGGTTGTTATTGTTGTGTGTTGATACGAATGCTAGAACTTCTTTTTCATGTTTTTGGGGTTTCTTTTGCATTCCGGAGTGATTCTAATGGTATTTGTTTTGTTTTTACAAGTTGGAAATTCTTGTTTATAAATGGAGTAGGACATCCTCTTATTAGTAATGCTTTTTGTAGTTTCTCTACAGAAGTAACATTAAACGCGCCAATAACAGGAAACAAAACATTCAGAGCTTCTTGCCCTTTTCCTCTATACCAAATTCTCTCGTTGGAAACAACCCTTATATATGTTATTAATATATACAGAGAGAAAGATGTAAAGATATATACATAGATGTATTTAAATTTATATATATATATATATATATATATATATATATGTGTGTGTGTGTGTGTGTGTGTGTGTGTGTGTGTGTGTGTGTGTGTGTGTGTGTGTGTGTGTCTAGAACGTATACATCACTGTGCAAATTAATTGAAATGACAGCTTTATTTTCCTTTATTTCAACAAATGGACAATTTTAGACCCACTGGAGTGCAGAATCTAATATATTCTTTCCTAAGATGAGAAGTTTTGCAGTAGTGTGGAGAAATATGAATCTATTTTTGGTGTGTATGATGAAATTGGAAATAGCCGTATGACCTATGGTCATGGTCTGCGATTGAGGATATACATAGTAAACGTACGAAAATTGCAACTTTGCACGAACACACAGTCAGGTCATACAGTGAGATCGTTGATAGAGTTGGTGTCAACTGTCATCGAAGGGAGGAAATAAACGGGATCCAGCAGTATAAAACGTAAACTAAAATTCGGTTGGAAGAGAAAAACAACGCCAAGAGGCGACATATACTTGATCAGAGCAAGTGTGAAATATCCTAGGATAACATTCGTTTTGCTTACATTAATTTGCACGAGGGTATATATATATATATATATATATATATATATATATATATATATTAATATATATATATATATATATTAATATATAGATGTATATATATCAGTATATATAAGTATACATGTATGTATATATATAACTATATAATATGTTTAAATGTATATATATATATATATATATATATATAATATGTATTAATGTATATATATATTTTCACATATTTCCATATAATATAAAGCGTTTGCATTGAAACCAGAAAAAGCTCAGTAAAACATAACCATATTTCATTATATATTATATTCATCAACATTAGCAAATATGTATATCTATATCTATCTATCTATATATATATAGACATGTACACATACATACACTTAAAGGCGTGTGAAAACACACACACAAGGAGAAAACACACAAAGAACAAATAGTCAACATAACACCTGTAAAAAACGGACAAATCATGTGAAAAATGAGAAAATCAGCAGGCAATTACTGATACATCCAGACGAATGGACGAACCGACTGAACGGCTAAAATGTCTAGATATCATATGTGGAAAATACAATCAGTCAGCTAAATGAAAAATATTATTCTTTTATTAATCCTGTATTTAGGTTTCAATCCCATATATTTTTATCCCTTTAAACATTATTTTTTACTAGAAAAACATATTTGAGTAGATATTCCATTCATGTATTTAACAGTTTGCCGGTAGGCAAAACAGATAAATACAATGTTTAACAAATAAATGGAGCGTATACTCAAATATGTGTATCTACTGAAAATAAAGTGTAAACTAAAAAAATGTGTACATAAGACTGTACTCGAGTATGTGTGTTTTTGTTTATGGGTATGTACATGTGTGTACCTGTGAGTGGATCATTTGGTCTTAAATATTTATTAAATGATTTGCAAATGAATGTGAAATGATATTTCGCTTCTCCGTGAATATTTTTTTCTGTATGCCACTTGTATTTCCGGTGCCTTTGATTCCGTAGGAACTCATCCTACCTGTCTAATATTGATGCTCTCCACATGATTTTCCTGGAACAGCAGAGGAAATTGTCTTTATAGATAGTGTTCTGATCACCAGGCAGTAATTTCGCGTGATTTTCATCTTCACTGATGACCTTTTACAGTGAGGTTTATCTTTCTATATATCATTTAATTTGTTTTTTATTTTGAGCTTTTCTGCAGCTATGACGTACTCAATCTCAGAAGATGGTGGTGCTGAATGTGTTTTTTGAGGGGTATGGGGGTAAACGTATGAAATAAGTATCAAGACAATGCGTATTGTTAAATAGTTTAAAGGAAAGAGGACTTTCAAGTGCTGCTAAAATCGAAAGGTTTCAGCAATGATTATGTTTAGATCTGCTACACCATAACTGACAGACATTGTGTAATGGTCTTGCTATATATTCAGGCTGGAGATAACTCTCAATTGTAATCAGGGTAAGATTTATGATATGTCGTTCTTTAGCAATGAATTGAACCTTCTTGGCTACTAGTATTTTGTATACATTGTGTATATAACACGGTAAAATCTGCTTTCCTCCGCCGTGCGCCAATAGCTTAGAGGGAGAATGCTCGACTGGTATCAGATTGGTCGAGTTTCAATCCAAACTAGAAGCAATTTGATGTCTAGCCGTACTGATGAGCTATGAAGCAGCAAAACAGGACTGTATGCGGATGACTATATATATATATATATATATATATATATATATATATATGAAATGACATTCTTTGGTTGTTTATTAAGCCGGTCATCTAACGAAGTAACCTCAGTATATAAAAGGTCATTACTTATTCCTAAATCTTTTCCTTACCATATAAATTTTCTTTCAATAAATTGTTACTTATAAGTTCAATGAAAAGGATTTCAATGAGACATTTTTGAATAATCTTACAGTATGAGTACGAAGTGAAAAAAAAATTAGCATGGAATCATTACATGCGATGAGAAATAGATACTCTTTAACAACAGTTTTCTTTTGCAGTGAAGTTCACGTTGTACAAGGCACAGGGGCCACTCGAAGAAGAGGTTACTATAAACGGCAATTTATGACGATAAGAGGAGAAGATATCAGTTTAACTCTAGAGTTGACTAAATTAAGATTGTATTGATCAAGGAAGAATCATGTTTAGAGTCGGTTCCAGAGAGCAATAATTCACGGGAATAAATTGTTTGAATGGAACGTACTTATCATGAAGAGAATATGTAGCGAATATAGGCGATTCAGCACAATATGAGTATCATGAGTCTTGACCGTAAAAGCCAAATGCACTTTGTCCTAGCTTTTTCATGGAAAAAATTACCACCTACCGTGGACATCGCAAGTGCTGAGCAGTAGTCATTAATAATCGTGCAGATACGTTAGTTTACAAATGTTTGTGTTATGGTGTTGCTCTGAGCCTGCAGCTATACCTAAACCCGTAATTGAGCAGTAACATTTAATATTTGCGCTGTTTATTGACTACATGTACTACAAAAAGTATGGTTATTTCTAGCAGGATTACTCCTCTTGTCATCGAGTTCAAGTTACAAAGAATCTGTTTGAGTACCATTTTTGTAATTTTCAAAGCATGGTGTGTTCACATTAATTGATGATTTAATCGAAATGATGGAGTTCTCAAAATCTTGATTACATACAAACCAGTAGACTGCTATCGAGACAACATTGTTCAACCTATATGCAGTGGTAATCTAATCAATACTGGAATAGATGTCAATGGGAATTGACTAATACGGTCAGGCACGTTGGTAATGCTAGGAAACCTTTGGCACGCCAAAGTAATTTCAGCACTAGGCATAATATCCGTTCCTCTTTTTCTTCTGTTTATATCGAAATACTTAGGGGATTTTCTTTCTTTAGATCTATCTGCACTTCTTACATATTCTTCCTACGCCTCATTCTCTATTTTTTATTTATCAACATACTCTTCTTATTTTCTTACCTGACTCTTTCACATTTTTTGTTTATTGCCACACTATTCTAATGTTTTTTTTAAATTTTTTATAAGGTCTATCTTTCCTTATCCCATATTCTTTCACGCATCATTCTCATTTTTATTTCAGTCGCCATACCCATTTTTATTTTGGTTCATCAGATCTATTTTCTCTTCTTACATATCCTTCCTATGCCTCTTTATGAGTCATTTTTATCACTATAAGTCAGTTAAAATCCATACGTTATACACGCTTGGGCGATCATGTCTTAAAAAAATATGAGTGACTGAGCAGAAGATATTCCTGTCGTAGATGGTCGTTACTTTTCTCGGTAGGTTGGTTGCCAATCAAAAATATAGAACCCAATATGTCCTCCTATTTAACCCGTAAGCGAAGGTAGAAAAAGGATCATTACCTTTCTCAAATGTTTTTGCGCGTAAGTGAATGCAACGAATTCAAATGGAGTTTGCACTCGGCTCTCTGATTTCTCGTTTTGAGCTGTTATCCACTATTCTCATTGTCATTCTTCAAATATATTTATTCTTCTAACATATTCTACCCCCACCGCCTGTGGAACTCCTTTTCGTATACTTACTTTACTGACGGCTACTATCTCCAGGAATTTAAATGCAATGTCAATTCCCATCTCTTTTCCACTTGACTCCAGTCCTTCTCTCGTAAATTATCGAAATAAAGAATTCCTAGGAGACCGGAGTGTACAACGGCCGAATCGTCATGAACATAACAATAAAGATGAGAACAGCAGTCCGAACAGTGGAGATATTGAATCTGTTGATCAAATGTGCACCAAAACCATATTTATTAAACAATTTTTACAAGATTTCACTCAATGCAAGGCTTTACATGTACTGAAGGAAATATCTACTTTTTAAAAATGACGTGTTCTTTCGGGACGTAGCTTATCACGGCTCTCCACATTTTTCTATCTCTTGTAGCTGTTAATACATTTTGTCTTTCTTATTTTTCCTAAACGCTGCTCTGTTATCCATTTGCTTAAGAACATCAAGTATGTCACACTTGACTCGAGGCCTTCTCTCGTCCTTTCTACATCACCCAGTGTATCTTGTTCTTTTCCTTTCCCACTCTACTTTCGCATCTGTAATCATACCTGTGTTCCCATCCTTCTCTTGCCCTCTCTTGCCACCCCCTGTAACCGGTTCGGCTTTATCTTCACTTTTCTCCAGCTTAAACATTTACCCTCTTATGTAGCCCCTTTCGCATCAGTGGTTGTACCGCCTTACTTGGGGTGAAACGATTATAAAAAGAGAAACATCTTTCTCATTTTGTTCTCTGTACGCTTCTTTTTTTTTCCAGATCTATTTACTCTTCTCGCATATTCTTCCAGTTCTTTTTCTCTATTTTATTTAATCTGATCTTGTCATATAAAATTCACCAACATTCTTTTCATTCTTTTTTATCGCTGTACCATTCTCCTTTTATTTATTTAGATCTGTATTTCTTTTCACATATTCTTCCCTGTTCTCTAAAGCATTCTTTTTTTTTTTTCGTCATACTCTTCTGATTTTGTCTCTTTGAATCTATTTTCTCTTCTCATATACATTTCTCTCGTCTCTTTCTTATTTTTATTGTCATTCTCTTTTCATTTTCTTTTTTCAGATCTATTTTCTCTTCTCACGTATTCTTCCTCTGCCTCTTTCATATTCTTTTTTTAGTCCAACCTTCGCGGACAGTGAAGCATAAAATTCATTTAAAATCAGAAATGATGAAGTGCTTCACTTCCTAGCAAGTATTTTTAGACCTAGAAATAATAAAAGAAAAAAACAGGTTCTTGTGAAGGCAGACGAAGCATACAATTTCTGACATTAATGGATCCAAATCCTTACGAGATGAATACGTTTGTCAGATCAATCGAATGAATTAAATTCTAATTCAATAAGCCACTTCTGATCTACTATCGCCTCAACATTGGATTAGCGTTGTAATTTGATCAAATTTAGTCGTTCTTCTAGAACTTACTCTTTTTCATTAGTATCATCAACTTTGAAGACAGACAGTATTGATGTATGTATAAATGAAAGTATGAAGAGGCATGTCTGTATTTACGTAACTAAGCTTAAAATGACACGCGTTCTAATCGTTCAGCAACCAGGTCGGATAGAATACACCGCACTATCCAACGGGTTAGTGGATGAGATGACTTTGGTTCTTCAGTGCTTTTTCAATTTTGCAAACACTTTGAGAAGAGACGTGTATATATTTTGAATAGACATTATTAGAAGCGTATATAGATATTAAAAAGTTCTGAAGAGAATCTTGCATAGATATTTAGAAGAGTGTCATCTGTAGACATTCAAAGGGTTCATGAGAAGCGTATATTAATCTTAAAAAAGCTGTGGAAGGTATTGTATATATATATTAAAAGGAGTTTAGTTTAAGACAACCGTATATATATATATATCTATATATATATATATATATATATATATATATATATATATATATATATATATATATATATATATATATATAAGTATTTATTTACTTAGTTTTTGACATAATTAAAGTAGACCAGTACACAGTCGTATTAAAATGTGTTCAATACAGTTATATTGTAGAACCTTTGAATATTTTTCATTTTTAAACGTGTTATTACGCAAGCCAGGTTTCTGCCATCTGGTGTCTTCAGGCGATTTATAACAAAATGTAAATTATTGTAAATCGCCTGAAAACACCATATATTAAAAACATGAGTTGCGTAATAGCTCGTTTAAAAATTATATATATATATGCTTGTATTGCAACCATAGCAGCAGTGGTTTGTCTTGGGTAAGTCCCACCCTGACCAGACCAGTTTATTGTAGCTTTGGTTCTCCCAGACTTTTTGTCAACCAAGTCTATAAGGATGTAGGGTCTGGTCTGTACTGCCATTTATCTATAGCTGTCAGATGAAATGTATTCTTAATTTTTCATGCGAAATTGCACGCAATTGAATATAACAATAACGAACAATTCGAAACCTTCATCCTTTACACAACCTGTGCATTATTCAGATACTATTCTATTATTCTCTTATTCTCGTGCAAGTTACAAATCCATCTTCACATCGATACACTCTTCATTATTAATTATATATTTTACCAATTCAAACTCTCATATTTTTATCACAGCCATGTGGATCCATGCAATTTTCATAATTGCTATGATTTAATAACGTATTATTCTTGTATTTTTGACGTCGCACTAGATCAATACATTTTTCACTGATCCTATTGTCTTTACTATTACTTATTATGCGATCAAATTTATCGGAACAGGATAGACCGTTACTATCTTACTTATTCCTATGGTTTTAATACCAGTTTTACATCATTTTATTCTTACTTAAACATTTCCTTCTTCTTTTTATTATTATTATTATTCATTTGATTTCTGGTGTATACTCGTTTCATTCCTGGTTCTGACCAAACACCGAAGGTCAAAAATGGCATCATTTTTTACTTAGCATTTGTTTTCAGTGGAACAAATCATCTGCATTGACATCCAAACATTTTGAAGTGTTTGTATTGGAGTTTACGGCCTGAATGCTGGGCAGAAAAGCATACCGTTTACAAATTTCTGGCAGAGCGAATTGCGTCATGGTGATAATTTACCTGTATATATATATATATATATATATAGGTGAAGAAGACTCAGGGTTTTACTATTTTGAGTGCCCCTGCATTTATTTTATTATAAACAGTGCTCAATATACTAAATATTAATATAATCATATAATTATGAATTAATTGTAGATTACAACACGGAAATTTAGATGTTTCGAGATAGATTCTCTTCATCGGCAATGTTTGATGCTGGTTGTACAAATTATTTAAATGTAAATCATTTGTACAACCAAAATCAAACATCTTTTAAATGTAAATCACTTTTACAACCACCATCAAATATTTCCTGATGAAGAGAATCTATCTCGAAACATAGAAATTTCCGTGTCGCAATGTACAATTAATTCATAACTATATGATTTTATATATACATATATATATATATATATATATATGTATATATATATAAACAGAAATAGGAAGAGAAAACATATATATACATATATATATATATGTGTGTGTGTGTGTGCGTGTGCGTGTGCGTGTGCGTGTATGAGTGTTCTCTTAATATGAGTGTTTGCACTTGTGTGTGTAAGCTTGTACGATTACTTGATTTTAGTACCAAACAATTTTATTGATCTTTTTGCTGGACGCCCTATCAAACGTCCAAGGTGTTTGATTAAGATCTGAGATTAATGATCGTTGTGATGCTGTGTATAAACACGAAAGACCGGATACTCTTTTATATCGACTGTTATATTAAGAAAAGCCGGCATTACCATTTCTATAGAGTCTTTTACGAAGTCGCGGCAAAAGCCGAGCAAAGTGGCTTGGTCCGTGTGCAGCCAGATGTGAAAATGACACGGGAAAACAGAGTGAGCGTTTGTTGCCCGTCGAAGCTTCTAAATTTATCGTGACTTCCTCTTCTGTTTGCAGTTTATAAAAGCTAACTTTGTGAATCAATCGGACGTTATTGGGAAATTGCTTTTCACTGTAACTTTTTCGGACAGTCTCTATGTTACCGTGATTGGCAAGTTTTCCTCATAAAATGTTCCACGTGTAACTGGTCCTCCGCCGGAAGTTGGATACTAACATGGCAGGATTTGGAACAATGGAGGCGGTAGTAGCTCAGTATATTCTCGGCGATATTTTCCAAGTGTGCTCGAGAATTTGTCGGTGTTAACGCTCTTTTCCTTCATGGTGATGTCACAAAGACAGGCATTTTAAACTGGTGCTTATTCGTCCAGCAAAAATATTACTCGGCTCACTTTGGATATCTTTTTTTTTCTTTTACCTTTCATAGAGGTCATAAACCGTTAATATTAACACCATTGAGACGTCAAGGAATTTAAATGTACCAGACTGTTCAACAATCGAAATCGATTTTTGACCTTGTTTAATAATAACAATTTATTGAAGTCATCTACGTATTGCTGTTTCAAGCGCCAAGCAAATAAGGAGGGAAGTTTCATGTACATATGTTCTATAGTTACGAACTAAAAACTTTTATATTCACTTGCTGATTTGTGTCTCAGATACATAGTTGTTAGCTCCATTGGCGTGTTCTAATGCCGTGCCCTGTTTTAGTTTGTGTGTTGAGAGACGAATTATATCGGTTTTCTTTGTCTCTAGATAAAAACAGTAATTTTTCTTCTAAACTTTTGAGATTCTGAATAGATATTTCAATAATTCAGTTAAATGCCATACGTGATACACACTTGGGCGATCGTGTCTTGAAAGAGACATGACTGACTGGGCAGAAGATTATCTTGCAGTAGGCTACCATTACTTTCTGCGGTAGAATGGTTACCAGCTAAGGCTATATTACTCAACCTGTTATTTAACCCATAACTGAAGGGAAGAGACGGATTAATACCTTTCCCTATGGTGTTTGCGCGTAAGTGAATGCAATGAATTCCACTGGAATTAGAACTCGACTCCCCGATTTCTCGTTCCGAGCCGATATCCACTGCACCACAACGCACATCCAGTGCACATTTCAGTATTACATGATGCAAATTTCAACAAATTCCTTACGAGAACACATTTACACAATTTATTGTATTTAAAAGATACTTTTTTTGTGCGTTACAAAGTCAAATTTGGGTGATTCGAAGTGGAGTAAATATAATGTTTTATTAATTTTGCGGTTAGTTCTGTCTACTGGTTGAGGTACAGAATACGAAGACTCCGTTCCCGTACAAGAAAATTAAATTTCTCCGAAATGGGGCCATCTGTTTATGACTAGCAGTATAGCCCGGCGTTGGTAATGAAAGCTTTAAAACTAATCCATGGTCCTGGAGCTCAGACTCTTTGGACATTGGCTAGAAAGACTAAAAAGCAATAGTTGTTTCCAGTTAAAGCGAAACCGTAGACTGAAAGAAAATTGAATGTATGTAAGTAAAATTTTGATTTCCTGCTATCGATATCAAATTTTCTGCACTATTGTAAGAACTGCAACCTTGAAACTTCTGAATATCGTTTCTTATGTCTTTGTCTATGAGTGTATCAAAATTGATTAAAATCGGACCACTCTTTCTATAACCCGATTTTTCTATTATCGATTTTCGATATTTATCGGGAGTACCTCGACACAAAACCTAGCTAAGAACACTCACAGACGTTTATAGTACAACTGTGTAAATCTTCAAGAAAATCGGTTCAGCCGTTTAGGAGTCTATAGGTAACGGATACACACACATACACTAGACAAAATTCTATTTATAAATAAGTTTAGAAACGTACGTGTAACTTTGGGATTTTCGTGCCAACTCAGCTGCTGCATGCATTTGTATTGTGTTGTGCTGTCTTCTAGTCTGTGACATAGAAGTTCTACTTCGGTCACAAGTGACCACTGAATTATGAGTAGTCGCTCGACTCTATACAAAAATAGGGCAGATTCAGTCTGCCTACGTCATTCCATATTACTTTAACAGAATTTAACTTAAATAACCTGGAAAAACTTTACATGCAATAATTCAAAACGAATCGAAAATTTCAAGCAGCACAGACTTAAAAAAAGCAGCATTCAAAATCTTGTCACTAATCCAGATTCTTGTGTTATATAGACTCTTATCGAACTCACTTTGCTAAAATGTGTTTTCATGGGAATTTGATAAATTTAAGTTGATTCTGCCCGGAAGTTCCTCTTTTGATCGTTTTCGAATATTTGAACAAAATCCAAGCACAAAATAGACTTAACGAGAATTTTGATTTGGATGTACAATTTCGAAAATTGTAAGTATAAAAGACTTTTCAAATGAACATAGCAAAAAATGTTGATATATACATAAACCTGAGTCGAGAGGTTGTTCCATGCTAAACGCAATTGTCAGACCATGTGTGTTGTGTTTTTATTCGACATTTTATATATGCAGGACAGGGATGCTTTGGTTAGTCTATTGCATATTCTAACAGTTATTTTAATGGGTGTTGTTTACTAATTTGTTTTTTATTTACTCAATTATTAGTCTGGGTTCATTTTTGTTTGGTTTTATTTATTTATTTTAATTCATTATTTTTCGTTTTCACTTTTCGATTATGAAGTAGTGTAGAAATTTTTTTTTCTGTTTTTTGAGATAAGTTCTGATTGTTTATATAATAATTTGTTTTTAAGTATAGGAAGGTAATTATATATATTTTCGTCTGCAGGTACAGTACAGTTGTTGGATTGATTGAGTTGTAGAGCAGCGTTATCAAAGATGGAATAAACTGAGAACTGATATAGCTATATAAATAAAGATTAAAAGCAGTCAAGAATTCGGACTGCCATTGACAGGAGAATTTGAATTGAATGGTTTGCAAGAAGCCTTTGTTATTGAGTAAGCACATTTGTTCTACGACAATTATTGTCTTCATTTCGTTGTTTTTTTTGTACTGATTTTTGTAGATTTTTTCTGTTTTTCCGACTGTGGTGAGACCAAAATGGCAGTCCCTCCAACTAAATGTTAAACTAACGGTGTCTAAAGAGCAGTTCGTTTGGACTAACAATGTGTAAAAAAAGACGACGCGGTCTATTATGCGTCCAGAAGCACTGGATGTTGTGTCTGCGAAGACAGTCTCTCTATTGACAACCGACGTAAAAACGCGGAAATTTATCTGTGTTTGCAGTGAGATCATAGAAGAGGCTTTTAATAGCCTTAAAATTGGAGCAGAAGTATTGCTAAAGC
Organism: Ascarosepion bandense; assembly: GCA_037127315.1. NCBI lineage: Eukaryota > Metazoa > Mollusca > Cephalopoda > Sepiida > Sepiidae > Ascarosepion > Ascarosepion bandense. The sequence goes on from JBBBDQ010001484.1 coordinate 2,403,681, forward strand.
GTTTGCGTTCCATGTGGGATGTGCTTCTCTCAACACAAAAGGGAGCGAGGAATCTGGCGAGCCGTATTCTGTCAACTAAAAACGTCTGATTACAAACTGAATACCCGACATATCGTCCGTGGTTAGCCGCTTGACATATCCAGTGACCATGTCGGAGGATTTTTCGCCCAGTTTAGCGCAGTGGAAGAAATAAATTGTATTATTAACAACGTGAGAGTACCAACAGATGATATCTGTTTACAAGTGGTACTAAACCGCGAGGAGATGATGAATATACCCGACATATTGTCGTGTTGGAGAAGAAAGTTTTTTTATCGCTGTAGAGGAAAAAGGCCTCACTCCTAGACGTGTGGGGCAGCTAGACATTTGGCAAAAATGTGCCCAACGGAAAATTCGGCGTCGACACTGAAAACACCGGTAGCACCGGTAACGGCAGATGCTGCAGTAAAAGAGGTAGTAGTGGGGGCAAAAAATCTATCCAGCAACCGGCAAACGACTAGATGAAGGTGGTGAGAAAGGGCAAAGAAGCTGCTTACCCTCCTCTGCAGCGAGTCACCGAATCCAAAAACAGTGTTGTTGATCAAAAACCGTCCCCGAAGAAGCAACAACACCAAGAAACAGTGTTGTCTCTGGAACCAGCAAGAGAGACGTGGTGCAAAAATATGCCCCCAGCACGCGCCTTTTCGCTGAAAAGAGAGAGGAAGAAAAGGGGGATGAAGATAAATGGAAGAAAGAAAAGAAATCAGAATGGAGCAGGACAGAAAAAGCCCTGGTTGTCGCCAAGCCCCAATCCGCCCCTGCTTCGACAGAGAAAGCGTAACAAAAATGCGCAGCTAAGGTAAGTAGCCCCTCAAAAGCTCCTACAACTTCCCTCACACCCTCTCCGATACCCTCCCCTAACTCTTCTCAGAAAAAGGAAAAAAGAAGGAAAATGTAAGCTGTACTTTAAAAGTAAGAATACTTGCTACGGGGACAGAGAGGCCTTGAGAGGGACCTTTTCTCACAAAAGAGAATTCTATTAACGCCATTAGTTAAAATGTCGTCTATTGATGGCAGAAATATTGAAGATTCCCAAAATTTTGTAAACGCTCCCGGAGCGATAACCTTAATAAAAAGCATTGGGGCAAAAGTATTGAAGATTCAAAAAAATTTCTAAACGCTCCTGGAGTGATAACCTTAATAAAAAACATTGGGGAAATTTAAGTGTGTAGCATCACCTAGCGCGACCAAAGGACTTTTTCCCGAAAAAACGGATTGCCCAAGTGGTGGCACCTGAACTCAGAAATATGGTACAGCTCATTTCAGAGATGGGCATATTAATTCTCCACCTTTCTTTGCATAGCGTTCTAAAAGTTACATATCCGACGAACGTTGGCGGTATTGTCCGAGACGGACGAATAACATCCGAGCCTGGCACAGGAAGTCTAAGACAATCCGTCGGGTTTAGGCTGCAACGGATTTTCGTCCAGTATGTGGCCCCTACTTGAAAAATGTCTATCAAGCTAGCCAACATGAATGCGAGGGGCCTGAGAAATCGGGTTAAATATTCCCGTCTACTTCATTATCTCTTGTCCCTTGGGGTAAATGTGTCTGCGATCTAGAAGGCACACTTTATTTGCGAAGTTGATGCTCATGTACTGTCTAGTGAATTTGTTGTCTTTTCAGCATACGGAGACCAGCAGACCAGAGGTGTTTCTTTGTTTGTTAAACGTACCCTGGGTGCGAGGGAGGACCTTGTCCATGTCGGCACGGGGGTGTGATCTTGGCCAGTAGTTCATTTCGGATCGTAGCGATTTATGCCCCAAACTGCCAGGAGGAGCGTGTCTCTTTTTTTCCGTCAGTTATTGTCGTTGCCTGTGTATTCTTCGCGCCTAGTATTAGTGGGGAACCAGAATGCCATCCTGGATTCCTGGCTAGATAAACCGCAAGGCGGTAAGTTGGGCAATCGTAGCTTCGACAAGTTCGGCCTTGTCGATAGATAACGTGTCTATCCCCCTGGGAAGAGGATGTAGACGTGGCACTTAATTAGCCATCTACCCTGGGTTGTGTCTGAGGTCAACCGATGATATATGTGAGGCCTTTCGATGGCATTTCCAGAGCCGTTTTACCGATTTTTGCTACTATTTTGCTGACTTATTTCGGATGACGCCGACTGAAGAATCAGTTCAAGTTGAAGATCAGATCTTATAGAAATCGTTTGATATCAACAGATTTAAAGAAAAGGTGGATAACTGGTTTGCGTGAATGGGGCCAATCTTGATTTTCTTTTTTAAGTCCCTTATGTCATGATGGAGCAGTTTCCTGCAAACCCTCCCCTGGTGAAGTTAGACATTTTTGTGTACCTAGTTAATGTGAGTAAATGTTCCTAGCCTGTTCTCGGTTTTCTCTTTGTTATGGTCCACGTCAAGATCCCCAACTTCCCCAGTTTGTTTTTGATTTTTATTCAAAAACAAATTTATTCGAAGATAAAATTAAGCATAATTGTATTGTTCTGATGAAATAATTTTTGACATTACAATAAATTAATGAAAAGCAGTTTGTGAATTAAACACTACATTGACTTGAAAGATTAATATTTAAACTACAAGAAGCAGCTATGTATAGCAATTGTACGTTACTTGTATGCTATTTGGGTAACATCAGATTGAATTAAAGACCTCGCAACCCCCGATCCAATACTCTGGCTCTGATCCATCAGTCGGGAAGAGTGATATTCTGATTGTTCACGAAGTGGAACGAAACCATTCTGTTGCATGCCTGTGTTCTTTATCGTATGCATTTATTTATTTATTTGTTACAGAAGCAGTCATAAAAGTCCCCAAGTCGACGCATTGAGCTGACCAAATAAGATTGAACGGAGTTGACAGGTTGGCAATGCTAAAACACAGTTGTTGGCATTCATAGTAAAATGTTACTGTTGAATGAGTTCATGTTACCTTACTTTTCTGATAGTATTACATTGTTTTTATTTTTAATTTTGTTCTTCTATTTCTTCTTTGATTTCATGTCATTTTTTCTTCTTCTAATTCTTTTTTTCCTTTCCTTTCTTTTTTTCCTTTTACGCTATGTTTTATCATTTTCCTCTTATTTATAATTGTCTTCTTTTTCTTTTTCTCCTTTTACCTTTTAGTTTTGTTTTTGTTTTCTTTTTGTTTCTTCATTTTTTCATTTCGCAACTTTGTTTTCGTTTTTTTTTTTCTACTTTTTTATTTAAGTCTTTTTCTGTTATTTTTGCCTTTTTTCTCCTTTTTTATTTACATCTTTTCTGATATTTTCGGCTTTTTCTCCTTTTTCTTGAATTTACATCTTTTTCTGTTATTTTCGCCTTTTTCTCCTTTTTTATTTACCTGCTTTTCTGTTATTTTTCCTGTTTTTCTTTCCTTTTTCCTAAAATTTAAATTATTTTACTTATTTTTTTACATAGTGCAACTTCTTTTTTTGTTTATTTTTTTCTTCTTTTTCTTCTAATTTATCATCATTGCATTTCTTTCCCTTTTCGTTCTAATTTTCCCTCTCTTCTTCTTCACTTTTATCATTTTTCTGTTTTTTATTTTTTTACCATCTTTTTTTGTTTGTAATGCTCTTATGATTTTTTATTTGTTTTTGAGAAAGTAATAAGTGAAAAAAAACCACAAAGGAAATGGGAATATGATGTTGGGCGGGAAATACTTAAAATCCTCGATGGACTGTCATATTTCGAAAGCAGCAGAGACTTAGAAAACATGTTTTTAAGGAATAAGAAGCAGTTTCTTGTAACCTGACCCACAAAAGACACACACATATATTTAGAAAAAAAAATACCCACCAATTCACATATGCAAAGAAGTAGATATCGAATACTTGTAGATGATTTCATGTTATAATAATATTTGCCTTTGTTTATCTGTGTCTCACTCTCTCTCTCTCTCTCTCTCTCTCTCTCTCTCTTTCTCTCTGTCTGTCTTTTCAGGTTCTCACACACACACACACACACACACACACACACATATATATATATATATATATATATATATATATATAACAAGGTACCTCAAATAAATTGCGGCAAAATATATGATATAAATAAAAAAATCCCAAAACTTAAAAACGAAATTTTCCATCAAAATGTTCATGTTATTATTAAAGGGAAAGATCAAAGTATTTTTAATTATTTTTTTAAAATTTTTAATCCCTTCTAACACGTTCAAAAGTTTGGTGAAAAATATTCTTTTGATCTGACTTAGCGGGTAACCAAATCGTTACAAGATTTTATAATGGAAAACGTAATATTATATAACTCGTTTTTTTCCAGTGATAAATACATTAAGTTGGAAATTCTTGCAAAAATCAAATAATTGTCGGATTTTAATGAAACTTTCACTACTTATTCACAAATGAATTAAGCTATTTTTGAATATAACATTTTTAAAAAATCTTGATAAGAATATTTTTTACATCTATTGAACTAACTTCACGTAAACTCATGAAATTTTAGGAAATTAAGTTTAGTTGGAAAATTGGTTTTATTAGTTAAACGCAGGACTCATTGAGGAATGTAAATCATCTAATATTTTTAAAAATATTTTGCCTCTATTTCTAAGAATCTGCTCCCAATAGTAAAATAAAGAATGCAATATAACTATGACGTTATTTAATTTGATAAACTTTTAATTACTTTAATAAATAACATAAATTAAGTACATTATGTTTTGAAGAAATAAATTTCGATAAATAATGAAATTTTAAAAGAATTGTTTTCATTTTTTAATTATAATAATTTATAAAGTTTGAAAAATGTTTTTAAAATACTTCAAAGATTTGCTGGGTTGGTTTCTAACATTATTAAGCAAAGATATTATTTACTAATCGAAAATTAAAAAGTTTAATACAAATCGTCGTTTCTTCCTATTTTTAAATTGACATTTTTGTGTAGTTGAAGTTTTTTTGTATGGTAGTTTCTGTGTAAATTAATGTCATGTATTTCAGAGTTTCTTCCCTTTACAGCAAAATTTGTCAATCTGTCAACACATACGGTAGAAAAAGGTTAGAATGTTAAACTGTGTGTTTAGGAAATATCCTTATTCTAAATTTAATATTAAAAATAATTAATACTTGTGTAAATCAGATTAATTTAACATTGAATTTGCTAAGTTTCTAAAAATAATGTTTCAAATATGTATATTATATTTTTGCAAGATTTTTAAAACTGAGAACTTTTTTTTACAAATGTGTCGAGCGTTTAAAAATGGTCGAAAAATTAAAGATTAAAAAAAAATTGAAAAATCTTAGACTCCAATCATTGTAATTTCTGTTTGAAATACACCAGAGTATTTTGCTTACTGGAAAAAGTAAATTGAATCATTTAGCTTTCAATTAAAACTAAAATAAATGTTTCAAGAAAATGTCCTTTATTTAGATATTGAAAATGAGTAGAGGTACCGAGATATAACTGAGATTGTATTTTCACCAGGAAAAGAAAAGCTTCAGCAGAGTATTTTTACAAACAGAAGAGAAGCTATAATTTCCGACAAGTGATCATTTCATATTATTTATTTTTAGAAAAAATATAAGACAAAGTGGAAAAACAATTTCATTTGCGTCACGCGCTTTGTCTTTTATAACAGTTTTTGAATTTCGTAGTAGATTTTCCTAAAATTGTTCCTAATGTATATAACCAGTTTACTCACTGAGTTATAGTGTGTACTTGGACTAAGTGGAAACTGGCGAGCAGTAACGGAGCAGAACTACAAAATAAGAACTACACATAGGCAGTAAACGAGAACAGTCAAGTCAGTATATTAAATAAAATATTTAGTGCAAAATTTCCTGTAAGTTACCCAGATCCATATAAAACGAAGAAAGGTCAGAGGACACAACGGCAGTAATGTTGTGACAAGAAGAAGAATGAATACAATTATGGCAGCGAATGTTGGACAATGTCTTTAAAGAGGAAGGAACTGCTCTAAGCAACAGAAATGCGGTGTCTGCAGGTTGATGCTGAGGATACAATGGATCGATCACGTGAGCGATAACAAGGTATTGGAGAGGGTGCAAATGAGAAGTAAACTTATACTTAGCATGTTTGTAAGACACGTAATGAGGAAGAAGGGCTTGAGGAATCTAATACTCACGGGACAGGTACAGAAAAGTAAAGACATGGAAATGCAGCGGGAGGTATATTTGATAGGCTTAAGCAGACGGATGGCGGATTGGGGTTTAGGAGAGATTGTGGTACAGTGGATATCGGCTCGGAACGAGAAGCCGGGGAGCCGAGTTCGAATTGCAGTTGAATCCATTGTATTCATTTACGCGCAAATACCCTTGGGAAAGGTATTAATCCGTCTCTTCCTTCCAGTTATGGGTTAAATAGCAGGGCAGATTGGGTTCTATAGCCTTGGTCGGCAACCAGTCTACCGCAGAAAGCAATGGCAACCTACTGCGGGATAATCTTCTGCCCAGTCAGTCATGTCTCAAAAAGAGACATGATCGCCCAAGCGTGTATCACGTATGGCACTTAACTGACTGATCAAGAGGATTTGCGCTATAGTGCAATGGTTATCATTTCGGAAGGAGAAATCAGAGATCTGATTTCGAATTCCATTAGAATTCGTTGCATTTACTTAGGCGCGAACACTATTGAGAAATGCACTAATCCATCACTTTTTTCTCCAGCAACGAACTGTATCGCAGGGTAGATTGGGTTTATAGCTTTTGTTTGCAACCAGTCTGCCAAAAAAAGTAATGAAAACCAGGAAAATTATCTGCCCAGCCTAAGCGCGTATCACGCATGGCAATTAACTGACTGACTGACTGACTGACTGACTAAGAGAAAATATATTAAGAGCGACAAGAGATGGGGCAAATGGAAGTCCATGATCGCCTACATCCTGAACAGCCACGGCACATAAATAGCAAGTCTGAATATAAATAGCGTAAAAATTGATAACTTCTAATTCAGATAAAAACATTTTTATATCGTTTTCCAATATTATTTATTACAATTAGTTGTATAAATTTTTAAAAAAGACAAGAAGCAAAAACTGTACTTATTCAACGCTATTTATCCTCTGAGGGAGTTTATCAAGTAAATGTGATACAGTTAATTGTATGCATCATTATTATAATTTTCTTGACATTAAAGAATATAGTTAGAAAGAATATTTGACTTAAAAATAGCCTTCCATAAATACGCTGGTCGATTATTATTTACTATTTTAGTCCAGCTCCAATCTGGGGAAATGAGTACAGCGTACAATTAGTGCCTCATAACCAAAGGATTATTTTGGATAGATGGTGATCGACAGCCCAGGACGGCAGTCCATCTTAGGGGATAAATCCTGATTTTAAACATCCGTTACCTGGCCATGCTCAAACAGAAGACTATCAATGTAATTCCAGACAAGAAATGAGGAGTGGAATACCAAAGATGGTTGGCTACTAATACTGACAGCATTCTGACAAATTCTCCAGTTAAGCCACCCTTAAATATAATGCCCTGTATTCTTTTTCATTTCATAGTTATCACCGAGAGGTGGAGACATGTAAAGATACCGCCTTCATATCCCTCAGAGTTGCTCACTTGAGAGTTCACTACAAGCTCACAAGTAAAGGACTGAATTTTGATCAAACAGGATGATCTTACGAGGCATCTCCCAGCTTCATTCACTATGTTATGTTTTAGCTTCATGCTTCAGTCATTCTAAAACTTGTCATCATGACTGGAGAAAAAAATTGTCTGAGTTTTTATATGCTCCCAATTAATTGAAGTTATTCCCATTTAAAGGATGTTGCATGGATCCAATTAAATTTAATAAAAAGGTGTATGTTTAAATGAGTACCACAGGTTTAGTAGTCAATCACAAGTATAGGATACAGATCCTATATCATCCACCAACTAACTAAATCGCACAAGGTAAAATTGCACACCCTGATTGGATTAGAAATAGAAAATTCATACATGAATTTTTAACACATAGAAGCGAAAATTCTCGCTGGAGTCGGTTACATGACCAGATTCACTACTTAAGAACATTATGTGACCGGTCAAAGGCAGTCAGAATGGAAGCGATATCTGATAGTATCTCACAATGTAAGGAAGAAACTTCAAACTGACTCGGTCACATCTCGCTGACATCTTCTTCCAATTTTCTTTTTCTTTTTTACTCCTCGCCGGCAAAGAGAACAACAACAACAACGGGACACTAAGTACAATTTCTTTATTTGTTTTCACCGTCTTCCTTTATTTTGTTTCACTGTCGCCAAGCTAACGAAAAAGAAACATAAGACTTTACGTTCTGCTACTACACAACCATAACTCTAAACTTCTGTGGACATTTAAATATTTACACTTCTCTTTGAACAATTTTAATTACAAAATTGCATGCATTCTCTCAACGAACATTTTTCTTCTCTCAGATATATTATAGTGTTCAGTTAACGAAAGTTCACTCATATTTTTCTTCTTACAATTTTGTCATTCTGTTAATAAAACTTTACTTTAATGTACACATGAAATATTTTATCCTTTCACATTTCAACATCAAACCTTCAACCTGTTGATATTTAACTTGTGGGGACTTAAGTCGTGTTTGGCGCAAGGGCAATTTACCAAGCATCACCGAGACCCCTACACAACCAAGCGTTAGCAATTTCTGCATGGTACGCGAAGAGACGTGATGTTTTTCATTGTTCAAATGGAAATGAACACGCCTACAATTTTGAGCACGTTTTATGGACTGATGTTTTTCCATTGATTCAAATGTTAACCGTTCTTGTCTTAAATTAACTTTGTTTTGCGGAAGGATCTAAAAAGCAACGCTTTTTGAATCCCCGCTCGATATAGAACATCAGCTTCATCAGAAGAAGACTGGTTTTCGAACTGGTTTATGATATACTATTTTGTTTTTCAGATGATATTTTTCGCTTTACATTGTTGTAAACTATCCATTTTTACCGCATGTTCATTTGTCATCTTTCTCGTTTTTACAGCGAATCGCAGATGAAAATAAAGGCTATTTTTTTTCTTACATTGTGACACGTATCCTAGTGTTTACAAATGACTCTGTTGCTTGTAAGAGATATATAGAATACCTCTGCGATGATCCGTTTCTAATCAAAAATTCGTGTTGGCCATCATCAGCGACTGCAGGCCTGATTGAACATTCTCGGTCTTTGTGATCATAAATTTGCATTTCTGAATATTATAAATAACTTACGAACAGAACATAAATTATTGTATCATCGCCATCGAAACGATTTCATCCAATTAAATCCGTGGTGTGTGAGCCGACCAATCACGTCACTTGTTTCATGTTCCCGCCAAGCGAACATGGAATAAGCGCGAGGATTGGCTCGGCTATATAACTACAATTATCACTTGATCAGCAGTTAGCGTCTCGACAATCCAACACGAAGATTTGACGTCCGAAACGGCGATTTAGCTGACTCGTCGCCGCAACCCAAGATTTTTACCGCGCAACCACACGTCTTAGCTAATTCAACATTACTAACAATCAAGCTTACCAACGACACAAATCTTCTTACAAGTTCAACTGTATTTCAAACGATATTCACCAAACGAAGCCTGCTTCGTTCGAACGACATTTTCCTAAAGTTGTTATTAAATACAACTACTAAAAAATAATATTGTTTTTATCCTCATCCAAGCTACGCATCTCTGCCCTTTTATTGCATACACACACGCACGCGCGTTTTTTTCCACTCATTCACGATTACTAAATCGTCGCTTACTTGAACTGTTTAAACTTGTCCTGAACTTTTGCATTATTCATTCTGAACTCTGTACAAGATTGACTTTCGTCTTCTTAGAGACTCTTACATTAACTTTCATCTTTCAAAAGTTGTTCTATTGTATATAATTGTGTATATAAACGTATTTGTATTATTTGTTCTAAATTCTGTGTTTATTGCTTCATTACCACTTGCCAGTGTCTTTTATTTGATTTTCTGTGGCATAACGATCATTTAAAGAATCCTTCTAATAAACATAATTTACTCCAGCATATCACACATCTACCATCACAAGGAACAAAGCAGCTGGATCACACAGCATTGTAATAGAGATACTGACAGCCTTAGAAGATTTCCGCAAAGAGAAAGTCACGAAAATAATAAATGAAATCTACAACAGTGGGGTAATACCAGAATATCTAAGCAGATCAATTTTAATAGCTCTGCCTAAGAAGCCAGGTGCAATCGAATGGAAACTCTACCGAACAATCAATTTGATGAGCCACGTAACGAAACCCATTATCCGAATCCTTATGAATAGAGTGCAAAACAGAATAAGGCCGGCGATAGGTCAAGAACAGTGCGGTTTCGTCAAGCACATTGGAACAAGGAATACGATATTTTTTGTTTAGAATGTTATCAGAAAGGGCGATATAAATAAAGTACATTAACCTGTGTTTAGAACACTCTGCCAAGGCATTTGACAAAGCACGCCACAACGTATTGATAAAAATGCAACATCGACATGTTTGGGAAGAACATTACAGTAATCAAGAACCTCTAATTGCAGCAAACCGCCTGCATCTGGACAGGAAACGAATTCAGCAAATATACAGCAATAGAAAGAGGTGTAAGACAAGAATGTGTCTTTCTACTGGATCTATTTTGAGGATCCTATAAGTTATGCCAGGATTCGTCAACGGCGGTCACAATTTGAACAAAATAAGATACTCAGATTATACAGTGTTAATAGCCGACACGTTCAAGAAAACAACAGTATTAATTAAAAAACGGTAGACAAATAAAGTCGAAAGAAAGGACTACAAACAAAACTACAAGAAAAACAAATGCATGGTCATTAGCAAACAGAGAAGCCCAAAATTCCAATTACAGGTTGAGGATACTAAAGCAAGTACAAAATTTTAAGTACTTAGGAAGTGTTCTAACGGAAGACAGAAAATGCGACACTGAGATCCGAAGGCGAATTGGCATTGCATGGCGAATTGGCATGGCGAAGGACGCATTCCAGAAAATGAGCAGAGTATTAAAAAACAAAGAAGAGAGTACTGAATTGTTATGTGATGTCTGTTCTTCAATATGGCAGCGAATCCTGGACAATATCATCAAAAATGAAGGAAAACTCGAAGTAACTGAAATGTAGTTCTACAGTAGGATGCTGTGGATATCATGCACCGAGTATGTGAGCAATGATGAGGTTTTGGAAAGGATAGAAAATTAATACTGAGCACCAGGAAAAGACAGATGAAGCTGCTTAGACATGTGATGAGGAAGGAAGGCTTGGAAAATCTGATACTCACAGTTCAGGTAGAGAGAAAAGAGAAACGGGGTGTAATATATTTGACGGGCATAAGCAGGTGGAGAGCAGAGCGGGGTTTAGGTGGGTTATTAGAAGAAAGCATGCTAAGAGCCATCAGTGATAGGGAGACATGGAAGGCCATGATCGCCTATGCCCTGAAGGGACATGGCACATAGAAGAAGGAGATCTTTTCTTTCTCTGTGTGCAACGTCTGTTTCTTTTATCGAAATAAAACAGCATCGGATGACGAACATACATTTATTCTCCTACATTTTCATTTTCAACAACAAAGAAATCGTTTAAAATTCACAAGCTACACAGGAATCGTAGAACATGACAAGTTGAAATGTCAGATTTCAGAACAGGTGTATATATATTTCCTTTAGATGTTAAACGAAATCACGCGTTCAAAGCCACCTAAACGCTGCGAACTTTTTTTCCAGTTTATTCTCTTTCTTCCCTCCTCCGTCTCCTCTTATATCTCTTTCTCTCTCTCTCTCTCTTTATATATATATATATATATACTAGCAGTATAGCCCGGCGTTGCTCGGGTGTAATGAAAGCTTTAAAACTAGTCCATGGTCGTGGAGCTCAGACTCTTTGAACGTTGGCACGAAAGACTAAAAAGCAATAGTTGTTTCCAGTGAAAGCGAAACCGTAGACTGAAAGAAAAACGAAGGGATGTAAGTCAAATTTTGATTTCCTGGTATCGATATCAAATAAGTTTTTTTAGTCGTAAACTGAATTTTGAAGGCTAAATAAGTACTCTGAGTAAATGGTATCATGGCTGAGACTAAGAAATATAATTATGCCTACATAGAGCCAGACACGAAGCAAAAACTAAAATAAAAGAGCTGAAAAAAATACAGACATACTGGCAGATAAACAGACACACATACAAACATCTTGCATTTTATATATATATATATATATATATATATTATCGATTTTCTAAGTATGACCTGCAACCTTGAAACTTCTGAATATCGTTTCTTATGTCTTTGTCTATGAGTGTATCAAATTTGATTAAAATCGGACCACTCCTTCTATAACCCGATTTTTTCGATTATTGATTTTCGATATTTATCGGGGGTACCTGGACACAAAACCTATCTAAGAACACTCGCAGACGCTTATAGTACAACTGTGTAAATTTTCAAGAAAATCTGTTCAGCTGTTTTGGAGTCTATAGGTAACGGACACACACACACACACACACACACACACATACACACACACAGACAAATTTCCATTTATAAATAAGTTTAGATATGTAAATGGTCGTATTCGAGGATATGCATCGATTAGGGCGGCTTGCTAATCCACATTGCAGACGCTTGCTCAGGCATACTTGTGATTATTGAACACCTAAAGAGCCCATCTGTGGTTTATACTGCAACTATGCTGAGCGGACCTTAGTTACATTTTCTGGGAAAGAGCGCTTTATCTAGCACGATCAACAGTCTGAAAAATGCTAGGACACTCAAAACATCAGTCACGATGACTTCTTATTTCGCGCTAGCACAACTATCGAATGCTCCTCAAAGAGAGCCGTCTACCTAATTTCACTCACAAGGCATGTGTCAACTCGTGGTATGGTTTGCGGCACTTTCCAAAGAGGCTGCACGCTGGGATCACTTCCTACAGACCGATTTTCAATAAAAACGATCGACAAAATTGCGGCTAAATTGTTTATTGAATTTTTTTTATAATCATGTCCCAAGCAAGGCATTTTACTACCACGGTTGTGCAGGGGGTTACATAGGAGAAAAGGGATGAGAAAGAATGACAGGTTATAAGGGTGTCAGAAAGTGGGTAAGAGAAGGATGAGAATACTGACGAGAGTGTATAGACTTTACATTTAAATTCTTGGAGATTGTAGCTGTCGGGGAAGCAAGTAAACGGAAAGGAATTCCACAGGCGGGAAGTTCGAGAAAAAAAGCTGATGGAGTAGAATTTGCGTTTACATTTTCTTGTGTTCATACAATTTGTTTTCCTTTTCATAAAGTATATACACATTATTCGAATGTTCTTTGTGTCCAAGCGCTTTCAGCTATTGTTTTAGCTAATATCAATGATTAATTTATTTTTACTTTTATCTGTATGTATGCATTTTAATATGTATGTATCTAGAGCAATAGGAATGTTTAATTTTCCAAACAAGGTAAGCGTATTTTACCAGTGTTCAAACTTGATGTTACGAATGTTGACCTTTTTCTTTTTTATTATCAATGCTTCCATTATTTTTACCTTTTTTTTTTTACATGTAGATGAAGCAAATATATTTGTATTTTCTTCCAGTAATTTCCGGGTGGGGTATGATAGGTCTCTGTGTGCTTGAATGAGACCTAACTGAGCTGTGATCAGAGATGTGTAACGTAAATATTCTTGTTAAGCATGCCTACTATAGTTATTCATGAATTTCCTTGGATCATTAAAATCAGTGATTTTAAACCGGGGTTCACATGAAACCTGGGGGTTCCTATAAAATTGCTATGGTTCACGTACAAAAAATAATGAGTTGGGTGTCGAGAATGGTATTTTAGTGGTTTATAGAGCAATTATACTTTGAACGATTGTTATTATTTAGAATGAAATTTTTTCAATAATTTACGCCATATTAAGATATTAGAATATAACAGTCCAGTTAATATAGACGTTGGTTAGTTCCAGTGATTTGAACCAAATTGTTGTGAGATCAATACCAGGCGACAACAATGATGAAAAAAATAACTTGGAGAGATAAGTTAAAGGGAGATAACTACATGGCTACCAAAAGTGGCATCGCACATGGAATGTGAATGATATACCCCGGTAATCGAAATAAATGGTTCGGTTCGGAATTCTTAGCACCTGAAGACTGGAGCATACAACAGCCGAAACGTCATAAACATCGCAATAAATATGAAGACAATAGTCTAAACAACGTAAATCATGTAACTACTACATCATCGCAGAATATTTAAATAATAAATGTAGAAATATTCACGTAGCTTTTCTACTAACAATACCTTCCTTACAATAAAGCCTCAGATCTGGTTGAATTATCTAATTTTTTTCATAATTAAGATTTCTTTTTGTAATTACTTTTTACAATCATTCACTATGTGCTTCATCCCTAAGCTTTATTTCTTTTATATTTCATTTTGATCTGGCTACTCACCCATCGATCAGTAACAAGAATAAACAGAAGTGTCTATGTGGACCCCGGTTGGGATCTTCTGGTCTAATGGCTATGGAGGTCGCCCAAAAAGAATTATGAGGCAAAAGGATCCATAGTTAAAAAAAAAGACCCACCGATTTGATAGAATCATCTAAATCTAAACTTATTCATAAAGAGCCGAATTCGAATTTCAGTCGAATTCGTTGCATTCACATACGCTCAAATACCCTTAGGAAAGGTATGAATCCGTCAGTGAATCCGTCAGTTCTTCCTCCAGCTATTGGTTAAATAGCAAGAGAGATTGAGTTCTATAGCTTTGGTTGGCAACCAGTCTACGGCAGAAAGTAATGGCAACCTACTGCAGGAAAATTTTCTGCCCAATCAGTCATGTCTTGAAAGAGATATGATCGCCCATGCGTGTATAACGTATAGCACTTAACCGATTTACCAAAATTATACACATAGATCTGGAAATACGAAAGAGTAAATTTATTCATTAGCTTCAACCACGGCCTACAGACAAATTTGGGATCTCCCGGAAATCTTCTGGTATGTCTCCTGATTAAGTTGATGAATGCTGCCACAATCCTTGCATTTAGTTCATCTTTGGTGTTACAAAGACTTTTGTTGGTTTCTAGCTCAGCTGCACTCTAAACATAACAATTGAGATGGTTTGCAGTCGGGAAAGTTATGTGGCCAGATGTAAGGAGGGATGTGGTTGCAGAAACTGACTGACAGCCATGACTGCTTGTGTGGCATGGTGTAGTGTCCTGTTGCTAGACATCCTCTTGATCCAGGGCAGCACTATCTCCTGAAGGCTCTTGATATAGGCCTCCATGTTGAGTTTGAGGCTCTCACAAAGAAATTTGGCAATTCTTTTCTTATCAGAATAATAATGGTCTCATCTATTTTTCCTGAAACTTTTTCAGTGTACTCAGACTGACACACAAACCTTCTGAAAAGTTCGAAGAGGATCTTCTGGCGCGAATGGCAAGTAGTAGAGCATACCATTTCCAAATTTTTGGTAGAGCAAATTGCGTCATGGTTTCTTTTTTCTTAACAGGCGGTGCCCAGCTGACCCTACTATACTGCATTGATGACAAAATAATAATAAAAAAAAACAAACAACGTACATGTGCGAAATTTCAATATAAAATGCCGACAATTTTGTCATTGCAGCCTGTATTTTTTAATCAAATTGTATCTTAAATGAAATTAGATATTTCTTCATAAAGTTTCAACAAAGCGCTCAGACACAGAATATTCGGACAATATTTAAAAACTTCTACAGAAAATAAAAATAATTATATGATTACAAGAAATGTTGAATAAAGAAAAAACAATTTAACAGCTGTACCTTGCTAATCGTTTTTTAAAGAAGCATGAATGAATTACGAATTGCTACCCAAATACACAATTATATATTTATGACTAAGTGTATTATTCCCAAACAAAAATGATTTATTGAATGAAAGAACAGAAATTATGACTAAGTGCAACATACCATAAAATACCTATTAGGTTCATGCAACCATGAGTGAAAACGTTATAATTTTTTTTATTTTAAAAATTGCGTGTCCAAAATTCCCCGTTACGTGAGCATAAAAAAAACAGGTTACTTGAGCGTTCTTAATTAATAAAATAATAATAAAAAAACGGTAAAATCAGTTATTGCAAATCGACTGAAGACAGCACATGGTAGAAACGTAGGTTGCGTAAGAACTCGTTAACAAATGAAGAATAATCAAAAGTTCTAAAATATAATTGTATTGAACACTTTTTAATACCATTGTGATCTGGTCTAATTTTATTATGTCTAAAAACTAATTAAACAATTATATATATATATATATATATATATATATTGTCAATCCAGTAAACTTTAGCTATTATAAAGAGTATTCGATATTCCTTGAATGCTATTCACTGAAAGAGTAAGATTGCCATTTTTTCGTAAGTCCATAATTCTTTCTTGCTTGTCGGTTGTCCATCCCCGTTAATGCGCTACAGTACATAATTATGTTAGATATATATATAAATAAACTTATATTCCCGATAGAATTCCGCAATGTACCCAAGCATAGTTAATTCCCGCATAGTTTTTCTCTTATGTTCGTTGATTGCTATTGCCACTAATTAATGGCTGTAACACTTCCGGTGACTAGCGTTTCAGACGAAATAAAATTTCTTAAAAATGAAGTTAGGGAAAATATTTCTGAGAAATTCTATGATCATTGATCGACTTGGTAACATTACACTGCTTGGTAACATTACACTGCCCTCAATTAAAAACACGCAAACTGATAATAGAGCTGCCACGATGATCTTATAATTAAATCAGTGTAAATATGTAGAAATCATTTGTGAAACACTTTGTTCTTTCTACTAATGCTATTAATTTCTTGGGAAAACTGTCCAATTTACTAGTGTTTACTTTTATTTAATAAAGTATAATGACAATATTAAAAATATCATTACTTATATGAATCAGCAAAAGAAAAGTATAAATATTCTGCATGCACCCAAATTAACCTTTGTCCTTAAGTGACTTGACACTTTCTAATTGATTTAAACCTAACAGTTTGTGGCTTTGTGCCAAAATAAGTCTAGCAAAATAAATAGCAATGAGGTGTTGTTTATTCCAAGCATTTCTATCAGAGATTTAAAAAAAATATAGTATGACTAATTATTTTAAAATATTTTATCAAATTCAGCAGAGATAATACTGGTGAAATAAATAAACAATTTTTGGCTGTTACCTTATTGATATAAATATGAGTGGTGCGTGTATATATATATATATATATATATATATATATACACACAAAGAATCTCAAGCTAGCCAAAACCTACCGCGGTTTCACACTACGGCTCGTAGTGTGAAACCGCGGTAGGTTTTGGCTAGCTTGAGATTCTTTGTGTGTCTTTGCTCTACTTTTGTATATCGTTTGTACTTTGTATCGAGCACTTTTTCTTTTTCTTGTGGTTGGTTCCGTTTGGGTTTTTTTTTTCTTTACTGCGGAGTATCATATGTCTTGTACTTATTCCGCGGATTTCTTTTTTTTCTCCCCTTTTATCCGACGCCTTAGTGCACCGGATTGTAACGGAATTATGTTCTGTTTGTTAGTGGTTTTTCTAAAGGTTTATCTTAGCATAAATTTACAACCTAAATACTTACAGAGTCTATTTAGTTATTATTTTGAGTATATATATATATATATATATATATATCAAGGATGGATGTGCGTTGTTGTGCAGTTGATTTCTCAGAACAAGAAATCGGGGAGCCGAGTTTGAATTCCGGTTGAATGCTCTACAGTCACTTACGGGGTAATACCCTGGAGAAAGGTATTAATCCATTCATTCCTTCCAGTTATGGATTAAATAACACGAAAAATTTGGTTCTATAACCTTGGCTGGCAACCACTCTACCAGAGCAGGTAGTGGCAATCTGTTGCGGGATAATTTTAAAAATGCTTACCTAAGCGTTGTGGAGTGTATTCAGGGTACAGTGAAAACAATAATATCACTGTTGGCCATCCACTGCATCCCTGACTGTCTCCAGCAAGTATCGCCTTTGTAGTGACACCGGCTACAGATGGAATGGGAAGAGAGAGTGAGGCTGACGAACTATGCGCCATTTTCCCTCACTTAAATCCAATTAAAACGCAAGTCATGGCTTCTACTCTAGAAGTTGTGGTCTTCCTCTCCTGCGAGGGGCGAACATCCTCATTATCATCATCATCATGTGTGTGTGTGCGCGCGTTTGTGCAAGTGAATATAGCACGAAGAAACTATTAACAACGTTCAAAACATTAATTTAAAACAGTGCTCAATATAGAAATAAAGCTATGAATATTTATTATACGTTATAGTTTAGAATATGTAGAAAATATAATTTGCTGCAAAAGAGTATGTTTTGTTACGACATCGAAAAACCAATGTCTCATCAGGTAGTTAATAGTGATGGTACTAAATGTTATTTTTGAAAAAGAAGATTAGAAAATCTCACTTCCCCTTTATTTTTGGAAATTTTTTCTTGTATGAGGTAAAGAGGATAGAAAAGATGGGAAAACAAAAGAAAATCGGAAAAAGGTGTGAAACAAAAAGGAAAGAGAGTTACATAGGAAATAAAGAGCGTGATACAGAAAATAAAAAAAAACATAGAGAAAATATAGAAGAATAAAAAATAAAAAAGTGGAAATAAAAAGCAAAGAGGAAGACAAAAGAGAAAGAAAGAGCTAAGAGGAGAGAGCCGATGATAAGGAAATATAACCAAAATTTGGTAGAAGGTGAAATATAGATAGATACACATAAGGGTCACGCGACGTCTGGGCTTACCAAAAAAGGAAGAAGTGAGAAAATGCCCGGAGTAAAAATGTGTTGAGGAAGAGATGACAGTAGAAAACGTAAAAGAAATAGAAATGTCAAACAATTGGCCGGAAGTGGATTGCAGTTAGATTCGGTCGTTGTTACATAGTATAAAGCTGACACCTTTTGCATTTTTTATAAAAAATGATGAAATCACATACACAAACATATAAATTATTTAAAAAACGCAGATCTGAGGATATTTAGAAAAAACACACGAAAATATAAAATTAATAGTGTTAATATAATAAAA
Organism: Ascarosepion bandense; assembly: GCA_037127315.1. Classification (NCBI taxonomy): domain Eukaryota; kingdom Metazoa; phylum Mollusca; class Cephalopoda; order Sepiida; family Sepiidae; genus Ascarosepion; species Ascarosepion bandense. Next base: position 2,422,734 of record JBBBDQ010001484.1, read on the forward strand.
TGGTGAAGTAAAGTAAAAATTAAAAATTAATTATACAAAAAATGAAGAAGTAAAAATATACCAGGAGAGAGATCATAGAGTCAGAAGTGAATATCGTGATACTAAGTTTAATACTATAAAGGTTTATCGTTTCTAGAGATCCGAACTTTGGATTTTGTAATTTTGACATGATTCTAAGGTTAGTTCTTTAATGTGTTTGCAATTTAATGTGGGTTTTTTCTGGTTTAGTAATATGTCATTCCTCATGTATTTAATGATTTTTCTTTTTCATGGAGACGAAAGAAAACCTGGTTATTTTATCGATCTAGATGTTCCAGCCTACTTGAGAATTTTCCATTTAACTTTATTTGTCTTTTTTTCGTTTTTTAACTTCCAAATGTCATATTTTTTGTCCTTGTTGTTGAAGGATGAGAGGTGAGCGTAAAAACGCTTTTTTTAAAAGTTCATAATATTTCCGATATAAAATTTAGCATCCTTAGGTTTATCCACGGTTGAAATCGAACACATAGATATCAGGGATTTTCTGAAGCATTTCTTAAGTAGTGAGCATTGGTTCGGGTTGCTACAATTACAAGTGTTATTATTATCGGGCAAACTGACATAGGTGTTAGAGTTGTTTTTTGTATGATTACAAAATTTTATTGTTATGTAATTTAATTATTTTTCTAAGTTGTATAAACTATAACTAAGTTTTATTGAAAATTTTGTTTAAAGGGTTATTTTTGGGGAAATGTTTATCTATGAGTTTCAGAAATTTATGTTCCAGTTTAAAATTAACTAACTGATTAAATGGAGAGTTAAAACATATAATTTTCCTGATTCTATTTTTTTCTTTTTCAGCTACTAAATTTTTCCACAAAATTGATCTAGGAAGATCGATAACCGCTGTCTATAAGAATTTTATCGTAAGTTGTTTTGTGCTTATCGGATATTTCTTTTTTTGAGGAGTGTTGTTAACGCGGCGTTCAACTGATGTTGGAATATGTTTGATAATGGAGGTGGGTGATTAAGAGCTAGTTTGATATAGATTGGGTTAGCATTACTTATCATGTAAGGTTGAAAAGTGTTAGAAACGAAGTTTAATGTTATGCTTAAGAAGTCAACATGTTTTATATTAGGGTTAATTACTACGCTGAGACCAAAAGATTTAAAAACTCTATGAATTAATTTTCTAAGTTTATCAACCTTACCTCCAGTGGATTTATTTACTATCATGAGTCCGTCATCTCTATAGAGTCCTATATTTTTAATATCGATTTCTTCATACGCCGTGAGATTGTACAGGAGAAATAATTCAACTAAATGTGAAGACTTGCAGAGTCCAGAGCACCCATAGATTAATCTAAATTATCCGTTGAGTTTTTAGTCCATTGTTCGTTGTCATGGATAAGGATTGATTTCCTGCAGTTCAAGATTATTTTGATTTCTTCTTTTGAAATGTCCGAATAAAATTCAGCGAATTCCAGAGCAAGATGGATGAGGCTCTCACATACAGATGGGTAAAGTCCACGATGTCGAATTGTAGAAGAGTGGAATTATTTTTATCTTCAAAGTTCCCAAGCCAGTCGATTACCTGCAAAGTACCATTCCATTGGTGTTGGTTTTTAATTTGTCGGTTTACTCTTGCTAATATTATTTTATTAATTCTACCGATTTCTGATTTTGTTGGGTTGATTATCCTAGTGGGTAATTTTCGGTGAAACTCTGGTTTATGGTCTTTTAAAAGTATATACGCCTCCTTCATCGTAATTTTAGGGACTCTGTCACTGATTTTTAGTTTGACAGTGACTTGTTTGTCCGTATGATTAATTCTATCAATGTAGTGTGACTGCTCCATGTTGATTTTTTTGTAGTTTTTAGTTAGATTTTTCTTAATAAGGGCTTTGTACTTTTTGGGGTCCATCTTATAAAAATTAGAGGTTTTATCCTATTTTAGAAAGGTTTTGTTCTATTCAGTTATGCTTCTGACTAATGTATCTCGGTGTTTTGTGGGATATATATATATATATATATATATATATATATATCCCATAAAACACCGAGATACATTAGAGAGAGAGAGAGAAAGAGAGAGGGCGAGAGAGAGAGAGAGAGAGAGAAAAAGTGAGAGAGATTTTTCACTACGGCCATCTCGCTACTGAATGTAACACAAGGTCAGTTTAAAGTGGTTTTATCAGTAATAGTAATACACTAGTCCTCGCCTCTGAAGTAGGGACAGGCAGACATGTCTAGTACAAGGGCAGTTAAAAACAAAGCCAACAATCATAACTTCAGATCATCAGAATCATCAGTAGGTTGAAGGTTGGAAGAATAAAAATGTTTCGTTTGTATGTTAAAGTAGAATTTTATTAACAGAACAGAATAACATCAATTTGTAGAAGCTAAATGTTCAAAGAGAAAATGTAGTATGAACTTAAGTGAATCCAGAGTTCTAGTTGTAAGTATCAGTATGTGTTTATGCAGAATTAACAGGGTACTAATAAAATCTGTGTTCTTTATCATTAAATGAAGACGTGTGTTGTTAAATCCGTTTTTTAGAGAGTTCCTAGTACTATCTAGATAAATCTTTACATTACTAGAGTTTTCCTCTGAAGATATTTCACATTGATAGACTATTGATTCCGTTAGGCAACTGTTTCCTAGTAGGCAATCTATAGGGCTTCTACAATTACATTTTTCTTGTGTAAATTGTTATTTTCTGTTATAAGGTAGTTTTTATGAATTTTGTTAAAATTTTTAAAAATATTATTATTGTCATTTTTTATGATTTTTTCCAGATTGTTGTAACTTAATTTGACAGGAGTTTTTATTGAAAATCCTACTAAATTGATTTTTTTCACAAAGTGTTTCTTAATTAACGCGAGGAGGTTCCTCCCCAATTTACTACTAGTCATTTGGTTGAAAGTGGGTGTGTACTAAATAATATTTCTATTCTTATTTTTTCTTCGGGGTTACTTTTCCGTTTTAAATATTTTTTATTTAGGTTTTTATATTCACTATCTTTAAGACAGTGTTATAAAAATTGCTATGCTTAATAAGCATAGCAATTTTTATAATTTTTATAGCAATAATTATAATTTTTATAACACTGTCTTAAAAATAGTGAATAGAATATAATCTTCATTTACTGAATTTCTACTAATTCTGTATTCTTTTGATGTGGGTACATGTTTAATAACAGGTGGAGGGTGGTTAGATTTCGGGTAGATATATAGAGGATTGGTGTTTTTTTTTTATATGGTTAGTGTATATCCTTCTCAAGATCTAAGGTTATATCGAGGAAATCTACTTTTTATATTTGTTTTAATATTTACTTTTAAATTAAGGTTTTTAAATTCTTTATGTATCATCTTTCTAATTTTATCTATTTTAAAATTTGTGGCATTTCTTACTATTATAAGCCCATCATCTCTATATGATTCAATGTCTTCAATATCTACTGCCTTATAAACCGTGAGATTGTATAGTATTAATAAGCCTACTAAATTTGAAAATTCAGTAAAGTCCAGTATATTAGTATAGTAATATCAATTTATTTCCCTTGGAATTAATTTTCTCCACTGTTCTTTTTTATCAATAAACACAGATGTTTTTGTATTCATTATTATGTTTCTCTCCTTCTCCAAGATATCCGAATAAAAGTGGCGAATTTCAGTGCTCTAAGAAACAGTTCCTTTGCTATCGATGAATAGTACTCCTCAATATTGAATTGGATAAAAAAGCAGTTGTTTTTCTCTTTTATATTACAAAATCATTTTGTTACATCCGTGGTATCTTTCCATAATCTTATTTCCAGTTATTCCATAATTTGTTAGTTTACTATTTCCAGTAAGTTTTTGCTAATTTTTCCTATTTCTGGTCTCGTGGGGTTTATAATTGTAGAAGTGGGACTTGTGTTAAAGTTTTCTTTATGATCCTTTATTGTGATATAGAACTCTTTTTGTTCCTTATTTTTAATTTAGCTGTGATTTTTTACTAGACGTATTGATCTTATCAACTAAATTAATCATATTCGTATCAACTTTTTTATAGATTTTTGTCAAGCTTTTCCTGATTAGCGTATTGTATTTTTAGGTGTTTTATCCGATTTCATGAATACTTTATCAGATGTTTTAAAACAGGTTTAAAACTTTATATTAATTATCATGCATATACCCAATAATTCGCTTAAAGAAAATAATTGAAGAGATACTAAAATAAAATATTCACATTAGCATATAAACTTTTTTATAATATATAAATAAATATTAGAAAGATTGTATAATGATAGCAGGAAGAAAATTAGAATAAAAAAAATATTATTTATAAATTAAAGGTTTTGAAAAAAATTTGAATTAAATATGACTGATAAGAAGAGTAAATTTACCTTTAATTTTGAAAAAAAATATAAAATGTTATTTTCTTTCTTCACCTCTTTCCTGTTTTCTATGAGAAGAGGTCAAGATATGGAGAAAGCAGAAAGGACAGTTTTGGTGCTAGATGAGATACATTAACTGTAATACGATAGTTAAAAGCAATAAAAAACAAAAATAAAATTAGGTTACAAGTAGATTGAAACTTTGACCGTTAGGGAGAAAAAAGAAAAAAAGAAAGAAGAAAAAAGAAAAAAAGAAAGAAAAAACCATATATTCCCTAGAAACTATTGGCCATATTTCAAAGTTAATATTTATTTTGATTAGTTAAAAGGAACACAATCATAAATTGAATATCTTCCCACATACATAAATAGCAAACAGATGGTTTTTGTATTTAAATATAAATCAGTTTCACAACGAACATCCAACATTGTCTGATGACGAGATTCTAGCCGTGTCGCAATGTACTTTTAATTCATAATTTTATTATTATTATTATTATTATTATTAATAATAATAATAATAATAATAATAATAATGTATCCGTGTGATTATGTGTGTATAAAAATCAGATATCCTAAAAATATAGCATGAATATAAAGACCATTAAGTTTTAACATCAGAGGTGGGAAACGCGTCGCATAAAATAAGTTTTTGTCCTTTATATATATATATATATATATATATATATATATATATATATATATATATTTTCACTCCAAGCAATGCAATACTGCCACTGATGCGTAGTGGGGGATACATAATAGCAGAGAGAAAATAAAGAAAAAAGGCGTTACAGGTGGTGTCGGAGAATGAATAAGAGGAGGATAGAAATACTGGTGTGAATAGAGTTACATGAGAGTAGACCGAAAAGGGAGAAAAACAAGATTGTTTGTGTGTGGGCCTTTGTTTAAATAAAATACTACCTGCCGAGATGCAAACTTTTGTTCTATCATCGATTCCTTCTCATAAGAAGAAAATATACGTGGGTGCACGGTGTTAAATTTTACAATTCTTTTCAAAATATAACAACGGAAAATGAATATCAGACATTACTTCGAATGTCAATGGGTTCACTGACCGAGATGTTTGTCATCGAAATAAGAATGAGATAATTCGTACATAGAAATACCAGATCAATGAACCGGTCTCACGGTAATACTTGGGAAACTAGTGGGCCGACAGAAATAAGCGTTGAGAATAAGGAAAACAAAAATAACCATGTTTTGCGCATGAATTTTAAAATGAGGGTTGTCTTAAAATTTTAACAGATGGAATTAATTTTATTTCTTTACTGCATTATAAAAGAATCATATGGGTTTCTCTTGTTACTTTAATGGACACAGTCCTTAATTTTTTAATTAATTAATTAATTAATTAATAATAATAATAATAATAATAATAATAATGCATCAGCACAGTCGAGACTACAAAATTATTATGAACTTTCTATTTCAATTCCTTGCAACTTATTTACCCGCAGATACCTTATATATCCATCTCTTCCCTCCAGTTATGTGTTAAATAACAGTACGGATTGGTTTCTATAGCCTTGACTGGCAACCAGTCTACCGCAGAAAATAATGGCAACCTACTGCGGGATAATCTTCTCCCCATTCAGTCATGTCTTTTTCGAGACATGATCGCCCAGGCATATATCACGTATGGCAATTAACTGACTGACTAAATCTATTCTGCGTAGAGCATCGATCGTAGAGCTTACCGGTACCGATAGTGGAATGTACGTCTCCCAAAGACCGCATTTTAGTTTTCCCACAAATACCTTTTTAAAGTTATGAATCCATCTCTTCTTCACCCCAAACTATGTATTACTAGCATGGCAGACTGATTGGTATCCAGTCTAGGTGTAAAAAAAGCTTTCATCCCAAAAATGATTGGGTATTGGACTAGAAATTCCTTCTCTTTGGAACCTGCTTAATCCGGAAATCACAGCAGTACCACCTAGCGTAATGAGTCTGTGGCACTTTAGTTACCAGGGAAATCTACAAAATGTATTACTGTTATTACTATTAAAATCCTATCTGACAATAATTTCTAAAGTAGCAGTACTTGCACTGTCATCGATTCCCGAGAGTATTTCGGTATTGTGGACGTGTGGTATACTAAAGACAGGTAATAAATCTTCAGGATTCCTGCTGTAGAGCAGTTAGTGTCACACATCTTTACTGAAAATAGAATAAGTTTAGAAAGAACAAGTTAATAGAAGAAAAACAAATAGAAGAAATAATAATAATAATAATAATAATAATAATAAGAAGAAGAAGAAGAAGAAGAAGAAGAAGAAGAAGAAGAAGAAGAAGCATCAAGAAAGAAAAACAAGGAAATTAGAAAAATGAAAAACTAGTGGAATCAAAACAAGATGAACAGTGAAGGTAAGCGTAAACGGTCGAAACAGGAAGAGTATAAGAGCAATATCAAAAAGGAAAAGAGAAGACGAAAAGGAAAGACGAATACAGACAAAACAGAAAATAGACCAGAAGAGAGAGAGAAAAAATAAAACAAAACAAAAAAAACGGCGATATGAAGGATGTAAATAAGAAGGCCCTCACGAGTGAAAGAAATGCCGATGTAGAAGGCAGTGAAAATGTTGGCAAAATGCCAGATAATATCGAATGTCCTTTAAGTTTGTCTTATCTCAGAGGTACATCGGGAAAAGGAACCTTCGATAAATAAACTTTCGAGAGACGAGTGATCACAAAACTTGTAAGGTTTAGGGATGAAACATCTTCACTTGTTGGATGCCATATTCTGTAGAATAAGTAACTACCTCGTTTAATTTAATTGTAAGTCCTCGGTATGATGATAGACTACATCCGACAGCAGAGCTTTTGATTGGGAGATTAGAGGTCTTGAGGAGCCTGGAACGACCTCTTTATTACTGATTCCCAAGTCCACCCTGAACTACCTCGGGAGCATCTGTTAGTGTCCCAGTTATTCAAAAAAAGCTTTTTAAAATTATTTTACTCCAAATAAGGCAGAAATTCCACTGGTGCGGAGGAAGTTTTCGTGATGGAATAAAAAAGGGACAGGGGGAATATCGAAGAAACGATAAGAGATAGAGGGGACTCAAGTCGATAAGAGGCGGCAACTGATGTTACATATAAACTTTTGGAAATTGTAGGTATTAATGAAGAAAGTAAATGGAAGTGAGTTCTACAAAAGGAAAGTTCGAGAAAAGAAGCTATTAGAGTAGAAGAGTTTGTTATATTTAACTATTTCGACGGTAAAATGTGGGGCCTTGATGCCAATCTAACAGCATGGGTATACACATGAACTCTGGGTACCAAGGAAAAAAAGCTCGATTTGTTGACAAGAAAATAGTTGTAGAAAAAGACAGGGAGTAGCCATATCACGTCGGTGAGAAAGTGACTAAATGCGGGCTGTCAGGTAAGGATCGATTATATTGCAGTGCATTATTTGGATTTTTTCAAAAATCTCAAAATGAATCGCAGGAACACCCGACCACATATGGCAACAGTATTCAATGCACGAAGTAATGGTAGATTTATAAATGTACAGAATGGATTCTGATGAGACAACTTCCTGGACGGACACAGTGACCCTAAACTTTCTAGCAGCAGATGTAGCCGTGAATTCAATGTAGTCATTTCATTTGAGGTCATTTAAGAGAGTGAAGCCAAAGAAGCACTGTGCTTTGTTCTTTAGGGGCCTAGCGTCATCCATTCTGATTATAGACAGGAATATTTCTTTATGACAATCAAATGAGAGCAGCTTCGTTTTGAAGGCATTAATATTTACGAGCACATTTCCCACCCCATTCGGCTTACGGCCATATCACGTTGAATACACCGGTCCTCTCTCGATCACCGAAGTTAAGCAACGTTGAACCCGGTCAGTACTTAGATGGGTGACTAAGCAACGTTGAACCCGGTCAGTACTTAGATGGGCGACTGCTTGAGAATACCAGGTGCTGTAAGCGTTTAGTGACAGTGGATATCGACTCGGAAAGAGAAATCTATGAGCCGAGTTCGAATTCCAATTGAATACCCTGCATTCACTTAAGCACTGATACCCTTGGGTAAAGGTATTAATCCGTTCCTTCCCTCCAGTTATGGGTTAAATAACAAGGGCAGGACTTGGGAGACTTGCTATTACAAACAAATCCCAGTGAATCTTGCAAAGTAAAACAGGTAAATTAAATAAAACAAATCAAAACGATTTTCAGCATTAAATGACCTCATGAAAGTTGGTTAAATAATCCAACCAACCACCCCATTCAATCACAGATTGGATGTCTTTTTGAAGTTCGGTTTTACTTTGTCAGACTTGGCAGATTTCTTATTGAGACGGGCGTAAAAATGGTGGTGCTATTTGCATAGATATCTGCTTGGGAACCGATTACATCAGAAAGATCAGTGATGAATCTAGGCGCAAATACTGACCATCCAAACAAATCCCAATGAATATTTAAAAATACATTTTATTGTTGAAATACATTTTATATAAAAAAATTATTAACAATACAATTTTTTTAATCGTATCACCCCGAGCAAGGCGGTAACGCCACTGATGTGCAGGGGTCTACATAAGAATAAAAAAAAAATAGGAGAGTAAAGAGAAAGACGAACTAGTTAATGTGTGATGACAGTTGCAAAGGTGGAGAGAAAGAAAAAGATATACAGGGTGGTGTAGAAAGAACTAGAGTCAGGTTGTTAAGAGATGAGTATTGACATTACATTTAAATTCCTGGAGGTTGTAGCCGTCAGGAAAGCAAAAATAAGGAAGCGAGTTGCACAGGCGGGGAATGAGAAAAAAGAAGCTGCAGACGTAGAATTGTTGTCTGCATTTGGTTGATCTAAATGTGAATGGGTGAGACCAGTTATCAGTCTGGTTGCATGATTAAACACCTGTTGCAGGGGCACCAGTGACTTAAGTTATTTATATTACAGTAGAAGGACCAAAAATACATTTTCTGTAGTTGAAGGCATACAGTTCTTTCCAAAATATATTTAGCTGAGGCCATAAAATTGTGTTCAAAATATTTAGATTTCGGCTTTAAATAATCTATAGTGGTTGATATGCCGCTAAACAAAAACAGCCAGAAAGCCAAAATAAAATTACTATTTCATGACATTAATCCATATAATATCGTACAATTCTTTAAATGAAACTGTTTTACAAAATATAACTTGAACAAAACTACAACATAAAACCCTGTGCCTCTTCTATAAATACTTTCACGGATTCTGCTCCGATGAACTTAGATCACTGGTACCCCCTATGTACGAAATTGCACGAAATACTAGATTAGCAACAATGTCCCACCCTTCTTTTTTAATCATTTCACCCCGGGCAAGGCGTAAATGCCACTGATGTGCGGGGGGGGGGTACATAACTGAAAGAAAATTAATTAGAAGAGAGAGAAGCAATAGAAAGATAGGTGTGATGACAGTTGAAAGCGGGGAGAGAAAGGGAAGGATATACGGGGTGGGGGAAGGGCTAGAGTCAAGTGGTTAGTAGATGAGTATTGACATTGCATTTAAATTTCTGGAGGTTGTAGTCGTCAGGAAAGCAGGAATATGGGAGCGAGTCCCACAGGCGGGAAGTGCGAGAGAAGAAGCTTCAGGAGTAGAATTGTCGTCTGCATTTGGCTAACCTAACTGTGAATGGGTGGGACCTAGTTACCATTCTGGTTGCACGAGTAAACACCTGTTGAGGAGGCACCAGTGACTTAAGTTCGTTCGAGCAGAAGCCATGAAAGTACTTATAGAACAGAGAAAGGGAGGCCACATTTCGTCGGTGGGGAAGTGGCTGTAGTCGAGCCGCCAAGTCAGCACCTATCACGTTATTAACTCTCCTTTAGATCCTGACGAGAACACTGAGGTGAGCGGCAGGGGCGCTTGATCATAAATGGCAGCAGTACTCCATGCAGGGTCGAATGGTAGACTTGTATATATGCAGGATGGATTCAGGCGGAAAGAACATCCTGGATCGACACAGTGACCTTTTACAGTGAAACCGATAAAATGCAACCGCAATTTCTACTCCAACAGCTTCTTTTCTCGCACCTCCCGCCTGTGGAATTCTCTTCCACATACTTGCTTCCCTGACAGCTACAATCTCCAGGAGTTCAAATGTAAGGTGAATAGACACCTCCAAACACACTAACTCGCATCCATTCTTTCAAACAACTTTCCCATTTACCCAACCCTCATCCTCGATACCCTTACCCCTCTATCACCCTCCTTCTGACATTTTCTGTAGCTAACCACTCTTTCTTATCACTTTCCTTTACGTAGCCCCCTGCGCAGTAGTGGCAGTGGAATGCCTTGCTTGGAGTGAATGATTAAAAAAGAAATAATAAAAAAAATAAAACGCGTATATCATTGGTTCTAATAATTATGTCCACGCAAACATGTATATTCACAAAAGCGGAGTATCATCTACCATGTATTCAATTTTGAAAGCAGAATAATATATCATAATTTCAGTTACATCAATGCACCAATAAATTAAATTTAGACATTAAATGGTTTCTAAAGAGTTGATATGCTGCTAAACAAGCAAATCAAATCACTAAATAATTTAATATTAACTTTCGAATTTTTAAGACTAAGATAAAGATATGTCTAACAACCAACTCATCACCTTGCACATAAGAAACAAAAACAACCCTGAAATAATACAATAAAGTGGATGATTACAATTGGCAGATTTTAAATCTCTGGTTTTCTGCTTAATCCGGAAATGGAGTAATTAGCTAATTATTTTATTTTTTAGAAGGACTTTTAAAATCATTTTGCAACATCGACGATCTTTGGAAGCTTGAATAAATAAACCTATGTTTTCTTTTCTAATTGGCTAGGGTTTGGGTTCGTGCGTAACTGTTCTATATTTTGTTATATTTAGGGGATAACAAAAATAATCAATAAATAAATAAAAAGAAAAAATAAAGCAATAATAAAAAACGTATTCGATTTGTTAGCATTTCATTATGAGTTAGTTCGTCCGCATATTCATTTGTTAGTTAGTTCCATATATTAAACCAAAATACTTGTATTTTTAATTTGGTATTTTTCTTCTTTTATGAGCTGTGCTCTTTCATGATGTATCCGATCATGCCCCCACCCACATCGTCAATTCCTAATTACTTAATTCCACATCCTTAGTGTCTTTGTAGCTCAAAATATACTGTCTTTTTCTTATTTTTTCCAAAGCTTGTCCTATCATCCGTTTACTCAAGTTCATCAAGTACGTTACATGCTGCGTTCCTCTGTTCCTCTTTCCCTCAATATGTCCTATAAATATAAGAATTTTCAAGCCGATTTCTTCATTACGTGTCCCACAAATTTTAACTTCCTCTTTCTGATGTTAAGTATAAATTTCCTTTTTGTTTACATTTTCTCCAAAATCACATTGTTGCTCACATGTTCGGCCGATGGTATCCTCAACATCTTTCTGCACAGCACACATATTGAAATATTTTTTTTGTGAAATAATTTTGTTCTAGGAGTAATTCCGTCTGTTCGATTATGCAAGCTCAGTTTTACATGAACAGGCAAGCTTATTGGTTATTTTTAAATAATTTCACCCAAAGAAAGTTTACAATGCCACTAGATTGCATAGGATTACAGAGAAAGAAAGAGATTGAGGATAGTTGTCTATATTTCTTAGATGAGGTAGTAGTTACAGTATTTAAATTATTCGGACTATTGTCCTTATCTTTGTTAATATTTGTACGACGTTTCGGCCGTAGTACGCTCCGGCCGTCTTCAGATGCTAGGAATTCCGAACCGAAACTTTTCTTACAATCACTGGGATATATCATTGTCATCTCTTCTGTATTAATGCCTCGATTGGAAGTCATGAGTTATCTCCCTCTAACCCTGAAAGTTAGTTGTTCACCACTGCTGTAGCCTGGTATTGAACTCACAACTCTTTGGGTCAAGTCACACTAACTAACCAACGTCTATATCCAACGGATGAGAATGATATACCCCAGTGATTGTAATAAAGGGTTCGGTTCGAAATTCCTAGCACCTGAAGAAGGCCGTAGCGTACAACGGCCGAAACGTCGTACACATGGCAAAAAAGATGAGGACAATAATCCTAATAATGTAAATACTGTATAGCGAGAATACTTTAGTAAAGGGATGTGGGGAAAGGATAATAAAGGAAGAAGTTTTGGTTAGACGGGAGATTGAACATTTAAATTTTCGAAGATTGTAGATGGCAGAGTAGCAAGAATCCTAAAAGAACCGAAAGAAAAGAAACTTTTAGAATAGAGACATAAGAATAAATGAATGGAGGACACTAACTCAGAAAAAATATATGAAGACATGATTGGGTATGATGGGTTTTGCTTTGAGAAATGTGCAAACGATTTGGATCCGAAAGCACAAATACCTGGCCGGCACGCGAATCAAATTCTCTTCTAAAAAGGGGAAAAAATAAAATTCTTCGCGTTTTTGAATTTCTTAAAAATGTCCCTATTCAGGCTAGAAAACAGATCTAAAGGAAAAAAAATAACACAAACTCTTTTAGTGAATGTAAGACTTTTAGCAGATAACTGGGTGAAATTAAAAAAATAATAAAAAGTGAAAACTAACGGTATTTTACTCCAACTCTTCAATGCCACATATAATAGAAAAGCCATAGAAACATGGACAGAAGGCTGCATATTTCTTTTCCCAAAAGGAAAGAGAACTAGAATGAGTCGAGACGGTTGAAGAATCGTACTCACTTTCATTGTAGCAAAAATTCAATGCTTCTAAACTGAATACAACATGAAGTTCCGAAAAAATCGTAATGCTATTAAAAATAACGGACACAGCCTTACTGATCAGCGGATTACTGAGGGAGTCAGGGTAAAAAAAATCTACAGACCGCCTTACAAAGGGGAAATAAAGAAAATCTTTTCGGCAAATGCATCCTCTGAGAGAGTAACTGTCATAAAGATGCTACAGAAAATTACCAAATCTTTGGTTAGATCTCCAGAATTCTTGACATCAAAACAGGGGTTTTTGAAAAGATTACATCCTTCCACCTATGCTCTTTAATATCACCCTTGATAAGTTGAGAAGTTGCCTCGACAAACATTCTCATACAGGTTTTAATTTATCACTGAAACTTTCAAGTTGATATTCTGCAAAAACGTCGACAGATTGCAACTATGCAGATGACCTATCACTTCTGACACTGTTATCAATGCCACAGTTCGATTACATAATCTAGAAATGACTGCTAATGATGCTGAAAGTTATGTCAATGCCTTTGAAACTAAATGCGGAGGATTCAACTAGCAAGACTGAATACAAAACTTATCAGATAAATTAATAAAATTTGTCGTATCTTTGACATACCTCGGAAGAGGATACATTTCATTGAAAAGGATTTTAAATTTCGTAAAACTAAAGCCTGAGCAGCTTTGGACAACCTCAAGCGGTGATTCTTTTCTCCTCATGTAGAGGGAGTGAACACGTGCACCCCCCAAAAAAATATGAGGTTTAAAATATTAAGAAAATTATGCAGTGAAAATTTCAGACCAGGATTGAGACAATAAATATTGAACTATATCTGTATATCTCTAATGAATTCAACTAAGAAATATATATTGAACCACTATATCTAAACTTATTTACAAATGGAACTTTGTCTTTGTGTGTGTCTGTGCATGTGTGTGTGTGTGTTTGTTTGTGTGTGTCCGTTACCAATAGACTTCGAAACGGCTGAACCGATTTTCTTGAAAATTTACACAGTTGTACTATAAGCGTCTGCTAGTGTTCGTAGCTAGGTTTTGTGTCGAAGTACCCCCGATAAATATCGAAAATCTATAATTGAAAAAATCGGGTTATAGAAGGAGTGGTCCGATTTTAATCAAACTTGATACACTCATAGACAAAGATATAAGAAACGATATTCAGAAGATTCAAAGTTGCAGTTCTTACAATAGTGCAGAAAATCGATAATATATATATAAAAGCAAGATGTTTGTGTATGTGTCTGTTTATCTGCCTGTATGTCTGTATTTTTTCAGTCCTTTTATTTTGGTTTTTGCTTCAGGTTTGGCTCTAAGTAGGTATAATTGTAGTTCTTAGTTTCAGCCATGATACCATTTACTGAGAGAACTTATTTAACCATCAAAATTCAGTTTACGACAAAAAAACTTATTTGATATCCATACCAGGAAATCAAAATTTGACTTACATCCATTCATTTTTCTTTCAGTCTAAGATTTCGCTTTAACTGGAAACAACTATAGCTTTTTAGTCTTTCGTCTAAAGTGTCTGAGCTCCAGGACCATGGATTAGTTTTAAAGCTTTCATTACACCCGAGCAACGCCGGGCTATACTGCTAGTATAAATATATTTTAATTTACCTGAATATACGTTGAATCTATTCAAGTAATAAATATTGAATACTTTCAATTC